>CM077185.1:20731850-21249350 GCA_039654105.1 Coreius guichenoti | reverse complement strand
TGGTGCTCATGGATTGATTGATTGCTGAGTATTGTTATATGGTTTGTTTTTATATGTATTGTCATTTTGTTTAGCATTTTTAATTGCAGATTATTATTTTTCAGACAGACAGACATATGATAGATAGATAGACTATATGATCTATCTATCTATAGACTGTCTGTCTATCTATCTGTGTATCTGTGTGTATGTTTGTCTGTCTGTCTGTATATACACTCACCTAAAGGATTATTAGGAACACCATACTAATACTGTGTTTGACCCCCTTTCGCCTTCAGAACTGCCTTAATTCTACGTGGCATTGATTCAACAAGGTGCTGAAAACATTCTTTAGAAATGTTGGCCCATATTGATAGGATAGCATCTTGCAGTTGATGGAGATTTGTGGGATGCACATCCAGGGCACGAAGCTCCCGTTCCACCACATCCCAAAGATGCTCTATTGGGTTGAGATCTGGTGACTGTGGGGGCCATTTTAGTACAGTGAAGTCATTGTCATGTTCAAGAAACCAATTTGAAATGATTCGAGCTTTGTGACATGGTGCATTATCCTGCTGGGAGTAGCCATCAGAGGATGGGTACATGGTGGTCATAAAAGGATGGACATGGTCAGAAACAATGCTCAGGTAGGCCGTGGCATTTAAACGATGCCCAATTGGCACTAAGGGGCCTAAAGTGTGCTAAGAAAACATCCCCCACACCATTACACCACCACCACCAGCCTGCACAGTGGTAACAAGGCATGATGGATCCATGTTCTCATTCTGTTTACGCCAAATTCTGACTCTACCATCTGAATGTCTCAACAGAAATCGAGACTCATCAGACCAGGCAACATTTTTCCAGTCTTCAACTGTCCAATTTTGGTGAGCTCGTGCAAATTGTAGCCTCTTTTTCCTATTTGTAGTGGAGATGAGTGGTACCCGGTGGGGTCTTCTGCTGTTGTAGCCCATCCGCCTCAAGGTTGTGCGTGTTGTGGCTTCACAAATGCTTTGCTGCATACCTCGGTTGTAACGAGTGGTTATTTCAGTCAAAGTTGCTCTTCTATCAGCTTGAATCAGTCGGCCCATTCTCCTCTGACCTCTACCATCAACAAGGCATTTTCGCCCACAGGACTGCCGCATACTGGATGTTTTTCCCTTTTCACACCATTCTTTGTAAACTCTAGAAATGGTTGTGCGTGAAAATCCCAGTAACTGATTGTGAAATACTCAGACCGGCCCGTCTGGCACCAACAACCATGCCACGCTCAAAATTGCTTAAATCACCTTTCTTTCCCATTCTGACATTCAGTTTGGAGTTCAGGAGATTGTCTTGACCAGGACCACACCCCTAAATGCATTGAAGCAACTGCCATGTGATTGGTTGATTAGATAATTGCATTAATGGGAAATTGAACAGGTGTTCCTAATAATCCTTTAGGTGAGTGTATATTTATCTATGAGACAGACAGATAGATGCATAGATGCATTTTGCAGTTTTCCAGCCTGTTTTGTTCTGGTATGTTATGTGTTTTAATATACAGACAGATAGATAGATAGATAGATAGATAGATAGATAGATAGATAGATAGATAGATAGATAGATAGATAGATAGATAGATAGATAGATAGATAGATAGATAGATCATATAGTCTGTCTGTCCCTCTGTCTCTCTGTCTGTCTGTCTGTCTATCTATCTATTTATCTGTCTGTATATTAAAACACATAACATACCAGAACAAAACAGGCTGGAAACCTGCAAAATGCATCAGGTCCAGCAGAGATACAGATGGGCTCCAGACAGCCCTGACAAATTTATTCAAGCCCTCAATTCGGAAGAACAAAAAAAATCTGATAAATACATGTATTACTACAAAATTCGAAACAGCTAAAGATGGTGTTAATTTGGCTACAAATGAAATCAATTACATATTTAAAAAAGCAGCATATACAAGTGAATTGAAGAAGAAAGGCAAAAAATATACTAAAAAAACACCAAAAGATGAAAAATGGTTCGACTCAGACTGCAAAACATTAAGAAAACAACTTAGAAAATTATCAAATCTGAAACATAAAGAACAAAACAACACAGACATGAGAAGTGAATACTGTTCAAAACTAAAACAATACAAAGACACAATTAGAGTAAAAAAAAGCAACACCATCTGACCAAAGGTTTACAGGAAATAGACCACTCAATCAATCATAATCAGTTCTGGGATATGTGGTATAATCTGAGCACAACAAAACCACAAGACGGAGAAATTTGGACAAAGCATTTTGAAAAATTATATAAAGAAATCCCACCAAAACAACTCATTGACAATTATAATCTGATCAAACAAATCCGCTGATCCACTTGACTTCCAAATTACATATGAAGAACTGACCAACAAAATCCAAAAAAATAAGAAATCTTGTGGTACTGACAGCATTCTAGGTGAAATGCTGAAACACAGCACACCTGAGCTGCAGACGGCTGTGCTCAAACTATTCAACATTGTACTTAGTTCAGGCTGTTTTCCTGACTTATTACCCCAATTCATTTTTCATTTCCTTTCTTTTCATCTTTCATTTCCAAGAGTGGAAATAAATGGGACCCTAATAATTTCAGAGGCATTTGTGTGAGCAGTAATCTGGCAGTATTTAAAAAAAATAGAATTGGAAACTTCCTTAACGAACACGATGTCCTGAGCCCGAGTCAGATTGGCTTCCTTCCAAATCACAGAACTACTGACCACATTTACACCCTACACACCCTAATCAATAAACACGTAAAACAGACCAAAAACGGAAAAATATTTGCATGCTTTGTTGATTTCAAAAAAGCATTTGATTCTATTTGGCACAACGGATTATATGACAAACTTTTACAAAGTGGTGTAGGGGGTAAAGTTCATGACATTATAAAATCAATGTATTCGAAGAACAAATGTGCAATACGAATTGGCAACATAAATACAGAATAGTATACATACAGTAGAGAGGAGTGCGGCAGGGCTGTAGCTTGAGTCCAACACTGTTAAACATTTACATTAAGGAACTAGCGGTGCAGTTGGAACAGTCTACAGGCCCTGGACTCACTCAGGGCCTGTACACATCCAACAGAAACCCTAAACACAGAATTCTGCAAACTCATTCTAAAACTACAAAGAAAAACACCCAATAATGCATGTAGGGCAGAATTAGGCCGATTCCCATTGATTATTAATATGCCAAAAAGATCCCTCAAATTATGGATGCACCTAAAAGCAAGTCCCACAGAATCGCTACATTTTAAAGCATTACAAACCCAAGAACTGAACCCCGAAAAAAGTCAGCTCAGTCAGCTGGTTCTGAGACTTACTAAACAGACTAACTCTACTAACACTAAACAGTCTCAAACCAGCACTGCTACTCACCCAAACATCAAAATCAACCAAATTATCAAACAATCTAAAAATACATATCTGGAACATTGGGATCAGGTAAATTACAATTCTATCGAACTCTAAAGTCAAATTATGAATGGGAAGAATATCTCCAGAGTGTCAGAGACACAAAGCAGAGACGGATCCTGACCAAGTACAGGCTCAGTGAGCACAGTCTAGCCATCGAGACCGGCTG
Source organism: Coreius guichenoti (assembly GCA_039654105.1). NCBI lineage: Eukaryota > Metazoa > Chordata > Actinopteri > Cypriniformes > Gobionidae > Coreius > Coreius guichenoti. Next base: position 21,245,762 of record CM077185.1, on the reverse strand, counting down.
ACACAGAAAGAGCTGGTTACCCAGAGAGCAAAGGGTGTGTGTTCACTGTAGGATAGGAGAGATTGAGACAGAGACGTACTTCCTCCTTCACTATCACAAATACATTTCAATCAGAGACCTCTACTTAAACAAATTCAATAAATGAATAAAGAACTTTACAGCCATGACTGAAATAGAACAAATAAAGATAATATTAGGAGAGGGACAGACAGCAGCACTGGCTGTGAGATACTTGTGGATGTGCCACAGCCTGAGAGACAGCAGGTGAATGTGTGTCTAATGTGTGTATTGCGTATTGCGTGTGTATTGCGTGTTTCCCTACTGTCCTAGATCTATCTATCTATGTCTATCTGTCTGTCTGTCTGTCTGTCTGTCTGTCTCATATACAGAGAGGCTTATTTATTTTCTGGATGACTTGCGTAATCAACTTGTGCTAGCAGAGGAGTGAAGGTGAGGGGCATCAAACTCCCCTACCTTCATTGTTGTGTGGGATAATGTGGCATTCCACCACTCTACTGCTGTCACAGACTGGTTTGCTGCACATCCCAGAATATCAGTATTATTCCTGCTTCCATACTCTCCTTTCTTAAACCCCATAGAGGTTTTTTTGCGTGGAGCTGGAAGGTTTATGACCACCATCCACATGACCAGTTGACTTTAATGGAGGCAATGAAGACATTTCTGTGTGGAGACATTTCTCCTGAAGACTGCCAGGGTTGGATTAGACATTCCAGAAGGTACTTTCCAAGATGCAATTCCAGAGAAGACATCAGATGTGATGTTGATGAGAACTTGTGGCCAAATGCAAGAGAGAGGGAGGATTAGAACCCTTACAGTACATTACTGATTAGACTACACATGTTGTTGATAGTATGTGTTGAAAAAAAAAAAAAAACAATTGCAGCAAATTAAGGATTCTTTTTCTTTTTTCACCTTTTTATTTTCACAAAGTACTTTATTCAAAGATTTGTTTAGGTTTTAAATTTGTGTACGGTATGTGCACATTTGTGTTTTGAATTTGTATACTGTATGTGCTTAATTGTTTAGGTTTTACATTTGTGTACTGTATGTGTACATCTGCTATACATTTGTGTACTGTATGTGCACATCTGTGTTATGAATTTGTATACTGTATGTGCACATCTGTGTTTTGAATTTGTGTACTGTATGTGCACTTCTTTAGGTTTTAAATTTGTGTACTGTATGTGCACATCTGTTTTAAATTTGTGTACTGTATGTGCACTTCTTTAGGTTTTGAATTTCTGTACTGTATGTGCACTTTTTAGGGTTTGAATTTCTGTACTGTATGTGCACATCTGTGTTTTGAATTTAATGTGTATGTTTTGAATTTAATATGTATATTTTCAGTTTAATATCTGTACTTTTACACATTTGTGTATGTTCTATTTATTGTGTGTACTATATGTACAGTTGTGTTTTTTAAATTCAGTATATGCACATAATTGTGTAGGCTATATTTACATAACATACTAGGCTCACTAATATTTAGTACATTTGTCAATTAATACTTAAAACATGTTAAAACATATTTATTGTTTTTATATTCACATAAACAATCTGTATTTGAAAACAGAGTATCTTTTTGTTTATTTAAATAATGGCAAAAAAAAAAAAACCTCAACTGTTGGATTTTTAAATCCAATTCAGCAAAAATCGCCCTTTTGTTGCCAAAACAACCCTGACCCTATGAGGCATGGACTCCACTAGACCCCTGAAGGTGTGCTGTGGTATCTGGCACCACGATGTTAGCAGCCGATCCTTTAAGTCTTGTAAGTTGCGAGGTGGGGCCTCCATGGATCGGACTTGTTTGTTCAGCACATCACACCAGGGAATAGCGTTTTCATGAAAGGGTGTACATGGTCTGCAACAATGCTTAGGTAGGTGGTACGTGTCAAAGTAACATCCACATGGATGGCAGGACCCAAGGTTTCCCAGTGGAACTATGCCCAAAGCATCACACTGCCTCTGCCGTCTTGCCTTCTTCCCATAGTGCATCCTGGTGCCATGTGTTCCCCAAGTAAGTGACGCACACGCACCCGGCCATCCACGTGATGTAAAAGAAAACGTGATTCATCAGACCAGGCCACCTTCTTCCATTGCTCTGTGGTCCAGTTATGATGCCCATTGTTGGCGTTTTTGGCGGTGGATGGGTCAGCATGGGCATCCCGACTGGTCTGTGGCTATGCAACCCCATACGAAACAAACTGTGATGCACTGTGTATTCTGACACCTTTCTATCAGAACCAGCATTAACTTCATGAGCAATTTGAGCTACAGTAGCTCGTCTGTTTGATCGAACCACACGGGTCAGCCTTCGCTCCCCACGTGCATCAGTGAGCCTTGGCCACCCATGACCCTGTCGCTGGTTCACCACTGTTCCTTCCTTGGACCACTTTTGATAGATACTAACCACTGCAGACCGGGAACACCCCACAAGAGCTGCAGTTTTGGAGATGCTCTGACCCAGTCATCTAGCCATCACAATTTGGCCCTTGTCAAACTCGCTCAAATCCTTACGCTTGCCCATTTTTCCTGCTTCTAACACATCAACTTTGAGGACAAAATGTTCACTTGCTGCCTAATATATCCCACCCACTAACAGGTGCCGTGATGAAGAGATAATCAGTGTTATTCACTTCACCTGTCAGTGGTCATAATGTTATGCCTGATGACTGCTGTTATGCCCTGTATATCTTCTGTGGAAGTCTCAGGACCAAAAAATTTTCATCCAGTCATTGCATTTGGTCAGAATACGATGTCCTACCTGCCTGTCAACGTGTATTTCCATACCCCCACGCACCCTGCTCACGCAGACATCATACGTCATCAGCACGTTGTAGACACAGTCACCAGGCGCCGTACACAAACAGCAGTCATCTTTTACAGTTCCTCCTAAACCAAAGCAATGACCTTATGCTACGCTCACGCCATGTTGTAACCATAATTAGGAGATGGCAACATGTGGTGTTCTACATAGGGATGCACCTATCCGATACTCAGTATTGGTATCGGGTCCGATACTGCCATTCTTTGCCGGATCGGGTATTGGTCAGAAGGGACCGATCCAAATCCGATATTGTGCGAATACTATTCTGTGTTATTCTTAAGCCCCACAAAAGGCATAAAAACATTATAAAGCACCATAAAGATTCCGTGCACTATATTATAAGTGTTCTGAATCCATTCCATAATTTAATGTGAGGTAGAGATGAATATTTAAAGCCAGGCTCAGACTACAGGAGTTTTAGGCCGTTTTATCCCCGATTTACCCCTCCTGAAAATCTGAGAAAAACTCTTGTCCATGACATTGGTCAGTTCCGATGTTTGCCGTAGATTATCTGGTAATGTGAGGCATTTACTGCTTGTGGACACATCGGGGCCACCTCGATTTTATCAAACATGTTTGATATTTAGGATTTTAAATCGGTATATATTACGTCAGTTCTTTCACAATAGCCAATAGAGTGGTGTAGGGCTGCACGATAAATCGCAATTTACATGAAATCGCGCTTAATGCGATTTGGCTTATCGCGATTATGAAATCGCAAAGGCTGCGATTATCTTTTATGTGCAGTTTGTCAGTGCAGGACGGCTCTGTGATCAGTAGCAAATGCTACTTCATCTGAAATCACTGCGAGTTTGAGTCGCTTATAACGTGCATTTTAAAAAGGAACATGTCAAACATCTTTCCAAACATGAGAAGCATTTAGTCATGTTTAATCAAAGCGTTTCAATCTGTTTATTCAGCTCACTGATAGTATGATATTCATAGGGATTTCCAATGACGTGTGCTATCTTACTTCTGCCGCACATATTTAGAGTACCTTGCGTGAGAGCGCCCTCTGGTTTGCAGATGGAGCAGCATTTACTACTGATCACAGCCGTGCTGCACTGAGAAGCTGCGCATGCAGTAATCGCAGCCTTTGCCAAATCGCGTGCGGTTTTATTGCGATTTTATCGTGCAGCCCTAGAGTGGTGCAGGTATGACATCACTTTGTAGGCCAAAACTCGGAAGCGAGTTAGCATTTTAGCACTTCCGGGTCCCTCGTCACAAAGTCAATGGGTTTTTTTAATGGGTTTTGGTAAAAATGGCTGAAATTAGATCTGTGGTGAACACAAGCTCAAGACACTTTCACGTTTTATTCTACGACATAAAATACATCAGTATTACCCCACTCATGATTTTTTTTGAAGCTGTTATGTGTCTTGAAAAAGGCGGTTGCTAACAAGTGGCTAAATGGGACTACAGAGGCTGTCGGGGAGATTAAACGTTGAGGTTATCACGCCGAAAAGGTAAACTAAGTCCGCTTTTACAACCTTATTATGCTCATAATTGTGCTCTTATAACTAGTCTAACTCAAACATTCTGGGAAAACGTTTTTATGTAAAAACTGAAAGAGTTGTCGGAAGCTTAGTGATGGTAATGTTGAAGTCGAGCAACCGTGGTGTAGTGCGTTTATAGCCTACCTTTTAGCTTTTTACTTCTGGCGACTGCATTTAGACTTCAAAATTCATAAAAGTTGTGTTCATCTTCAACGTGTAAGTATCATAAACTTTTCTTGATCACAGAGCTTGTTTTTTGCGATAATCCAAAAGCCTATGGGAAAATCCTATTGGGTTTTTATTGAGAGAACCAGTGTGATGCTAACTGCTGGTTGGCCTACAAGGTGACGTCATACCTGCACCACTCTATAAGAGAAAATAATGAGAGCACTTTTGAAATCGCGACTGCGAAACAAGCTGCTGTGCGGGTCAGTTGAACAGCGGAGATGGTGGAACGGCAAGTGGAAACGTTGCAACAACACGACTGCTTGTATAACATGTCTTCGAAAACAAACATGACACAACCGTACAGACAAAGAGAAGAGCTGGGGAGAAATCGCCTTCGTTTTGAACCAATCTATCTATTGAGTGTAGAAAGCTGCTAGCAAATGTTAGGCCTACCTGTTGAGACGTCAATGACGATCTGCTACATACATGTTTACATCCGCTTCCCCATGAGATCACGTGAGGTATTGGCATGATAAAGCAGTGTACCGCTACTTCCGGTCCCATCGCAACACAATCAAAACTAATGGCTGAATCCTCTCGCCTGTGTTACTGCAGCGATCCGGCTGCTCTCATTCTAAACAACGTCACCCTTACCTCAGATTTCACGATTTCCTGACAGTATGTTCATGTGTAATAGACCTATGCATTTCGAAACAGAGGATGTTTACACCTCATATATTCAGCCTGCTGAAATGTTCTCTTCCAAATGTGCATTCTGAATAATAATACATGTATTTCCCAACTAACTTGCCCCAGTCCAGTGCTTGTTTTCTTATTTACAGTGTTTTTCCCTCCTGAGTGGCACCCCTATGCACTGCATAAACTGTATAGCCCATTTTTTCGCCTCTGGTTAGGGGTGGACCTTCATGCTTACTTTTTTCTAATAATCGCATGTTTTTGTACAATTCGCATTGTATGAATTCATACAAAATCAGCACCTCATAACATACTTACGTTTTCCTGTGAGATCAGGTTGATATTTATTTTCATTATTAAATGACTGCTCTATTAAAATTACACAAGCAAACAAAACTAGCAAATATACTATGAAATTCACAAATGTAAATGTTGTGTTTTGTTTTGAACAGGGTAAACCACATTTAACCACTATTCAGTTGTAAGTTGATATTTCTTGAATTTGAAGTAAGGTGACAAAAAGGATGCAGATTTGTTGTTCAAATTGACAATTAAACAATTAAAATACAATTACAATTTAATGTAATTCAAAGAAATTCATAGCTGATGCAAGTAATAATTCATATTTTATAGTTGGAATTAGGCTACCCATGGATGTTACCATATACACAACGGTATTTCCAGAAACATGATAAAAACAGATTTTTATATAATATAGCCTAATATTTAATAACTTTCATTTAATGAACCATGGGAAGAGTATTCCATTTCCCAGAATGCTCTATCCATCCATCAGTTCTCCAAAGCACTTATCCTCTGTAGGGCTGCGGGGATGCTGGAGCACCCTGGACAGATGGCCAGTCCATCACTGGGCTCAGAATGCTCTAATTTACCTTCAAATCTTTAAAATGTTTACAAGATGGAAACCTTATCTCTTTGAATTTAGCAAATTTATCTTCCTATCATTTCAATTCAAATTCCAGATCATGTATCAAAACCAATTCTTAAATTTAGCCTTTACCTGAATTTTCCCTAGTTTAATACTAAACTACTAAAATATTTGCTGAAAAACAGGTATAAGAATATGGACATGAACAAAACTTCAGTAATTTAGAAAGGCTTTGCTAATTTTTTTTTAATCATGACTGACAACTGTATAATAATCTCTGATGTAATGATTTTCCTAATATTACATTTTGGAACAACTGCATATTTTTGCAACAAATTATATTTTTTAAATATTTTGTCTAGTATCATTTACTAAATTTATCTATGTATGTGAGATGTGGGTGATTTAAATCATCTAATTATTATGTTACTGACAATACAAGTTCACAAAGTGCCTCTGACCATGTTAAATGTCAATGTTATAGTAGCTTCTCCAAAAAACAAAAACTCCCACCAGAGAGTGTACCAAGTCTAAGTAATACAAGCTTGTTGCCAAGTAATACATACTGTTGCTAAGTAATAGAGTTCCACACATTGGTTCTGATGAGCTTCTAAAGCCCACAGCATCCTCATTAGCAGTGGCTGGAGAAATAATGAACCCCACGAGGGACACTAGTAAAGGAAAATTACCTTTCAGACTCACAAAGCTTCAGGGTTTGCCTCCCGAAACAAATCATCATCTGAATGAAGCCGGCAAACTACAAAGGCACACACCGACACTGCAAAGCAAAACAAGCCGTAAAAAAACAAACAAAAAAAACTGACCTTGTCACAGTCACAACTGACAGCTGGGTGAAACAGATCCTCAAATGCTAGCCATTTAACATTGGAGCACATATTAAAAAGATAAGAAACATATCTATGGCTGGTTGTTTGTTGTTGTTTTTGTTTATTAATGCCATGTCACTAACAAGCAGTTGGTCAGTTGTTGTTCATATGATAATATACACACAACGACCTTGCACCTGTACTGTACACAAATAATGACAGGGTTCTCCCACCTTTTCACCAAATAAACTTCTGGGACATTTCCATTCATTCGTGACAAAAAGGGGGGGAACAACCTTGGTCACACTTTATATTCGGTGTCCTTAACTATTATGTACTTACATAAAAAATAAAAAAAAAACAAGTACAATGTAGTTATTTTGTTGATGTTATATTGCAAAACACTTTTGCTGCTATTGAGGTATTATACAGGTAAGGTTAGGGACAGGTTTGGTGGTATGGGTAGGTTTAAGGGTGGGTTAAAAGGTAAGGGAAGGGTCAACAGTAATTATGAAATGTAATTACAGAGATTAATTATAGCTGTAATTACATGGAGGTGTTTTTTTTAAAATCTAAGTACATTGTAAAAACATGTATGTTGATTCATTTAAATGTTAGTACATAGTAGTTAAAGACACTTAATATAAAGTGGGACCAAAACCTTGAAGATTACACTCACAACAAGCAATAACTAGAAAAATATATATGACAATGGAATTTCCATGAATTACGATTTTATTCATTTCCATGATTTTATTCACCTCCAGGAATGGAAATAATTTTAAAAATTACATAAAAATAATGTATTTTCACAAAGTCATCTACAGTTTGGAACATGCTTAAGCCTTTGTCAGATGCCTTTTTCCTTTTTTTCCACACTGAAAAAAAAAATTGAAAAAAGAATAGCTGAAGAATCAATAATAAAATTAAATAGAAATGTTAAAGTGTAAAACGGATCACAAAGCCAGGAAAAAAAACAAATACAGCACAAAATATAACATTCATGGCATAAAACAGAAGATTGCACATTTTCACCAAATATAGCAGCACCTGACTGATATGTACTGAACAAACTTCTAATAAACTCTAAATCCTATAAAAACATTGTGCAATTAAAGTATTTTAATGTACAGGCTCTGTAAACCTTCTCATCTGTACAATCTTTTACAGCTAAAACGTCCTGCAGTTTTAAGAAAAGGCCAAACATATCACAGCTTGATAAGATTGTACCATAAGAATTACAAAAGAAGCTCCAGGGTTAAAAAGTCCTCCACTATACCACAGAACGATGCTCCCCACACACATAAACAGCACTGGGGCGGATACGTCTCCTAGTGTGGCCAGGCAGCTGTGGCAGGAACTTGAAGTACTTGGGCATCAGGTCAAGGCAGGCATCACGGAACTTCTTGATACGCCAGTAGTAGATCAGAGGATTCAGAGCTGATTTGAGGTAGCAAATCCACAGCAGCCACGTGCTGATCTCAAAAAAGTTCTGCCTGTTGTAGAATGCACGACTGAAGGTGGACAGCAGGCTGTAGGTGGCAAACGGAGCCCAGCATGTGGTGAAGACTGAGAACAGAATGAGGATCGTGGTGAAGGCACGTGTTTTGAAGCTCATGTCAACGTTCATCTGAAAGGGCCTCTGCAGACTCATCAGACCCAGCTTGCTGGCCTGGCTGAGGCACACCGAGTCAGGGTGGGAGTGGATACGCAGCGCGTTGTGGCGGAGTGTACTCAAGATGCCCATGAACGTGTACAGCATCACCAGGAATGGTACAAAGAAGAACACCAGCATTATCAGCATCACATAGGCATGGTAACCACGATCAACCGTGTACCCGAAAACACACTGTGGTGCTCTGGGGGGAATGTCAAGGCCAGGATGGCCAATGGAAAGAGGGAAAGAAAAGCAGAAAGACAGAGACCATGAGACTGCGATTAACACTTTGGCCCTGCGTGGACTAAGCTTGTCCTGCTTTTGCACGATGATTAGGAAACGGTCCACGCTGATGATCATCAAAATAGCTACTCCCTCCATCACGAACATCCAGAAGAACATGGCTGACACGCGGCAAAACACCTCTCCGAAGATCCAGTGCGTGGTCACCATGGTGACTAGGGCAAAAGGCATGTTGAGGACCGCTAACATCATATCGGCAAAGGCAAGACTGGCCAGTAAGATGTTAATAGCGGAGCGCATAGCGGCTCTCTGGTAAACCATGATGCAGACCACCATATTTCCAAGGAAGGCCAGCAGCAGCACGCAGATGATGACCAATCCAAAGAACACCTGAAGTGGCAGGTTCAGGCCCTGAATGGGGTCCTGCCAAACAGATGAAGGTGTTATGTATTCCGATAGAGTCCGGAACTCCAGCGAGCTGTTGACTTTTTCGGAGGAATTCTCCATGGCTCTTGTATCCGCTGGCTGGGTCAGCACCCTAGGTAGGGGGTGCAGGGTGGCGCTAGGCTGCCCTGAAGCCACAGGCAGACTAGTGGAGGAGTAAAGCATTCTTCTTTTTGCAGTTACATGGTAAAGAGAGCAAGCTCAGTCTATTGGACAGGTCGCTAGCACACATCTCAGCATTGAGGCAGACCCTGTGGAAGCAGAGGAAAGTAATTAGGAAATCAGTTGTGCAAAAATTCACAAAGTCAATCTAACATGTAACACAATATAGAGTAATAGTAAAGTGAAGCTACCAGCTGACCACAGGTTTAAAGTAGGTTTATTGAAAAATTGTTACATCATCACTAGGGTTGGGTACCGAAACCCGGTGCCAATATTCAAACGTGCTTTCGCGCTTTAGCTGGCGCCAAGTGCTTGTCACATATCACAACTATTCAGTGTTTTCAACCACATAATGTTTATTTTAGGTTTCAGACATTTAAACTGCAGTACTAGCAATACACACGTCTATGGAAGCAGCCTATCCTTTCAGTTATAATTTGATTACGTGTCTTATTAATATCAGTTACACAGTATATAGTTAACTATATAGTTTACTCTATTCTTCTCCCAGTTCACCGGTCACTTACTTTCATGTATTTTGTGAGACGTGGATGAATTTATGTGATGTAAATCCGAAAGATCCGATTCCCTGAATTGCGGCGCAAAATAACATGGCGGCGCCCATAGCCCATTATAGATCAACTAACATGATCATAATGACAAAACACATTCACTTACATATATTTGAAAATCAGAATATCAGATAGTTCATGACATGATATTGTATTTGTGAATATTTTGAATAAAAAAGAAAAAAACGAAATAAAACCGATACATCTGTCATACCGCGCTATTGTGGCTGCTGTGTGTCACGTGAGAAGAATGACGCGTCACCATGGAAATAATAAGGTGATGCGTTCTAAAATATTTAGCCAGAGAGGGCAATATGGTCATATTTCTGCAAAATAATTGCTTAAACTTGAAGCTGGTTTGTAGCATACCAAGAATGCAGACTACTTTGCTGTTATTAGTACTGTAACTGTTATTTAGTGTTAAATTAGGCCTATTGTGGTTGGGTTAGGTGGCTTAGGTTTTATAGTGAATTTAAGTAAATTGTATTTTGTATTTATTTATATATTTAAGCATACTTTAAACTTTTAATAAATTGTTCGTCGTTTTGTGGCTCTTTTTTTATTTTTATTTTTTTTTATAAAGTATCGGTTTAGGCACCGGTAGGGCTGGGCGGTATATCGAGTTTGTACAATATATCGATATATTTTTTAGAGACGATATGGAATGAGGCAATACCGTTTATATCGATATACAGTAGATTGATACGAACGCATCTGAAAAATAGCGGAGTACGCAGAGTGAGCTGACGCAGGGAAAGTGCATGATACAATTTGTCCTAAACATGAACTGGTAAGATATAGTTAACATGTATAGTTTAAAGCCCTGTCAGATGCTCTGAGAGATAGGCTACTTGTGCTGACAGACAGATAAATACTTGCGCTGTTTAATGCGTTTGAAATGTGGTGCTTTCCTCAGTGCATAACTTACATTTCACAGGTATATTCTCCATCTGTAAATGTTAGAAAGTCATGCAAATATGTCCATTTTGCTGTCAGGAGAGGACGATCCTTCTGCAAGTGAATCTCCGCTAAAATTCAGGCTTCCGTGAATTAGCGCCGCCACGTGCATTCGCGCCAAACAGACGGAGCGCAATAGGAACGCAATAATTCGGACTAAAGTATACATATTTCTAAAATATTTGTTGTTAAACCTACAAGTAAGTATATTTTTATGAAAGTGACCATTATAATGGGGTAATCAAATATAGGCTATAGGCTATATGCTTTTGTTTTTATTTTCATTTTTAGTTTAGTGAATTTAAAAACAAAATTATTAATTTTGTTTTTAGATTGTAAACCCCCTTTTTGCCCATAATATATTGGATAGCCTACATTACATTCACTGTATTTGTTTACAGCCTTCAATATCAACATTGTTTTTAGGACATCACTGGGCAGGATGTGAAATAAAATTATTATTAAAGATTTTTTTATACAAATTTTTTTTTTTTTATCCAAATAGAAAAACGTAGAAAATACCGGGATATATACCGTGTATCGCCATTCAACCAAAAAATACAGAGATATGATTTTTTGGCCATATCGCCCAGCCCTAGGCACCGGTACCGTTTTAAAAGTATTGGTTTGGCATCGGTATTGTAAAAAAACCAAACGATACCCAACCCTAATCATCACACCACCAATGATGCCACACCAGATGTGAGCGTCGCATCAAAAGCAAATAGAACCCATTATAATCACTGACGCTGTCTACACTGGATACAGTATACAGATGCCTGTTCAGCTTCTGACATACAGACACAGGAAATCCCTTATATGGACAAAGGCATCCAGCTATTCTCTGTAGCAGCAGCTGAATAAAAAGCAGAAATGTTTTGACTGGTGAAACGTGAAGACAATACACACAATTGCGACAATATATGGTTTATGTGTGTTTTTAGGCCATCTCAAGGTATTTATTGACAATAAAGTAGTATATGAATAATACAGTGCTAATTGACAACCTTTTAATTTTTATTTTAAAAAAAAAATGTCTCTTATGCTCACCAAGTAAAAACAGTAATATTGCAAAATATAATTACATATTATATTATTATTTCTATGTGAATATATTTTAAAATGTATTTATTCCTGTAATCAAAGCTGAATTTTCAGCATCACTGATTTCTGAAGGATAACTGGATTATTCTAATGCTCAAGAAATATTTCTGATTATTATCAATGTTGAAAACAGTTGTGGTGCTTAAAATTGTTGTGGAAACCATGATGCATTTTATATTTCAGGATTCTCTGATGAATAAAAAGTTAAATGAACAGCATTTATTTGCATTTATTACATTTATGTATTAAATTTATTAAAGCATTTATTAAATAGAAATCTTTTGTAACATTGTATGCCTTCACTGTCACTATCAATTTAATACATGACACAATGACAACAGAAGCACTTGTTTTACCGTTTCTACAGTTTAAAGTGAGCGGCGCATCAAAACAATGGAGCAGTGCACACCACAAGTGCTCAGGGTCGTTTATGGTAATGATCTTTCGGCACTATATTCTCTAATATTTTTTATCTAGAGCCAAACGTGCTTCATTCAAGCCCTTTTTGTTCTGTGTGTGTTGCTTCCCTTCCCTGCTAAGACGTTAAAGCGGCACATTAAGAGCTGCAGATGACACTGTTATTTTAAAAACAGTAGCAAAAACACAGCGAACAGCAAAATAGATAGCTAAAACACTACTACTACAAAATGAGAATGCAGCAAATACAATTACTTTTATCTGTCATACATATATGACTCCGACTGTTCAAATAAACAAGTTTTTTGACAGGACATGTTTTTTATCTACATTTAGAATGATTAAGCAGCATGTTAAGAGCATTTCATAATAAACAATGTTATAATTGGGAAAATTATTTGCAGATGGCAAGGAAAGACCACTAAATATTACTAGTCAAAGCTTTGTTTTCTGCTCATGGTGATAGCGTTTTGATTATTATGTGCATTGTTTGTTTTTTATTAGAAGATACTTATTTTAAGCAAAATAAAAAAAAATGGTCCAGACTGCACAAGGAATACCCTGAACCCTCATACAGTATCTTTTCATTCACATGGCCTTCTGCCATACATAATTATCGAAATGTAAAAATAATAATAGCCTAATAAAACATCTGATCTTACCTTTTAATATTCATATCCAATTGTTTTTTCTTTTCTTTTTTGAAACATTATCAAACACCACTGCTTTGGCACTGAGGGCCCAATATACTCATCTAAGATCACTATTTTGACTGCTTAGAATTTTTTTCTTTTACAAAGTACTACTGCAGCCCAGATGGAAATTTATAAATATTCCAAAGAACATATTATCCAGACTTCTACTGGGAAGTAAATATAGAGACTGGACCTCTTGGTACTTTAATTGAATACCCCTGCGCTATACCCATCCGATGCTCTCAGGAAGATTTCTGATTTCAACTGATTACAATCGATTAAGCTAGTCAACAGCCATTCTGGTTTTCATGCTTGTGGATATTACTTTTATTTTCAAACTTTTACAGTCAAATTGTAGGCTAACACGCAACTGCGTGTCTAAAGGTCACTTGTCCACAAAAGTGTACACCCCAAAAATTTACTCAACCTAATGTTGTTTCCAAACCTGCATGCATTTCTATCTTCTGTAGAATAGAAAAGAAGATATTTACAAAAAAAAAACAAAAAAAAACAAACCTGACCCAAATATTGATTGGGGTCAAAATATTTAATATTTTGGTAATGATCATCATTTATGTCCACCTTCCATCTTCCTTCATAAAAATGATCAACAAAATCAAATATTTGAACTGGAGAAGTTTCTAACATTTGGTTGATCTGACATGGAACTGGCCACATATTTTTACCTCTTTCACTTAAGAATATAATACAACTATCTTCTTATCCTTTCTGCAGAGGAAAGTCAGTCTTGTTTGGAATGACATTTGGGTGAGTAAATGATGAAATTTGTGGGTGAGGCAATTTTACCAATTTTACCATGGATAATGCAGAACATGATGTAGAGACTGAGAAAAAAACGATTTCAGTGTCCTATTACATTATATACCAGCTGTAACATAAATATAATATACCAAAGTCTAAAACTTAAAATAAAATGTATTAATAATCAGAATAAACCATTTTTCTGCCAAGTATAGTTAATTAGCCTAACTAAAGGCTAGACTGCAGTTACCAAGCAACATAGCATCTGGGCACATTCATATAAAACTCTGCCTATATATGCCCAAAAGATTTTTACCCATTTGGGCCACTTGTTTGGAGTTGAAAAGCCCTGGCTTAAAGTGTACATTTTCAACTATAGAGGACAAAGAGAGCATTTTATTTGGCAACCTGACAAAAGGTTTCTTTATAAAGGCTAGGCGTAAAAGATTTTGCAAGGTGCCACTTTCCCAATTGCATCTAGGAAAAACAACGAGAGAATAAAGCAATGGTCTTCAGACACTTTTATGCTAAAGATACTCATCCACCCACATGCAAGCACCCATGCATACTCACACAAACATAATTATCTTCAGACACACACACACACACAGACACACACCGGCATATCAGGTGAAATCAGATAATTATTTCACCACAATCTTGCAACCGGCTTGTATTGGCACAAGAGTTTCTACCTTGACCTACATTCACCAGTCTTGGCTGATGATTTTCTATCAAAGTAACAAGAAAGAACATGTTTTTGAGACTAATACAGAAGAATCCATGAAGTAAGTAACATATGATGTCAGACCAAAGGGTTTCTGCATTGGAGGGTATAATAGGCTTGTTTAAAAGCTCTAAGTCAAACTGAAGTGGAAAGCATCTTACAGAATAGAGACTATCAGTGGTACAGTATAAGCTGAAACCATAGTGACAGCAGAGGCAAACTTGTGAGCGAATGACAGTCATGTATATTGAATAGTTGTGGATCCTAGCAACAGGAATAAAATGATTAAGTGTCTCTTCATCTATGCTTGGAAAATGTATCCATCCATTGTGAAGCACAATCACTTCAAGGGGCCTCGACAGAAGTCCAAGACTGTTTGATGCTTGGAACCTAGAACATTCCTCCATTTCTAAAATCCACAGTTTTGAGACAGAAAGGGCCTAGGCCAGACCAGAAGAAGAAGATACAAAATGAAAAGCTCATTTAATTTCTAGATACTTTTTGGACCAAAGGCTCCAAAGACTTTCATCTAAGATGAATAAGTCATAGATCATGGGAAAACAATTGTACAGATATGATTCTTACACTTTGACTCCTTAAAAAATGCATTTTTTTCGCACTGATGTTATATTTATCCAGAGAAAATATTGCCTTTCAAATTTCTTTCAATTTATATACCTCAAAATAGAACAGATCTGAAAGATTCACCTTGAAAGTGGATCAACTGATTTAAAATGGAGGAAAGAGTAGATAACGTCACAATCATATTCATATTGCTCTCACAATCATTAAATAAGTTGGTGTTTTACCTTGATTCTCCTCTGTGGCTTATTTGAAATAAATGATGCAGCATCATTCACATCATTATTCGCTGAGATTCAGATTCACATCCTTCTCTCGCCAGATGTTTGAAGCTCCGACAACCCAACATTTCCACCTAAAATATACTTACAGCCGATCTCAAGCGATCTATTTCTTCGAGTACTGGTATAAAACCAGACTGACACGGTTTCGGTTTAAAAAAAGACTAAACGTTTAAAAAAATGTCCATTTGAATTCTCCCCGTTTTAGGGTGAGGAATCAATCAGAAAACCCTGGTGTAAACAGATGTCTAATCTAAAAAGCCCTGAGAAAACTGCCTTAAAACATCGCTGTTTTTCCGACTGCAAACGCTCATTTTAAACACAGAGAAATGCATGATACATTTTGTACTCGCGTCTCATTTCTCATATGCATCCCAAACACACCGTGACGCTCGCGTTGTCCGCATTCACCGAGCGCTGAGAGTAAACCAAACCAACGACATTTCTCTGCCGGATTTGATTAACACGCCATTCACCAATGAAAATGCAGGAGTCTCCTGCTGGTGTTTTCACTGTGGCCAATGATCGTAGTCAGTGCAGCTGGGTTTGGTTGCTGGTGTCAATGGGACGGGAATGAATCACCTTCAGCTGCACTGTAGTACTGTGGTTAGCAGTGGTTTTGAAATATAAAACACAATGAAATAAACAACAGAACAGTATAGTGTTTGTCTAAAGTTCTGATTCAGTGATAAGCGAAACGAGGCCATCTGAAACTTTCACTCGAAATGCGCACGGAGGACATCTGCTGGTCTGACGCGTGTAAACGCTATTGAGACATTCGAAAAAACGATATCGTTATCACTGCCTCAGTACATTAGGCCAGGTTAAGCGTGTTGAATGTCCAGGTTTTACAGACGATCGAGAGTAAAGACCATAAGACCCACATCAGCTGCGCTAATCGGGACAGGGCTAATGATATTCTCATCCCTAAAAAATACAATTCTCCCCGTCCCTCCCCCCCCAAAAAAACCCTCCATAATGATACCCTGATAATGTAAAGAAATTAATTTATTATATAATTAATAATAAGCCACAAAATAATTCAAAACTGCGTAAAAGACAATTAGGAGGAGTGCAAAAAAGTATTCTCTTAGTAAAAGTAAACTCTTTCCCCGCCAGCATTTTTAAAATTTTTTTTTTTTTTTAAGTTGTCAGCCACTGCCAGCATTTTTTAAATCATTTTCACAAAAGTTTAATGGCCCCCAGAATATTTTGTTGTATGAATATCTGAACATGTATGTATATATATATATATATATATATATATATATATATATATATATATATATATATATATATATATATATATATATAGTTGTGGTCAGAATTATTGGCACCCCTGGTAAATATGATCAAAGATGGCTGTAAAAATAAATCTGCATTGTTTATCCTTTTGATCTATCATTCAAAAAAATTGCAAAAACCTAACCTTTTTAACTGAAGTAAAAGAATGGAAAGTCAGGGGAAAATCACATTATGAAATAAATGTTTTTCTCCAAAACACGTTGGCCACAATTATTGGCACCTCTAGAATGCTTTATGAGTAAAATATCTCTGAAGTATATTCCCATTAATATTTACATTTTTTAGCACACCAGGGTGACTAGGAACATGAAATTGTCCAGCTATGACTTCTTGTTTCACAGGAGTTTGAGTGGCCAAAGACTCTCCAAGGATCACAGATGGAGAATTGCAGAGATTAGTTGAGTCTTGGGGTCAGAAAGCCTAAAAAAATATATCAAACAACCCCTACATCACCTCATGTTGTTTGGGAGGGATTCAAGAAAAATCCTTCTTGCTCATCCAGAAACAAATTCCAGCATATTCAGTTGTCAGACACGACTGGAAATTCAAAAGGGATCTGGTTCTGTGGTCAGATGAAACTATAAAAAGAGCTTTTTGGCAGCAAACCCACCAGATGGGTTTGGTGCAAACAGGGATAAAAAGTACCCCATGTCCACGGTTAAAAATACCACTGGATCTTTAATGTTGTAGGCCTATTTTTTTTTGCTGGAGATCCTGGACATCTTGTTCAGATACATGGTATCATGGATTCTAGCAAATACCAGCAGATAAAAAAATCAAAACCTGACGGCCTCTGCTAGAAATCTTATAATGAGCCATGGTTGGATCTTCCATCAGAACAATGATCCAAAACAAACATCAAAATCAACACACAAATGTGTCACTGAGCACAAAATGAAGCTTCTGCCATGACCATCCCAGTCCCCTGACCTGAACCCTATAGAAAATGAGGGGTGAACTGAAGAGAAGAAGCACCAACATGGATCTGGGAATCTGAAGAAATTCTGTATGGAGGAATGGTCTCTGATCTCTTGTCAGGTGTTCTTCAAACTCATCAGGCATTATAGGAGAAGACTTAGAGCTGTTATCGTGGCAAAAGGAGGTTGCAATAAGTATTTAATAAAAGGGTGACAATAATTATGGCCAACGTGTTTTGGAGAAAAGCATTTATTTCATAATGTGATTTACCCCCCACTTTCAATTCTTTAACTTCTATGAAAGGTTAGATTTTTGTGAATTTTTTTAATAAAAGATCAAAAGGATAAACAAGGCAGATTTATTTTTACAGCCATATTTGATCATATTTACCAGGGGTGCCAATAATTCTGACCACAACTAATATAATATATATATATATAAACCGTTTATTCTAGCTTCATGCACTCTTTTTTATCAACATTTGAATGTGGGTAATTGGTTTTATTAAAAAAAAAAAGCAACATTTTGAGCAAAAAGCAGAAGATGCGTAATAGCGCTCCCTACAGTGAAAACACGGAAAGCCAGCAAATTCCATCAATGGTGGGGAAAGAGTTAATATAAAATATTCAAGTATGGCAGAGAGTAACTTTATAGAACGTCTCACCTTGTTAAATTCAGTTCATTGGATCAAAATGATCAATGCAGGGGCAGCTCATTTATTGTCTAAAAGTAAATATGACATCTGACAAATGCATTGCTTGAAGCTAGTGTTCACACAAACAATGTAGCATTTCGGAGCCAATTTCTGCATATTTATTGAGAAATATAATATGTACTGATGTTTGAAGAAATGGATCTGATGCTTATCTTAATACTAAAAATAAACATTGGGATATACTATGCTTAAGACAAACTAATAAATAGACAGACCATTCAAAAACAAATAATATACACTACAATCAAAATGTCAAAAACACTTGTATTGAGGCAATTATCCATTGTGCATGTTTCAGTGACGGCTCGAGTCTGTATGGAACGGCGTTCATATGTGCTAAGAATCCTTAATCTGCTTCGTCTCTGATTTTGGTGGAATGATTTTGACGTCAAAGGGAAAAAAGAATTCTGTCAGTGCTTTGGCATCTTTTGGGTCCAGAGAGAACTCTTGTGCCAGCTTCTCTGGAGTCCATGTTTTAGGCATGCGTTTGTGATTGTTCAGGCCAGTTAAAGCTTCCACAAGCGACAGTTTGCCTTTGGGAACATCAGTGACATCAGAGAAACCATAGGGGTCGCCTGGCAGACTGAACTTCAGCAGCCTGCGCTGAGTCTCCTGCTTGACCTTCACCGCATCGACTGCTTCACCCTACAGGAGCACGGAACACAGAGCACAACAGTAGAGGTCACAACAGTGGAGGGCAGTGCACACATCAGCAACATGCTAAACGACTCACAGACAGAAAGCGTTACTGAGTCTAGTTTCTAAATTGACTGAAAAATATGGACACTTTTTTTTTTTTCACATAGTCTAGGGCTGTTACAGTGCAATTTCTCACAGCACCTATAGAGTGCTGCTGGGATGGCGTGTTTTTGTAGGCCAAAAGCCGGAAACGAGTTGCATTTTAGCACTTCAGCACTTCCTGTTCCATCGTCCTAAAATCTATAGCCGCTTTTCCACTGTCGGGCCGAACGGTTCTTAGAATGGTAAGGAACGGTTCCAGTTGTTTTTCCACTTGAGCCTGGTACATCACAGCACGATTACAAACCGTTCTTGGCCCAGAATTCTCGGCACGGTTGTCTAACTGGTAGAATCCGTGAAGTGATGTAGCCACTCAGGATTGGTCACTTGTCTGTTGTCAGGCTACCAGTTTCTCTGTAGCTGGCTAAGCGTTCTATTTGAGCGACGTAAACACAAATTAATAATAAAATTAAAAGAAATATCTGGTCATCCTCCATAATGTGGTCATTATTTACATCTCATATCATTAGTAAACCGTTGTGTTACCAAGGCAACGACTGACGCTTTTGTATTACATTCCAAAGAGCGGCCGTTATCAGCCCCACAGTGGAAAATGAAACCAGAACCGTACCAGCTGGCCTGGATCGGCACGGAATAGAACGGTTATGCAATGAGAACCTTTTCGGCCCGACGGTGGAAAAGCGGCTAATGTTTTATTGAATGGGTTTTTGGTTAAATGCCTGAAATAAGGTCTGTGGTGAACACAAAGCTCAAGATATTTCTATGACATAAAACACACAAAAAGCTACAAGATATTTCTATGACATAAAACAAACCAGTAATACCCCCTTATGATTTTTTTTAAAGCTTTTTCTTGTCTTGAAAAAGGCAGTTGCTAACAAGTGGCTAAATGAGACTACAGAAGTTGTCTGGGACATTAAACGTCAACAGCCAAACAGGTAAACTCATCTGCTCACCAGTGCACTTTCACAGTCTCGTTGTGTTTATAATGATGCTCTTGCAAACTATTATCACTCAAACTTTCAGGGAAAATGTTTTTTAAATAAAGACTGAAAGAGTTGTCGGAAGCTTAGTGATGGTGACGTTGAAGTTGAGCGACCGTTGTGTAGTTCGTTTATAGCCTAAGGTTAGCTTTTTATTTCTGGCGATTGAATTTTGAAGCCTACAGATGTGTTAATTTGTGAAAATGATCCAGATGGATAAAACATTTAAGAATCATAAACTTTTGTTGGTCGCAGAGCTTATTTTCTACAGTAATCCAAAAGCCAATGGAAAAATCCTTTTGTTGAGGGAAACCCTACAAAAATGCAGCACCCTATTAGTAATGAAATCTGTCTGGCAATAAGCTGCACATGCACATTATGTGTGAAATTTCAAAAATGAAATCAGTTACATCATCTCTAACAGTGAGTGTGCGGCATGCACACATAGCATTTCTCCTAAATGTTTTAGAGACCTACTACATAAATAAAATAAGTGCATTCCTCTAAATAACATAAGCATTACATTTAATGCAGGCCTTCAGTGCAGAAGATTGCAAAGCTTTGAGATCATATCAATGAAACTTGCAAACTACACTTATTAACCAGGGTAAAAATATCTGACATACTAAACAACTTTATACTAACAGTGTTATTATTTATTACACGTTACTGATTAAAAGTTACGTTTATAAACGCTACTTAAATGCCCTAATTGAACTGAGGCTTAATCCTGTCTGTGAAATTGACAGGCCATTGAGTTTTATAACATTGAGACCGAAATGAACACCCACCAACAGGGGTGTGAAGTAACGAATTACAAATACTCACGTTACTGTAGTTAAGTAGTTTTTAATCAGAAAATGTACTTTGAGTAGTTTAAAAATTGTGTACTTTTACTTGAGTACATTTTAAGTGGTGTCTGTACTTTTACTCTGCTATTTTCCCTCCGTTTGTGGTCGTTACCCGTTACATGCTTGTTTTAATTCGATTTTTATCTATCAACGTGATTGGATAGAGTAATCTGTCTTGTGACTCTGGTCAAATCAAATTGTGCATAGAAAACTTTATCCAGCAACTGAGTCCTGCACGCGGGCGGGTACCCGCTAATATTTGATGTAATGAGTGAAATAATAATTACGTTATCATTTGCGGTGCGGGTGCGTTTCGGGAATCAATAGGTACGGGCGCACTGCGGGTCCATTAGCCAAGAGACTATTTAGACACAATTTGGTACCCACTGATAGTCAGCTGCTCCCGTGCCCCGTGCTTATGTGTTTGCGCTCTGAAGACGTCAAAATGTTTCTAATTACAACGTGGTTTGCAGCGTTGAGCACAGAAGTGTTTGCGCGCTGAAAGCCTGCAACTGAAGTGATTGACAGCTTCAGTCATTACAAAGGGAGTGCTCTTTGCTCACTTTCTGTATAGAACCTATTCTCAATTTTAATAAAAGTTTTATTTTTCATGCTGCTAAGAGAACCAATGTCCACATATACACTGCAGAGTTTCAGGAGAGACAAACCTCTAAGCATCAGTATATAGCTAGCCTATTTATGCACACATGCATGTTCAACATAGCCTGTATGTGCAGATTGTTCACATATAGGCTAAAGTTTTGTATTGTTTACAGGACGGATGCATGATCTTTTTTTCTCTTATTACCACCATGTTGGGCTGCGTGTCTATTTTTCTTAAATTCGTCAACTCAGAATGCCATGTTGGTTTGCTTGTTTGTGTTACATGAGCAAATAAGTAATTTTTGTCTACCTGATGTAGATTTAATGCAGGTGCAGTTCGGGTCACAGTCTTTATGTCAAATAGGTCGGGTTGGGTACGGAATTAAATTAGTGCTGCTGTTAGATAACGGGTCGGGTGTTCTGTTAAGTACTGCGGTGTGGGTTTACCAAACAGGACCCATGCAGGACTCTGGTTCAATTAGAACATTTAAGTAGCTTTTATGAACGTACCTTAAAAACATTACTGGTGTGCATCTTCAGACAAAACAATGGCACTGACATATTTTAAGATATGTCAGTGCAAGTTGATTTCAGTTAAAACAGCTCAAACATGCAGTTTATTCTGGGACTAGCCCTTTACGCCTTGTCTGTGAAACTGGGCAAATGAATCTGAATTAATGTGATACCACAATAATACAACTGATGACTTTACTGTTGGTCAAATGATCCTAAGCTTCAAACCTGAGGATCTGGATCTTTAGACTCCACATAAACATCCTTAAGCATTGACAGCAGTGGGTCATTCCTCTGTTGAATCTCTTCTGCAATGCTGGTCACTGGCACAGAAACACATATGTCAGATCATGCAGAAAACTGTGTAACTTGCATTGCCAAAAGTATGTGGACACCCTCTTTTAACAGGTTTGGCTTTTCTCACAGCTACTCAATGGACACGTCTGGATCTACAAGCAACAGAGAAAAAGGTGTTGAATCTGACCCAACCAAATCGCAAAGTGGGGGAAAAAAAGGTTAAAACCGATGTCTTACATGGCCATCCTCGATGCAATCAAAAAACTAAAGTAGACAAACAGTTAAACAAATGCAAATGAAACAACATAATATGCTTATTTCTCTTAAAAGAAACCACTTGTCATGTTTGCAGTGGTTTTAATGTAATCTCTAGAACTTAGAATGTTAGAATGTGACAGAATGTTATGTAAAAGCATTAGGTCTTGATATCCAAGGACATAAATAA
This sequence comes from Coreius guichenoti, assembly GCA_039654105.1. Taxonomy (NCBI): domain Eukaryota; kingdom Metazoa; phylum Chordata; class Actinopteri; order Cypriniformes; family Gobionidae; genus Coreius; species Coreius guichenoti. The sequence goes on along the minus strand of CM077185.1, from coordinate 21,222,846 downwards.
ATAGATTGAAAAAAATATGACCACAGGCTTACCATAGTAAAATGGGGTAAGGCATGTAGCCTATAGAGCTCCGGAGGTTGACGTCACGCAGCCTAAACTCCGCCATTTTGGCAGGCAATCAGGGGAGCGCTAGAGCGGCTGTAGCATTGGTATCTATGGTGGTCGAAAAATAATTTAAAACCAGACTGTTTAAACCTTACTATTTCAACATGGTGGACAGCTGCTGTGCGCCATGATGCCAGAACAGGCGGGGGAAAGCAAAGGGGAAATCATTTTATCGTAGTAAATTGTCGAAATGCCGTGAATTTCAGTTTATTCTTCATTCTAACTACTTTTGCCTCACGTAACTAATGATAAAAATAAGTTCCCATTAAATACGATACTTAATCATGAATAACATAAGTGCTTTTATATATAAATAACATTCAGAAACTGTAGGCTATTTGAAACGAAATTAAGGATCAATAAATAAATACTGAAACAAAACAATTACATTTATTATGACTGATTTTATTTGACATGCACAACACGGACCGATGGGACAGATGCACACAGCGGCGCGCTGTTTAGACGGGTTCGTGTTAACCGCTAACATAATAATCTATTCACATGTTTTCTCTCTTAAAATGTAAGCGCATGTATATGTCAGCATTATCATATACGTGTAAAGAATTTAAGTCTGTCATGTAAAACAAGAGCTTATTGATGCAGTTCAGTCTGCCTGCTATTTTATTCTATCCGTTAATGTTGCTCCTGATCGGAAGCTTCCATAAATATTTAGTTTATACGTAGATTTAGGCTTCAACTAAGTTTAATGGTTCAACGCAAAAAATTTTAGTAGTGCATAAGTTGTAACTTAGTGCCCATTTACGTCAAAACTAGGCTAGTTGTAACTTGCGGACAGCTGGTGCAACAGGTGTCCTTTATTAAGTTTTGCTATGTACAGGTCTATGTCTTTTGAAATAAAGTGCGCAGTGAACTCCGTTGCCTTGAAACTCATGCTGGCGTCATTCATTTCATATTCGCTCCAGGCTGTTCCTGCCTGCCAATATGGCGTTGTAAACAGAATGGGTCACGTGACGTCCGGAGCTCTATTGGTATCATCTGCAACGTTTTAGTAGTTTACATGGTTATGAAAAATAAAAATAATCTGCAGAGAACGTTCAGTGGGCATGGTCACTCGCCTCTAAAACAGTTCTTATGAGCACAGGTTATTATGACTGTAATCTAGCAACACAATAGCCTATCTTACCCGCAGTTCCTTCTTGTGGAAAACTGCCTGATATTGGATGTCGCGGTGCCGCTCGAGGTTTGGCTTTGCTTATTTCTTGGAAAGCGCGATTCTCCAAATTAAAGTTTCTAATCATGCGTGTTACTCTGGAGCCCATACTTGAAATCTCTACACAGAGGACATTCCTCTTCTTCGTTTAACTCTACTATTAGACACAGGCCGCTCATTACTGCCCTCGACTGGCTGATTCTGCAGTTGACTCACCGAATGTTTTTGTTTGTTTTGTTTCTTAAAATGTAATAAACATCAGCATTACACATTTTTTGTATAATTACAAATATTGATAATTATACCGCAAGACATGTAGAAAACAACCTAAAAGACGCAAAATAAAAATAACATATAGCCTAGCATAAAACAGAACACACACACATACACGTGAGGACTTCAAACTGAATACACACAGACTCATGAGGACTCAATCGTGTCATAGTAAGGACCTAAATTGAGGTCCCCATGGGCAAACAAGCTTATAAATCATACAGAATGAGTTTTGAAAATGTAAAAATGCAGAGAGTTTTGTGTGATGGGTAGGTTTAGGGGTAGGGTTAGTGTAAGGGGATAGAATTTGTTATTAGTTTGTACAGTATAAAAACCATTACGTCTACAGAGAGTCCCCGCAAAGATAGTAAACCAGACGTGTGTGTGTTCTTATATCAGTCAATCAATTAATTATTTCAGACTTCATCCCTACAGCACCTTAAAGTTCTACACACATTAACAAGCAAAACACAAGCAATGAAAATAACACAGTGAAATGTTGATAAAGCAAAATAGTATAGAAATGATGATGTTAATAAATATAATAAACAAAACATTAATTCATAATAAATGTATGGAAAATAACCATGGTGTTACCATAGTAAAACTGTCATAACAATGTTTATTTTTCCCCCGGCAGATTTGTTGTGTTATTATCACTAAAAATATATCAATATAGTAATACATTTGTGGTTACTGTGGTTTTAGGCCTACTATCAGAGGTGTAAAGAGTACCTGAAAAATATTACTTAAGTAAAAGTAGAGATACTTTACAGACCCAAATCCATGTTACAAGTCACCAATTCCAATACCACTTGTCGTGAGTAAATGTATTATAAGAGCATCTGATTTTAATAGTACTTAAAGGGATAGTTCATCCTGAAGTTGTTCTTCAAGTTGTACACTTGAAGGTATGTTGTGTGCAATTGTTTTGATAAAGGGAAACAAGATACATTTCTAGTTTCAGTATTTGTTCTTCAGACATTCTTTAAACAATCAGCTGTTTGAAAAGTTACCCACATTAGGTTTTTGACCATGAAAAATGTGAACAATGCATTAAGATTTCCCTGGGATTGAACTATATAGGGCCTTTAAAATGAAGATACCAAAAGAAAAGTTTGTTAAGAACCAGAAGGATCTAAAAGGATATTAAGATATATTTAATACTTCTTGAGTTACATGCATGTAAACTTCAGGCAAAAAAACAAACAAAAAAAAAGTGCTTTTTCCCCATTTTTGAACTGTCACCGTTGGCATATAATGCAACAAAGATTGCTAAAGTAAACAGATTTAACTAATAGCCCTACCAATGCAACGATATGCAGAGAGTATTTCAACAAGAGTGAGCAATGCAGGTAGGTGAGTACAGATAATGGCAATGCAAGGGAGAACGGTGATCTTGGATGAGTATAACAGTCTGTTTCTGTGTTTCGTTGAGCCAGTGAAGCAGACGGGAACTTGGAACTGGAGAACAGGAACTAGAATCTTCTCAGGTAGGTAACGCACAGGTAAGTAGAGCATGGGTTTATTCGTGTGTCCATACTGGAGGTGTGTGCTTAAGTAGTGCGTTGATTGAATTCTGAGTATAAGTTACCTCTCTTTCAGAAATGGGCTTGACTTGCTGCCATCTTTCATTTTTACCCCCTGTAATTTGTCTCCAAATCTCATGTGAAAACTCATTTTGACTACAAAACAGGATTACTCAGTAAATATATGTAAACTTTGGCTAGGGGTATTATAAATTAAAAGCCAGACATGCCACCCAGGGATATTACAACCCAGGTCAAAGTAGTAACAAAACCCAAATAAGGGTGCACAAAATGGTCACAATAACATGAAGGACCCTGCTGGTTCGTTTTTGGAGACGTGACTCTCCAGAAAAAAATATAAATATTTATTTCCACAAAGGTATTCTTTATTCAACTGGAAACAGTCTAAAATAAATCACTTAAAACAGCTTACCAATTAAATACCCACAGAGTAAATGGTCACAATAATAAATTCAGCAGTCACAGAAGGGAACAAAAATCACACTTCAAATCATTGAATGCATGCAAAAAGACTCTTAAAGCAAAAAAACAAAAAAAAAACACCCCCCGCCCCCCAAAAAAAACTCATAAGCAAACTCCCCCTTCTGTTAAGTGTCAGTATCACAGCACATTAAAGTCACATTAGGATGTATATAATAAACATAAAAAACCCTTAGCATACCAATACCAAGAAACCAATAAGTAAACAAAAACCAAAAAAAGGGGGGAAATAAATATGCAGCAGTCTAAAGCAGTAGAAAGGCTGTGACAACTAGTTATATTTAAAATCTTATTAACCCGCTTCACTCTTCAATCTAAAATATACAGACTTATTGTTTTAATAAATGTGCAGAACTAGACAAATATCAAATACTCAAACAGAACAATAAAACGTAATCGTCAGGGAAATGCAGATCATCAATACAAAGCAGCGGCGTGAAACAGCCGTAGAAGGAGCTGTATAAAATAGTCGTGAGTAACAGCTGCTAGCGCTAGGAGGCCGCACCTGAAATAAAAACTCATTGTAAGGACACTGATTAAATAAATTCCATATGAAGACAGTGAAGACAGTGAATCCAGCCAATCGTGGAACAACTGTGTCGTCATCAGAGCTTGTGCAGCCGCTCTTGAGAAGCTGCGCCGGCTGAGTCAGCCGTCTCCTCTCGAATCGCTCTAGTGATACTTTCCATATACGTCACAGTGACGTGGTGTCAGTGCTGTCTCAAGTCAGACAAAATTTCTAACCCGCATACATTGCTTCAAGTCAGACGCTGATCGGTTTGCGACCTATTAGGTGTGTTCGACTTCAAGTGGTGCTGATTACTTTTGATTACTTCCAGGTATTCCTTGTTATTGGATTAGTCCATGTGTATTTATAGCCCTCATGTTCCATTGTTCTTTTCTAGCTTTGTTCTATATAAGCTGCTGTTAGGTGAGTCTATGTGATGTTTAAGTCCAAGTCCATGTTCTATATTTTACAAAGTCGTTTAATGTCCCTGACAACCTCTGTAGTCCCTTATAGCCACTTGTTATTAACCACCTTTTACAAGATAAGTAAAAGCTTTGAAAAAAATTACTGATTATTTTATGTCACAGAAAAAAACCCAGAAAATATATTGAGCTTGTGTTCACCACAGACCTTATTTCAAGCATTTAACCAAAAACCAATAATAATAAAAAAAAAACATTGACTTCGGTGGAACCAGTTTCTGGGTTTTGGCCTACTACAAAAATACTGTATGTCATTCCTGCACCATTGGCTTTTGTTGTGTCGCGTCCGGTGTAGACACTGTGTGAATAGTCTAATTAGCATTTGTGTTAACACTGTGTACTTGAGTGAACTCAGCCATCTCATGATTATATTTCTCTAGCTCTTATGATTCGATCAGCTTAATTATACAGGCTGTTTAATTAATTCATTTCCTGTACATTTGTCATTTTCATGATGTTATAGCGACCGATAGGCTATATTAGTTTAAATTTAATGAATTGACATCTTAAAAACACAGTAGTCTCCAATCATGAGGTAGATCTATTTAATAACTGCTGTGTGTGACTACTTGTCTTCTGATCACATATCACTCTGATCTTGACACAAGCAGTTAGTGTTCAAAGTTCATTTTAGGTTACATATTAAAATAGAAATGATTATTTACAACGATCCATAAGGAAGTTTAGGCATGAATTTATGTGAAGCTGTTTGATGAACAACAGAGGATTTTTGGGAATCATGTATTATGTAGTCAAATTTTAGTTAAGGTGAGCGTTTAGGTCTCGAGACACAGGTGACAGTTTCTCTGAATTCTTTGATGTTTTTGTTTTATCTAAAAACAATTTAACATGGTTTTGTGCATTTGTGTTAACAGCTACTGTATGACTAATGTTGAGTATTTGAGTGAACGCAGTGAAATGCTGTGCATTTCAATCAGAGGAATTTTAAAGGCTGCTTAATTTCTTTAGTTTTGTGTTTGTTTGTCATTTTCGTGTAGACTCAGTGGTGAACGGCTGTTCAGATCCATCACGGATGACACACAGGATTAAGAGTTTTCTCCAGAATGCAGGTACTTTGAATAAAGACTATTAAGTAACCTTTATACTACCCTAGGAAAATATTGCATTTTAAAATTTAAATTTTTTTTGAAGATAAGAAGATTATCATTGTAAATTATTATACTTGTCCAGCAGAAGAGATCAGAACCAGTCTATAGTTAATCAATAACATTTTAAGTGTATAGAGACACATAGCCTGATCTCCTGCATAACATTTCTATTAAATATGACTATAGCATGACATTTTACTCAGCATTTCATTTATTATGTATTTTTAATTATGATGTGTTTTCTAGATGGAAAATTCTTCTTGTGAATTGTAAGAATCAATTCTTTACAATGTGCAGTATCAATAGACAAGTTTATAAAAGCTTTGGTAGGAATTTACATATAGCTACTTGATGGAAAGGGAAGAGGATTTTTGTGAGTTTGGATGAAGTAAAATTTTGATCAAGATATTCAGGTCTTGAGATGCTTTAAAGTTGACTTCCACATTGATATTTTCTCCGAAGGACATATCAATAGTGTGCTTGATATTTGTCATCCTAAAACAAATGAATGTGATTTCATGGGTGTTTCTGTTCAGCTGACTTCAAAAGTCTGTTTAATTGCTTTATTTTTCTGTTTGCCATTCCGTCCTGATTCAGTGGTGAAAACATCCTATATTTATTTCTATATCAACATTTGTTTGTTTAGAATTTGATCAGCTCACTAAATCAACTGATGATATAAAGCTTAAATGTTTACTTCATTAATGATTCACTTAGCTGAAGGAGAAAGGAAAGTCTTATTTCCTTATCTTATAAATAGTTAAGATCACTCAAATAAGTGACTTTACAGTGACTAACAATCAGAAAGATGTCAAACATCCCTGAATGGCAGTGATAAAGGGATCTTCTTTAAAAAAATACAATACAACAATCATAAGGTAGACATATTCAATTATTCATTCATATTTGTCATAAGATTGAGTCATATGATTATTGCTTTTGTACTTTGACTTAGTATGTGTGTTCAAAGTTCATGTTTTGGCATTTTGAAGAAACAATTCTTTACAAAATGCAATATCAAAGTTTTTAATACAGACTTATATAGAAGTTTAGGTATGGATTTATGTGATACTACCTGATGGAAAATGTGGAGGTTTTTTTGGAATCTGTATGTAGTAAAAAATTTTAGTTAAGGGTTCAGGAGTTCAGGTCTCAAGGTGCTTTATAGGTGACTTCCGCATTAACAGTTTGTCTGATTTCTTTGATATTTTTTATCGTAAAACAATTAAATGTAATTTTGTGCATTTGTGTTAACATACTGAACTGATAACATTATGTATTTCAGTGAATGCAACCGTCTCATGATCCTATTTGTCCAACTCTCAGGATTTGATATGATGAATTATAAAAGCTGTTTAATTACTTTAGTTTTGTGTTTGTTTGTCATTTCCATCCAGAGTCAGTGGTGAAGATCTGTTCAGCCTCATCATGGATGACACACAAACATCCAGAGATTTTTCTCCAGGATGCAGGTACTTTGAATAAAGACACTATTAAAATATATTTTTTAGTCTGTATGTTTGAGTTAGTTAAAATTGAAATATTAAAATGCCATAAAGACTTTTAATTTAAACTGAGGAAAAGATGATAAATTATAACATTTGTTCTGTTATAGTTCAGTCCAGACGAAGAGATCAGAACCAGAGCCCACTTGTGTGTCCATGAAGAGTGACCAGTCTATGGTTAATCCATTATATTTTAAGAGTGGAGACACATGGCCTGATCTCTGGTATAACATTTGTATTAAATATATTTAACCAATGAAAAGTATTTTAAAAAAAAGAGTTTGTGACTAAACCTCGTAACTCCTTAAATAGCCTGTGTGTAGCACTTTATCTTTTATAACATGAGATTTTGGAACAAAAGAGACTGAGACTGAGCACCCACATAGCTACAGTAAACTTTATAACCTGTAAGTTGATGAAAACATAATGCGATGCACTTACTGCCTCAGATGCAGTCGTTCTAATGATGGACAAAACATGTGTCCGACATTTGCTGGTCAAAAACCTTTTAACTCCATTTGAGCTTTATTTTGTTCAAATGTTAATAATATTATGACACATGCAAGTGTCTAATATATAAAGCCACAATATCAACTTTGCCAACACAGTGTTTAATTATTTTAAAAATAGTGTTTTTTTCCATTTCCTGAAAAGTAGCGATTTTGGACATACAAGGTTTCCACCTGACAGTGACGATATATAGTGTTTTGCTCACACAGAGAAAGACATCTATGAAAGCTCAGTTCAATTTACAGTTTTTGTATTGACATAGCATAAATGAAAAAATCACAAAATGCTCTTTATAGTTTGACAAATATGTAATTTGTTAAATACAGTCATTCAAATTATTAACTTAACTCTCTCTGATATAGTCCAACTGAGCAGAAGAGATCAGATCCAAAGCCAAGTTGTGTGTTTATGAAGAGTGACAGGTCTATTGGTAAGCCACTCCATTTTAAACGTGGAGATTTACAGTCAGATCTCAGGTACAGTACATTTCTGTAAAAGGTCTGATTTAAAGATATGATAGAGAATGCAAAAAAAAATTGCTCTATACATTTACTTTATTTGCTCATGTAATAATTAATAAATTAATGAATTTTAATTTTACAGCCATGAGTCTAATCTTGCTGAAGTCCTCAACACATTTAGATCAAATCTGTGGAAGAGGTTTCAGTGTCTGTATGAGCAGGGAAAGCCAACACTCCTGAATGACATCTACACAGAACTCTACATAACAGAGGGTGAAAGTGGAGAAATCATTAATGAGCATGAGGTGAGACAGATTGAGACACAATTTAGGAGAACAGCAGCAACAGAGGATACACAAATTAAATGCAATGACATCTTTAATCTTTTACCTGGACAAAACAAACCCATCAGAACTGTTCTGGCAAAGGGAATCGCTGGCATTGGAAAAACAATCTCTGTGCAGAAGTTTATTGTGGACTGGGCTGAACAGAAAGCAAATCAGGACATTCACCTCCTATTTCCACTTCCTTTCAGAGAGCTCAATGTCATAAAGGAAAAACTCAGTCTTTCAGAACTTCTTTATGTTTTTTTTCCTGAAATAAAAGAAATTGACTTTTTCAGTGATAAATATAAAGTATTGTTCATCTTTGATGGTCTGGATGAGTGTCGTTTGGCTCCAGATTTTCAGAGCAATGTGAGGTTGTCAGATGTCTCTGAATCAGCCTCAGTAGACTTGCTGCTGACAAACCTCATCAAGGGGAATCTGCTTCCCTCTGCTCTCATCTGGATCACCTCCAGACCAGCAGCAACTGATCTTATCCCCTCTGATTGTGTTGATCGAGTGACAGAGATACGAGGCTTTAATGGCCTACAAAAGGAGGAATACTTCAGGAAGAAAATCAGTGATCAGAGTCTGGCCAACAGAATCATCACACACCTACAGTCATCAAGGAGCCTCTACATCATGTGCCACATCCCAGTGTTCTGCTGGATCTCATCCACTGTTCTAGAGAAGATGTTGAGTGAAGCAGAGAGTAGAGAGATCCCTAAGACTCTCTCTCAAATGTACACACATTTTCTGATACTTCAGAAAAAAATCAAACATGAGAAGGACTATGACAGGAAAGTGAAAGATGAAGACATGATTGTCAAACTGGGGAAACTGGCTTATCAGCAGCTTGTGAAAGGCAACGCAATCTTCTATGAGGAAGACCTTAGAGAGTGTGGTATTGATGAAACAGAAGCATCAGTGTACTCAGGATTGTGCACTCAGATCTTCAGAGAGGAATTTGGCTTGCGTCAGGGGAAAGTGTACTGTTTTGTTCATCTGAGCATTCAGGAACATCTAGCAGCTCTATATGTGCACTTCTCCTTTACAAACTGCACACATGTCTTCTCTAATGTGTTGTCTGACCTCTCAATGTTTTTGAAGTATACTTTATCTAACCTACATCAGAGAGCTGTGGATGAGGCTTTACATAGTAAAAATGGACATCTGGACCTTTTCCTGCGTTTCCTTCTAGGTCTGTCAGTGGATTCTCATCAGTTTCTCCTACAAGGACTAATAACACAGACAAAAAGCAGCTCTGACAGTAATGAGGAAACAGCTGAGTACATCAAGAAGAAGATCAGGACCACTCGCTCACCAGAGAAATTTATCAATCTGTTCCACTGTCTGAATGAAATGGGTGACCATTCACTTGTGGAGGAAATACAACATAATCTGAGATCTGGGACAATAAGTGATGCCAAACTCTCTTCATCTCAGTGGTCAGCTGTAGTTTTTGTGTTGTTGACATCAGAGAAGAAGCTGGATGAGTTTCATCTTAATGAATTTGTAGAGAGAAACTCAAATCAAGCTGAAAAACTACACGTTCTTCAGAAGTTGCTGCCTGTGATTAAAGAATCTAGATCAGTTCAGTAAGTATCATTGTGAACAATCGCTTCTCTGTTAAAAATGTGAAAATTCAATTTAAAAGCTCACAATACAGTATTTTATGTAGCAATATGGCAGCATGTTTGAATGTCACACAATTTAAATCTACAATCTGTCAACCCACATTTTAGTTACAAATGTTACAAATAAATAACAAATTAATTATTGTTTATTGGTGTAAAGTTGACCTTGGAACTTAAACTTGGATAAAAACATGATTTTCTTGAGAAATTTGAAAATGTAAGATATATTCAACAATGTTAAACAACTATGTTTTTCATCTTTTTGCAGGTTGAGTGATTGTGGTGTCACAGATGAAGGTTGTGCTGTTCTGGCTTCAGCGCTGAGATCAAACCCCTCACACCTGAGAGAACTTAATCTGTCTATAAATAAACTAGGAGATTCGGGAGTAAAACTGCTCGCTGCTGGACTGGAGAATCCTCACTGTAAACTGGAGATACTGAAGTAAGATCATCTCTCTGATAGTCACACATGATCTCAAACATTGTCTCACAGTTTCATGAACACACAACAAAGTAAAACTAAATTAAATAAAACAGGCAGTTGATCAAATAATGTATACAATTAATTATAAGAAAAAAAATTAAGATGCAGAAAGAGAAATAAAATAGTAATAATATTAATATTAATAATAATAATAATGTGATGTCTGATAATTGAAGGGGAATTAGATTTTATTACATATACTTTCTGTCTGCCTTAACATGTTATACAATTGAATGTTGAAGAAGATGTTGGGATTTTTAAACATACATTTATAAATGTAAATATAAAAAAATAAAAACATAACGAATTCCTGTTGATTTTCTCTCTGTTCTCAACTAAGCGAGTGATAAGAGTGTCATTGTTCTCTACAGGTTGAGTGAATGTGATGTCACAGATAAAGGTTGTGCTTCTCTGGCTTCAGCTCTGAGATTAAACCCCTCACACCTAAGACATCTGGATCTGTCTATGAACAAACTAGGAGATTCTGGAGTGAAGTTGCTCTCAGTTGAACTGGAGAATCCTCGCTGTAAACTGGAAATACTGAAGTAAGATCGTCTCTAGTCAAACATGATCTCAAATAGGCATATTCTCAAATAGTTTCTAGTGTGATTACATCAGAGTCTTTGGGATCATAATATTTAGAATGGTTTTACATTATCACATTCAGTCTCAACACAATGATAACCAAAGATGAAGCTGATGTCATTCATCTCCATGCTTCATCGTGTTACATGGCACACAGAGGCCCAGTATCAATGTGTAACACTTGACTTTTTTCACTGATTATGGCAGTTGGGTCATATTTTTTTACTCCAACACACAACAAAGTAAAATTAAATAAACAAAAACAGAAAGTGATCAAACATTTTGCATTAATAAAAATCATGATTAATTATGAGGAAAATATTATTGTTACATGTTTGTCTGGCTTCAGTTGTGTTTTTGCATGTCACATGTTCCTTTGTTAGTTTTCCCGCCAGTCCTTTGTTACCATAGTTACCCTCGTTAGTTATGTTCGTTTCAGCTGTGTTGTTCATTATCTCATTTCAGTTTGCTACTTAATTTCCTCCCTGTTCCTCACTCTTTGTCTGGTCACCGTTATGCTATGTGGTATTGTTACCTGTCTGCCTGCCTGCCTTGCGTTTATTTCTATTAAAACACGTCTGGATTGCATCTCCTGAGTCTTCTGCCTGTTCCTGTACACACAACTGTAACAGATGACCAGACCCAGCCAAAGAATGGAGATTGCCTCCATAAATGTAGCCCCTATGGGGAATTTTCTCTGGACCTCAGGGGCTACAATTTGTATTTTTCAAAGCGGCAGAGACATGGAGGAGAATGTTGAGGAGTTTCTGGGCGTCTGCCATCGTGCCACCTGCAGCGACATCACGCTCATGGAGGGGTTCTGGGTCGGACTCGACGACGAGAGCCGGATGGTGATGCCGAGAGGAAACTCCTGCTGGACGCTGGCTGAGTATATCAACTTTGCCTTATGGGTGGAAGGATCTTCTTTCACAGTGGGCAAGGTAGAAGAGGATCCCACCGCCAGGCTCCAGCCCTACTTACCATCCATCACCACCCCAGAGCTTGACCCAGTGCCCACACCAACTGCAGAGATGGCCGCCGCCATGCCAGAGCCCTCGTCTCCGGCCAAGATGGCTGCCGCCATGCCAGAGCCCAAGTCTCTGGCCAAGATGGCCGCCGCCACGCCACGCCAGAGCCCAAGCCTGAGCCCGCATGGGACGTCTGGCTTATAGACTTCTGGACTGAACCAGCTCCCGTCTCCGGTCCAGAGTGGACTCTGCCTCCCGTCTCCAGTCCAGAGTGGACTCCGCCTCCTGTCTCCAGTCCAGAGTGGACTCCAGTACTGCCGGGGTCTCCTGAAACCCCACCCAGCCTCCCTCTCCCGCCTCCGCTCATCTCCGTCCTTCCAGCCTGTCTTCCGCCACCGTCTGTCAGCCCCTCCGCTCACCTTCCATCCACCTTTGGAGTGGGGTGGTCGCCATGGGTCTGCCAGCCCGCAGCTACATCTGGGCTGGTGGATCCATGGTTTCCGCCTCCGACCTCCACAACCAGGACTCCACCTCAGTCCATTGAGCCTTTGACGCTGCCCTGGCTCTTACCTCCCTCTGCTCCGCCATGGACCACCAGTCCACCAGTCTCCCTCGCCCCTCCGATGTCGCCTGAGTCGCTCGTCGACCCGCCCTTGCCGCGGGACTTCACTCCTCTGGCTTCGCCTCATCCCTCCGTCCCTCAGGCTCAGTTGGGCTCCTCGCTCCCTCCTACTCCATCTCAGGGCTCGGTCGGTCCGGCTCCACAGTGGCCTGCTGTGTCCCCGCCGTCGCCTCGGTCGCCGGAGCCCAGGTCATCACCAGGCCCCGCCGGATCTTCGGCGTCGCCGTGGTGCGTCGGCCCAGCGGCTACACCAGGGCATCCACTGGCTCCGCCTCCGTCAGTCGGCCCCCTGGAGTCATCAGCCGTACCTCCACCATGGTTCCTCCCTCCGTCGACTCCACCCTGGGGCCTCCTCCTGGCTGGTCTCTGGCACTTCATCTGGCTCCTGCTCCTGGCTTCTCTCTGGCTCCTCCCTCCATCCACTCCTCCTTGGACTGTTTTTCTTTGCTTTGGACTGTGTGTTTTACTTTTGTTTCCACGCCTTCCTCCAGAGCCCCCACCCTCCCTCCTCAGTTGTTCCTTTTACGGCACGAGGACGCGCCTACTCGGAGGGGGCGTAATGTTACATGTTTGTCTGGCTTCAGTTGTGTTTTTGCATGTCACATGTTCCTTTGTTAGTTTTCCCGCCAGTCCTTTGTTACCATAGTTACCCTCGTTAGTTATGTTTGTTTCAGCTGTGTTAAGTTCATTATCTCATTTCAGTTTGCTACTTAAGTTCCTCCCTGTTCCTCACTCTTTGTCTGGTCACCGTTATGCTATGTGGTATTGTTGCCTGTCTGCCTGCCTGCCTTGCGTTTATTTCTATTAAAACACGTTTGGATTGCATCTCCTGATCTTCTGCCTGTTCCTGTACACACAACTGTAACAATAAGGTACAGAAAGAAATAAGTCATTATAATTTCATAGTACACTGTGATTTTAAAACCGACTGTCATAACATATCCTCGTTCACGGTATTTCATCACAGAATGAAGTCACATGAATTTTTCTCTTAATTTTTCTAAATTCCAACTGAATGAATAAATGTTTGCGTTGTAAATATTAGTTCAATTATACACAGCTTCAAATGTGACTTGATAAAATAAATCCTTCACTTTCATTTAACTGTCCAGAAACCACAAATGAACAATAATTTATGGTTGTAAGGAAACGGTATGTTTTAACAAGTACACACGTTTGCTGTTTAAATTTTTCTTTATTTTTTAATACATCTTATTACTATGATACTGTGATATGTGATTGTTTGTTAATGTGATATGTGAATGTTATCATTACATGACAATTTCACACTATTACACCCCTAAGTAATACTGTGAAACATGATAGAGATATTGCAGTAATTGGCTTTTTAAACACATACTAGGGCTTGAACGACTTCAGATTTTTTTAAGTCAACATTTATGTGATTAAGTCGACGTCGACTAGTCGCTGAGATCGGCACGTGATGTGCGAGCTACTGTCTGTACGTGCGTGCATTACAGTGCAGCAGCACATTTAGAATGCAGATTAACTTATGTGTACACTAAGTGGTTTAAAACATGCATTCACCTGATCAGTTTTGAGCATCCAGATAGTATAATCAAACATATCTTGTGGAGCGCTCTTGGGAAGACTCTTGGGAAGACATTTTAACTGTTGGAAATGGAGCGTAAAAGTGGAGATCCCTCTATAGGCCATGATCAGCGACTAGTCGATGTCAAGCTTAAAGCGTCATGGCAGAGCACTAACACATACACACATTTTTTTTAAATTAAAATAAAAAATAGAAAAATCTATGAACTTTAACATAAGTACTCCCCACTGATCTGGACTAAGTGAAAAGAAAGTGTCATTGTACTTTACAGATTGATAAAATGTGGTGTCACAGATGAAGGTTGTGCTGCTCTGGATTCAGCACTGAGATTAAACCCCTCACACCTGAGAGATCTGAGTTTGTCTGGGAACAAACTAGGAGATTCAGGAGTGAATATACTCTCTACTGAACTGAAGAATCCACATTGTAAACTGGAAATACTGAAGTAAGATGATCTCTTTTTAATTCACTGATCTAGCTGTTAAAGACACTGCAGTAAACATACTAAAGAGCTGATGAGCTGTGATGAGATGTATCAGATAAGGGAGACATCCAAAATGTGTAGTGATGGGGGGCTGGCCTAGACTAGTGGTACCCCCCATTTGTTATCCACACATAACAAATGAGAAAAAAATAGAACATACTTCAATAAAAGTTTGAAACCAGAAACCAATACAGTCAATGTGTGAAACGTGAAATAACCATGACCATGATAAACAAACTCATCAACAGTAGTACAGGGAACAAAGCTAGACAAGAGACAATGGTAACATGAGGGATATATACACAGAGACTAATGACTAACAAGGAACACCTATGAATAATCAAACATGAACCAAACAGGACCCATGACTAGACCAATGAGAGCATAACACATGAGACTAGGGAAGTACATGACATGATCACATGAGGACAAGGGAATCACATGACAAACACCATACAAAACTGTTTAATGAATTCACTTTTATCCAGGTTTTTCAAAATCTTAATTAAATTAAATACACTGTAAAAAATGTTCACCTATTTCAACTTAAAAACTGAAGTTCAGCAGCAGCAACTTAAATTATATTAAACTGACTTCGAAATCAAGTTAACTCTTGTATAACTTATAAAAAAAATTGCTTAAATTATTTTGATGGGTTAAAATAATGTAAAAACTAGTGCTGTCAATCGATTAAAAAAATTAACTAATTAATAAAAAAAATCTGTAATTAATCGCAATTAATCACGATTAAAGACATCAGCATTTTTAATATTTTTATATTGTAATAATTTCACAGTTACTCTCCAAATTAATGTAGAAGCAACTATATATTATAGTATATATACAGTATATTTTAAATATTTGTTGTAATGGCATCTTTTTATGAATAAAGGCTAGTATCACTGATACTAATACAGCTACTGATGTCTGTATGAAATGGATTTTTTTAAACATTAATGATAGACATTCAACATTACAGTATAATTGAAAGCTATATCAATTTCAACATTTTTTATGCTTTAAATTTTTTTTTAATTTAAGTGAACAATCTTCACATTAACCCATTGTAAAAAATGTCATATTTACCTGTGGCCTTCATATATAATCAATTATATATGACAGAAATTGAATAAAGTTATCAAACACTTTACAGTCTTAACTGCATAAATTATAAATTAAATATAGATTAATCCTTATTAAAGCTACAATTGTCTCTTTTACCTTTGTTCTTTGATTAACATTAATGACAGACATCACAGCAACTGGTTTATTAGGCTGCTGTCCCTTTAAGATCTGCCACTGCCGAATATGACATGGCTCTGACGCGTTGTCACGCGCATCTCATTTTCTCTCAGATTTTAAGTTCATTAACTTAAAGACATTATTTAACTAATTTAAGACTGCTCTTTTGAGAATACTCGACAGAACGGGCATGCTGGCATAATTCTGTGTATTATTGTTTGTTCAAGCGCGAAAGAGAACTCGATTCTGGCCTGCTGTCTGTGCGCACGATACTAGCGCACGTCTTTCTGTGCGTTGTGTGTGCATCTCATTCAGCTCCCTAGTACAGTAGTTAGGGCACTAATCAGGGAGTCAGCTACATTCATGTACACGATATACTGATTCACTACCAAGGAAGCTAGGGAGCTGATTGAGACGCACCCAAAGACAGACATTCACAGACAGCACAGTCTTTTTTGACTTGTCGCGGTTGAATGGTTTAACCTCTTAACTTGCGCCCCTATTTTTGAGAATTTTCTGTAAACGACATCCCAAATAAAAATGTCTGCAGCTCTTAAACCCTATGGTCTATATTCATAAATCTGGTCTTATTTTAAACTAGACACTTGAAATTTTGTTACCCAAGAGTCATAATAACTCAAAGTAGTATAGGAACAGAGTAAAACAAGGTAAAATATACATGTAAGTGACTGATTGAAATTCACTTAGGGCAAAATGGATGAGACTTTAATGTTAAAGGCCTGAAAATAACCTAAATATAAAACTGAATGTCTGATCATGTTTTGATTTAAATTTGAGGATGATACTCTCAAAAATGTAGCTTCTGTAAGCTTTTATGTCAAGAAAAGTCTAGGCGTCCTTTCAAAAAGGCCATTTATTTCAGAACATTTGTAATTGTAAAGAGTTTTTCATTCAAATAAATCAGCAATAAACTGCTAATTATAATGGATATACAGTTACTGAGAAACTAAAGCAACTATTTACAGAATTTACAAAGTGTAAAAAACTCATTTAGTTGATAAGAACTGTCTGTCATACAGTCTGCGAGCTGCGATAAGGTGTGTGCGTAAACTGACAGATGCTCGCCGGTGTGAAAAGAAACGTAAGCACGAGTAGTATATTCACCAATGCTGTTTACATGAAATTGCGCAAGATGACTCCTTTTGATTGGTTACTACGTCCATCCATCAAAACTTTGCTGGCAAGGCATTGGCTAGGCATTGACTGGCTTTATCCAACGAAAACCATGGGTGCAATGATTGACACCTCGCCGAGCTTGTAATGCGCTTCCTGGATATATTGAGTCACCCAAATGCCTGGGATTGAAGGAGAGAGGCCAGGGAGGGCTCAACTTGAGCGCAAGAGTCCAAAGTACAGGGGAGATCATCAGAATACTGATTAGAATCGATATTTCATTGAAAATGGACATGATTGATTACTCTAACTCAAACCGCTCATCCAAACAAAGGAGGATTGGTTTTGGATTAAGAAATGGGATGCATTTTGAAGAGTGGACCCTTACATTGAAATGTATGCTGGTGTTTCTTGGATTCGTCCGATCTGATCTTCACGATAGGAGATGAAAAATGAGTACTGCGTTTATTTTGTACATGTTTACATGGCCAGTCCTTTAGCATTTCATTTAACCCTTTCCTCTCTGGTGTATTTATTGCAAAAACAAGTTCAGAACATGAATCTTGAGTGTTTTACCTTTCAAATGATGCATAGTTTGTGATAGTTGATTGAATATTTTTTATAAAACAAAAGTAAATAAAAGTACAAACATGCCCACTCCCGTCAACCCCCCCGCCCACGCACCGGTGCGGGCTAAGAGGTTAAAAGCATTTGCATGAATAATAGTGTGATCATATAATGTAATGCTAGCCAAAGTATGACAGAAAAAACAGATGCTGTGTTAATTGCGTTAAATATTTTTAACGTGTTAAACTGAAAAAATTAATCGCATGCGTTAACGCACTAATTTTGACAGCACTAGTAAAAACATGTTGTCATGACTTACAGATCCTACAGTTTTTTACAGTGTATGTCGATTTGTCTCACATTCCACTTTGTGGGACAGTCCAGTACTGAAACACATGACAGTTTCAAACAACTGTAACGATTATGTTCAGTTTTGGTTTTGTTTTCACTGTGTTCCGTTTCCCTGGCTGTTAATTAGTTTCCACACACCTATTTCTGTTCTCCCTGATTACGTTCCCTGAGTATTTAAGCCTTGAGTTCTTTCTGTTCACTGTCCGGTATTGTCAATGTTAATGTGGTTGTTTTAAGTTATTCTCCTGCAATCCTGCAAAAAAGTTTTCTGATTTGGATTTATTTAAGACTGTTTTTGTTTCTCCAATCCTTCTTCGTGCACTTTATTACACCCACACAACACATGACAACAACATTAACATTTCATTCAGTCAGCAACAGTATATGGCAATGCTTGACACTATATTCAAATGACATCAAACCACACATATAAACTGAGTTTGTCACTGTTCTCTACAGGTTGCGTAATTGTGAAGTCACAGCTGAAGGTTGTGCTGCTCTGACTTCAGCTCTGAGATCAAACCCCTCACACCTAAGAGAACTGAATTTGTCTGAAAATAAACTAGGAGATTCCGGAGTGAAGCTACTCTCTGACGAACTGGAGAATCCTCACTGTAAACTGGAAATACTGAAGTAAGATCACCTCTATGATAGATAAACATGTCTTTGTCCTCAGTAAAACATATTAAGATCTAACATATAAAGATACAGCACTCTCTTCCACTCTCATTACCCACAACTGAGGTGCTCTTGAGCAAGGCACCTAACCCCCAATCGTTCCCCTGGCACTGCAGCAAAGATGGTTTCCCACTGCTACGGGTGTGTGTTCACGGTGTGTGTGTCTGTGTGTGTGTGTGTGTGTGTGTTCAAAACTTGGATGGTTGAAATGCAGAGCACAAATTCGGGACACCACACTTGGCTACATGTCATTTTTTAATCCTTGTCCAAACAAACCCTTATGCTACATCCACCCAACACAACTGAGAGAAAATATATTTTGTTATCAGTTTATTTAAAAAAATATATATTTTGATCAGACAAAAATAATACAAACAAGTTTTATGTGAGCTACACCACAATCAGTTAATCAATACATTACAAATGATAGTTATGTGTGACATTGTTCTCTACAGGTTGTGGGATTGTAGTGTCACAGACGAAGGTTGTTTTACTCTGACTTCAGCACTGAGATCAAACCCATCACACCTGAGACATCTGGATCTGTCTCTTAATAAAATAAATTCAGGAGTGAAGCTGCTCTCTGATCTAAAGGCTGATCCACATCATCCACAACTTGAGAGACTATACTATTGTGAGAAGATTTAAAGTTCATTCAATTTAACATTTGCATTTATACATTTGGTGAATGAATTCATACAAAGCACCTCACACTGCATTCAGTGGTTTACATGTTTATCAGTTTATGCATTTCCTAAAAATCAAACCCTTGACCTTGCTGTTGATACTGTCATTCTCTACTGATTGAGCTACAGGAATGTATATTTGTGTGAGAAATAACCAAGTTTAATAACAGGCCTATGCCTGTATTTGGAGAATATAAGAGACAGTGCCCTACACTAATATTGGCACCCTTGGTAAATATGAGCAAAGGAGGCTGTGAAAATAAATCTGCATTGTTTATCCTTTTGATCTTTCATTCAAAATTCTATCTTTTCATTGAAGTAAAACAATTAAAAGGGTGAGAAAAATCTCATTATGAAATAAATGTTTTTCTCTAGTTCACGTTGGCCACAATTATTGGCACTCAATTATTGCTATGTCCTTTTCCCAAGATAACAGCTCTAAGTCTTCTTCTATATAGCCTGATGAGTTTGAAGAACACCTGACAAGAGATCAGAGACCATTCCTTCATAGAGAATCTCTCCAGATCCTTCAGATTCCCAGCTCCATGTAGGTGCTTCTTCTCTTCAGTTCACCCCACTCATTTTCTATAGGGTTCAGGTCAGGGAACTGGGATGGCCATGACAGAAGCTTCATTTTGTGCTCAGTGACATTTTTATGTTGATTTTGATGTTTGTTTTGGATCATTATCCTGATGGAAGATCCAACCACAGCCCATTACAAGATTTCTAGCAGAAGTGGTTAGGTTTTGATTCTTTATATGTTGGTATTTGCTAGAATCCATGATACTATGTATCTGAACAAGATGTCCAGGACCTCCAGCAAAAAATAGGCCCACAACATTAAAGATCCAGCAGTATATTTAACAGTGGACATGGAACATCCTTTTTTTCATCCCTGTTTGCACCAAACCCATCTGGTGGGTTTGCTGCCAAAAAGCTCTTTTTTAGTTTCATCTGACCATAGAACCAGGTCCCTTTTGAAGTTGCAGTCATGTCCGACAACTGAATAAGTTGAAGTTTGTTTTTGGATGAGCAAGGAGGACTTTTCTTGAACATCTCCCAAACATCTTGTGGTGATGTAGGTGCTGTTTGATAGTTTTTTTAGGCTTTCTGACCCAAAGACTCAACTAATCTCAGCAATTCTCCAGCTATGATTCTTGGAGAGTGTTTGGCCACTCAAACTGTCCTCCTCACTGTGCATTAGGACAATATAGACACATGTCCTCTTTCAGGCAGATTTGTAACATCTTTAGTTGATTGGAACTTCTTAACTATTGCCCTGATGGTGGAAATGGGTTTCTCAATGCTTTAGCTATTTTCTTACAGCCACTTTCTATTTTGTGAAGCTCAATAATCTTTTGCTGCACATCAGAACTATACTCTGTGGTTTTAATCATTGTGATGAATGATTGAGGGAATTTGGCCTTTGTGTTTCATATTTATACTGTGGAACAGGAAGTCATGGCTGGACAATTTCATGCTCCAATCACCCTGCTGTGCTAAATATAAATGAGAATATACTTCAGAGACATTTTACTCTTAAGAATTTGTAGGGGTGCCAATAATTGTGCCCAACATGCATGGGAGAAAAACATTTATTTTATTTTTATTTATTAAACATTTATTAAAGGGTTAGTTCACCCAAAAATGAAAATTATGTCATTAATTACTCACCCTCATGTCATTCCAAACCCATAACACCTTTGTTCATCTTCGAAACACAAATTAAGATATTTTTGATGAAATCCGGGAAAGGTAGTAAAGACATTGTTAAAATTGTCCATGTGACTACAGTTGTTCAACCTTAATTTTATGCAGCGAAGAGAATACTTTTTGTGCGCAAAAAACAAACAAAAATAACGACTTTATTCAACAATTTATTCTCATCTGTGTCAGTCTCCTACGCAGTTTACGTTGTAAATACAGTGCAGCGCCATTGGCCAGCTCCTGCGTCAGCATCACACGCATGCGTCGTGGTGCTCACGTGAACAGCATCGGCCAATGGTGAGCCAGCGTTCTGACATAGAACTCGGAAGTTTTGCACTGTATTTAGGAGTAGGAGACGAGATAAGAAGAAATTGTTTTACTTTCATGAAAGGTTAGAATTTTGTGAATTTTTGAATGAAAGATCAAAAGGATAAACAATGCAGATTTATTTTCACAGTCGCTCATATTTACCAAGGGTGCCAATATTAGTGGAGGGCACTGTAAGGATCTTATATTCAGCTCCACATTAGTTTTGGTAGGTCTTTGTAATTTACACTTTTTTTAATATCAGTTGAATTGTTTGATGTGATCCATGTATATATGAATGTTTTAAATACAGTGTCTCATTGTGTAAGTAAAAAAGAGAGAGTTATTTACTGTTGTTTCTGTTATTAATCTAGTAGTGGATACCATGATGGAGTTTTCCATTCATATCTCCTGCTGTAATATACTGTACTATTACTGCTGTAATAAACGCACCAGTGGATTTTTTTCACATAGCAGTAAAATCAACTTCAATACTCTGACATTTATGGTCATTTATGGTAAAGGGTCTACTTTTATTTTATTTTATTACTTTTATTTGTGTCCACTTATAATCAAAACAAAACACTGTGCTTTTGTAAAATAAAGAAAACAAACAGGGTGTGCTTTCTGCTGTCTCTGTGAACATTTTCTGGAGCGTGTCACAAAAAATGAAACAAAACTCAGCAAATACTAGTCACACAGACATGGGCAATATCTTTATAGAAACAAGTGTCTACTTTTAAATTATCTAATTAAAAACCAAAAATGTTTTCTCTGTTTATGTAATCTGTATGAAAAGAGAGATGTACAGTAGAGGTACTCCTCTATCCCCATCCTTCAAGTCTCGCACCATGATAGCAGTTGAGGGCCAAACAGGAAAAGGAAATGGTACCCAAGTATAGAATACTTGGGTACCATTTCCTTTTCCTGTCTGGCTCTCATTGACTCTGGGGCAGAGGGAAATTTCTTGATGAAACATGGGCTGTGGAATGCGGCATTCCTCTTCATGAATTAAATGACCCCCCTCTGGCATTCACCCTTGACCCATCCTCACAAACATGCATCGAGCCACTGCCCGAGTGAGTCTCACTACATCTGGCAATCATGAAGAGACAATAACATTTCTTGTGTTCCAGTCACTGATTGCCCCTATTGTCATCCCTGGTTAATGCAGCATAATCCTCAGATTAACTGGGCAGATAGTTCTATAATGTCATGGAGCTTGTCTTGTCATGTCAAGTGTCTCATTTCTGTTGTGCCTTTTGTTTCTTTTCGGGTCGGTCATATACTGATAATATACAACAATGCCAAGGTTTCTTACAGGACTGAGACCTAGAACAAGGAGTGTCTGTTGAAAGGATACCTTTATCCCTTTCTGATGAGGAGGAGATTGCAATTTGCCGCTTCTCCATTCCAGTGCTGTGATTGGCTGCTGGCTTCAGAAGGGGCACACACAGTGTGTTTTAATGTTTCCAAACATAGTTATGAATGGATTTCGATGGTTCATTGTGATATCTCTTTGCTTCACCCACTACTGCTGCATCCAGAGGTCCTGAGGAATTTTTATGGCAGCCACAGTCCAAGACCTTAGGGATTAGTTTCTAGATGGGTGAAGGGCAGAAACTGCATGTGGACCAATGAAAAGTGGGTTTGGTACTAGAGGTCTTCTTTTTGCCCTCTAAGAGGTGTCTGGCTGTTGTCCTAGCATCTTTATCTGATGGCGTTGGACAGTTTGTTTGTGTTAGTCCACCAAAATCCAATCAAAATGTAGCAAACCTTTGTCCACTGTTACTGACAGAGAGAATATGCTATTCACCACACCGTTAGCTTTAGCGTGTCTTTCTTTCATTTCCACAGCAGCTGTCAGTGCCACCTGAAGACTGGTGATTCTTCTGTTGCTCCAATCTGTCAGGGTCCTTGCATCTGTCCTGTGCCTTCTCTTGCTGAGTGGTGTTTGGTTCCCTGTGGAACTCTGGGAAAGGAGGGTTTCACCTATTTATTTTTAGCTAGAAGATATGGCTAAGCAGGTGTCACTTGTTCAAGTCAATGCTTCAGTAGACTCATAAACCTAGGGGGACTGATAGCTAAACTAGTAGGGTCACACCAAACACCCCAAGATCAAAAAGAAAAAGAAACAATGGGAAGTGTTTCTAGTTCTATCTGGGGCCTACAGTGCATTTAACGGTGATCATACTTCATGTACTAGGCTTGGCGCTAAGGAGTGAGGAGGGGTAGAGAAGAGGCAGGAATTAGGATACTAATAATCTGTAAGGATTAAGGAAACAACAGTTGCTAGAACTACAGTAATCCTATACAGAGAGGGAAGATGGTGATAGAAAAATAACTAAAATAAGGTAAAAATAAGAGTAGAATATCCTTATAGCTCTAGAAAACTACAAGGAAAGGTAAATAAACAAAGTGATTAAATTTCAAATTTAATTAAGTTCAATTTAGCTGAATAGGGATATTCAGGCTAACAAACGTAAATAAATTAAATAAAATAGAGGAGGAATAAAGTCAAAATAAAGAGTAAAAGCAGAATGTCCTTATAGCTCTAGGAAACTAAAAGGAAAGGTAAATAAGCAAATTGATTTAATTAAGTTTCAATTTAATTTTGATGGTTCGTCGCTAGGTCTCATGAACCAGTATCTATATATGATTTGTATGTGACCTTGTATCAATTTTATAAATTTTGTGCACATTTAATGACTCATTTAATAAAGGGAAGAGGCATAGTTAAAAGTCTCCTATTGGCCCGATTAACCAAGCTTTGTAAAACGAGCCCCACAGTTTGCTAAAATATCACGTATTAAAAGACACTTCATATTTAAGGGTATTAGATGGTTCAATAATTGCCTTCAATTAATTACACCTCCAATAAAACATTTGCAATTGGTTTGTAAAAGGTGTTTCATTGAGTTTTTACTTTTACTTACACTGTTCTGACCCGCAGAGGTCACCAGCATGTGGCGCTTCGAAACAGTGAATCATTTGTGACACAATTGATTAATTTGATTCAAAGCTTCGAGAAGCTTTAGGCTTGTTCGATTCGCAGCGGCGTTGCACAGACCAATCGGTGTATGACATCAAAGTACAGCAAGAGCTATTTAAAAGCATACAGAGCCGTCTGCTCCCTTATCACTCTTGCGGTACTTTGATGTCATCCACCGATCGGTCTGTGCAGCGCCGCTTTAAGTTGAACAAGCCTTTTGTCTCTCCCATCATTAGTTCAAATATTCATATACATTCACACGTGTCTAAGTGTTAGCTGGGTGCTAACAGATATCGGTTGAGGTAAAGGGTTTTAATGAACTTCACAAAATTTTGTTCCCATTATTGTTCATGATTTATGAGAATATAATGTTAAAGTAGCTGAACTTTTCTTTAGGTGTTTGTTTGGGGAAGGATGAGGGCATCAGTGGAACACCTCTGGGGTTTCCCCCTCGTGCAACATGCCATACCCTCAGTCTACCTGTGCGTGAGGGTGGTGAGGGCATGCACTGTACAGTAGTTGCTTCTCTCCATGAATATCTCTGGTATGATGATGTTTATTGTCTAAATGCATATAGAGTGGTGCAGGTATGACATCACTTTGTAGGCCAACCAGCAGTTAGCATCACACTGGTTCCCTCGACAAAAACCCGAATAGGATTTTTCCATAGGCTTTTGGATTATAGCTAAAAACAAGCTCTGTGATCAACAAAAGTTTATGATACTTGCACGTTTTGTCCATCAAGATAATTATCACAGATTAACACAACTTTTATGAATTTTGAAGCCTAAATGCAGTCACCAGAAGTAAAAAGCTAAAGGTAGGCTATAAACGAACTACACCAGGGTCCCACAAATTCAATTAAATTAAATTCAGTTGTGCTTTATTGGCATGACAATTGCCATGTCGCAGTCCCACGAATTCACCATCACCATAACTAAGCTTCCGACAACTCTTTCAGTTTTTATCTAAAAACATTTTTCCTGAAAGTTTGAGTTGGAATAATTTGTAAGAGCACAATTATAAGCATAATGAGGATCGAGCAGATTGAGTTTACCTGCTCAGCGGGATGACGTTTAATCTCCCCGACAGCCTCTGTAGTCCCATTTAGCCACTTGTTAGCAACCGCCTTTTTCAAGACAAGTAACAGCTTCAAAAAATCACGAGTGGGGTAATACTGATGTATTTTATGTCGTAGAATAAAACGTGAAAGTGTCTTGAGCTTGTGTTCACCACAGATCTAATTTCAGCCATTTAACCAAAACCCCATTCAAAAAACCCATTGACTTCAGGATATGGAACTGGAAGTGCTAAAATGCTAACTCGTTTCAGCGTTTTTGCCTACAAAGTGATGTCATACCTGCACCACTCTATTAGAAGTGAAGTGACGGCCCTTCAACCAGTAATGAAACTTGTCACATATTGCTCACTTTAAGGATAGTTGGGAGTGTGGCAATGTTTTGCTGGCAAAAGCTACTGGCCTGGCCATCACACTACCTTTTTGGAATTTGGGAAAGAATGGCTCCCAATCCATCAAATGAAGCCTCTATGGCTAATATAACATCACCATTGTAGTCTGTATGTGTTATTGTCACACTCATGAGAATATCACGTTTTAAGATCCTTTAGATCTAATATTTTCACATGGAATCAATGTTGATGGCATTGAAATTCTGCAGCAGGGCGATGACATCTCAGATCATTATCTAGTTTTGTGTATACTCCATTTATTTAGCCAAGGCTGCAAAACAAACTCCCTGCTGCAAATATGGTAGAATTATCAGCAGTCGGCTCACGGACAACTGCCGCACACACATGAACATAACATAAATGTCCCAGGCCTGGTCCTCTCTCATCTTGCACTGTTGGCACTCTTCCTTTTATTAATCCGGATCTCCTTCCGTGAGACTCGAGGCCGGTGCAGCACGCAGGTGACACTCATTAATAGGGGTGTGACGAGACGCTCATTAGTGGGGTGTGACGAGCTCACGTCAACATTTTGAAATGTTTTAACTCATGAATTATCATATGCATTGAAAGACAAAAATATACAAAAGGTAAAAAGTTTTGCCACAAACTCAACTGACTGGCTTCTCTCCTGTATGATTTCAAATCAAAATCAAATCAAATCACCTTTATTTATATAGCGCTTTTTACAATGCCAATTGTTTCAAAGCAGCTTCACAGTGGTAACAGGAAAAAAATGCGACAGAATTTGATTCGGCTGTACAGCCGCTCTGGTGAAAACGGTGATGTCATCCAGCTCATTTCAATTATCATATAGTGTCAATGGGGCAGATCAGTAATATAGTTGAAATTTAAGTGTCCCCAACCGAGCAAGCCAAAAGCCAAAGGCGACGGTGGCAAGGAACCAAAACTCCTTCAGGGCCAGACTGGAGAAATAAACCTTAGGAGAAACCAGGCTCAGTCGGGGTGCCAGTTCTCCTCTGGCCGACGAACAAATGGTGTATGATTATGATTCTGGCAACA
Organism: Coreius guichenoti; assembly: GCA_039654105.1. NCBI lineage: Eukaryota > Metazoa > Chordata > Actinopteri > Cypriniformes > Gobionidae > Coreius > Coreius guichenoti. The sequence continues at coordinate 21,195,860 of CM077185.1, read as the reverse complement.
TTACAGGTCAGAAGTCATATTAGATCAATAGATATTCGTAGGATTATTCGAAAGATTGGAGTCGTCACGCCGGGGACGGGTTTAATGAGGATGTTGTGTCGATGCGGCATTTACAGGGGGAGTTTAATTGACACGGTCTCTGCAGACATTTCAGGGATGCGTTGGTCATGTCCAGGTGCAGGTCCACCATCTGGCCCGGATACGGCCCGGATACAGCCAACTGCAGTAAACCTCGGGATAAACAGAGAGACTAACATTAGCGTAGAAGCCATTCTTCTTATGATGTAACGAGTGCATCAGGTGTTATGGGAAGTGTTCCCGTTTCCGGCTGACCTAGTTAATGCAGCCTAAAACAATCATTTAACTGATTTGAATAATATAAATTTAAAATGTTTTATGTGTATGCCATAGTAAAGAGATGTGTTATTAGTCTAGATTTAAAATGACAGAGTGTGTCTGCTTCCCAAACAATGCTAGGAAGACTGTTCCAGAGTTTAGGTGCTAAATAGGAAAAGGATCGACCGCCTGCAGTTGATTTTGATATTCTAGGTATTATCAACTGGCCAGAATTTTGAGACCGCAATAGACGTGATGGAGTATAATGCGTCAAGAGCTCACTCAAGTACTGGGGAGCTAAACCATTTATTGCTTTGTAAGTAATCAGCAAGATTTTAAAATGTATACGATGTTTAATAGGGAGCCAATGGGGTTCATACTTCCTGGTTCTAGTAAGAACTCTAGCTGCTGCGTTTTGGACAAGCTGCAGTTTATTTATTAAGTGAGCAGGGCAACCACCCAGTAGAGCATTACAATAATCTAGCCTTGAGGTCATGAACGCATGAACTAACTGTTCAGCATTTTGCATTGAAAGCATGTGCCGTAATTTAAATATATTTTTAAGATGGTAGAATGCAGTTTTACAGATGCTAGAAACGTGGCTTTCAAATGAGAGATTGGTATCAAAGAGCACACTCAAGTTCCTAACTGACGACGAGGACTTGACAGAGCAGCCATCGAGTGTTAGACAGTATTCTAGGTTACTACTTGTGGAGTTTTTTTGTCCAATGATTAAAAATTCATTTTTTTCTGAATTAAGTTGCAGGAAATTACTAGTCATCCAATTTTTTATATCAGCTATGCATTCCGTTAATCTTGTGAATTGGTAAGTTTCGTCAGGGCGTGAAGAAATATAGAGCTGAGTATCGTCAGCATAACAATGAAAACTAACACCATGCTTCCTAATAATATCTCCCAGTGGTAGCATGTACAGGGTGAAAAGCAACGGTCCTAGCACTGAGCCCTGCGGTACTCCATACTGAACTTGTGATCGGTGTGACATCTCTTCATTTACTGCTACAAACTGATAATGGTCAGATAAGTATGATTTAAACCATGCCAATGAAATTCCACTAATGCCAACATAATTTTCGAGTCTATTCAAAAGAATGTTGTGGTCGATAGTATCGAATGCAGCGCTAAGATCGAGTAACACTAACAGAGAGATACAACCACGATCGGATGATAAGAGTAAATCATTTGTAACTCTAATGAGAGCAGTCTCAGTACTATGATACGGTCTAAATCCTGACTGGAAATCCTCACAGATACCATTTCTTTCTAAAAAGGAGCATAATTGTGAGGACACTGCCTTTTCTAGTATTTTTGACAGAAAGGGTAGATTTGAGATTGACTAATTCTGTAGGATCAAGTTGCGTTTTTTTAATAAGTGGCTTAATAATAGCCAACTTAAAAGTTTTCGGTACATATCCTGATGTCAAGGATGAATTAATGATATTAAGAAGAGGATCTATGACCTCTGGAAGCATCTCTTTTAGTAGTTTAGTCAGTATAGGGTCGAGCATACATGTTGTTGATTTTGATGATTTAACGAGTTTAGCCAATTCTTCTTCTCCTATAGCAGTGAATGAATGTAATTTTTCCTCAGTGACACTACAATGCACTGTCTGATGCGATACTGTAGTAGACGGCTGCATGGTTATAATTTTTTTCCTAATATTATCAATCTTACAAGTAAAGAAGTTCATAAAGTCATTACTGCTGTGCTGTTTACAAACATCAGAAGTTGAAGCTTTATCTTTGGTTAATTTAGCCACTGTATCGAATAAATACCTAGGGTTGTGTTTGTTTTCTTTTAAGAGAGTCGAGAAATAAGCAGATCTAGCAGTTTTTATGGCCTTTCTGTATGCAATCATGCTCTCTTTCCACGAAATGCGAATAACTTCCAGTTTTGTTTTCTTCCAGCTGCACTCCATTTTTCTGGCTGCTGTTTTAAGGGCCCGGGTGTGCTCGTTGTACCAAGGCGTTGGACTATTTTCTTTAATCTTCTTTAAGCGCCGGGGAGCAACTGTGTCTAAAGTGCTAGAAAAGAGAGAGTCAATAGTTTCTGTTGCAACATCGAGTTCCTCTAGGCTATCTGGGATGCTGAGGAGATGAAGCTGATAAGGAAGATTATTTACAAAGCAATCTTTATTCGCAGCAGTGATAGTCCCGCCATATTTTAAGCAAAGGGACGGCTTTGCAGCCTTTGCTAAATTAAGTGTACAGTGTAAGAGCATGTAATGTAAACGTAGCGATGGCATATTCTATGCTAATTTCACCCTCACACTCCGTCATGGCAATATCGCGAGATAGCTGTTCAGTCGACAAGAAATCTTGTTACATTTTATTATCGCGAGATCTCGTCACACCCCTACTCATTAGCAATTGCACCACTGGCCTCGCTCGTTCCCACGGCTCTCTGCCTCGTCCTGCTTGCCACAGTGCCTAAAGAAGATTAAGGAAAATAGTCTGACACCGTGTTATAACGAGCACACTCGGGCCCTTAAGAAAGCAGCCCAAAAAATGGATCGCAGCTAAAATAAAACAAAACTAGAGTTATTTTGTGGAAGGAAAATGTTATTGCATACAGAAAGGCTTTAACAACTGCTAGATCTGCTTACTTTTCAAATGTCTTAGAAGAGAACAAACACAACCCTAGGTATTTATTTGATACAGTTGCTAAATTAAAAATAAAGCTTCGACTTCAGACATTTCCACAGCAGTAATGACCTTATGAATTTCTTTACTTGCAAGATTGATACTATTAGGCTACGTTCAGACTGCAGGTAAATGTGGCCCAAATCAGATTTTTTTTTTGCTCATATGTGACTCAGATCAGTTTTTGTCATGACAGTGTGAACAGCACAAACCACAAGGAATCTGATCTTTTCAATTCCGATTTGGACCACTTCCATATGTGGTCCTAAATCCGATACAGGTTGCAATGCGACCTCAGTCTAAACAGTCTTATCGGAATTCATCTAACTTATACGTCATTCTATATCGACATGCGTCATCATTCTGCACTACCGCGTAATACCGGTTAATTCTTTGATTACATCATGAAGAAAAACAGCGAAGTCAGTCATAGTAATTTCATTTTGAATGTTTGAGTTTGTGATATTCCAGAGCAGAACTGAGAAATTATTTTTTCACTGTTAATTAAAGCAGCTTTCTCATTGAACAAGGAGTCATCTGGTAATTTTTCTAATTCAAAGAACAAATAAACAGTTCAGACAATGATCCATTAATTCTTCCCCGAGGTACACAATTAACCCTTTGACGAGTACGATCACACCGGTGTGATCAGTCTAGGCTGGTCCCTGGAGCGTACGATCACACCGGTGTGATTAGAATGTTTAGTGCATCACGTCTAACTGCTAAATTCAAATGTGTTTTTCGAACGCTGACTGGAGCTGAGCCAGAGACGGACACGTTCAGCGCTTGTTATACATCACAACTATAGGTTTCAGACATTTAGGGCATTTTCACACTTATAGATCGTTTGTTTTGTTTCCAAAACAGGGAATTAATTTGTTACAATGTTGCATTTTCTTCTTGTTTCGGTTCGCTTTCACAAGGCAACATTTCAAAGCATACCAAAATGTGTTTATGTAAGTCACATGCGAGTACAACTGTCCTCTTATTGGTCAGACTTTCCTCTGCATCATCCATCAAGATGATTGACCAATTCGCTCCATAAGCTTATTCTGTCGAGACACACGCAAACACTATACGAATGTAGCTGTCATTCCCGCTGTTAAATTATATACTACATTCGTATTAATACTGCAGCAAATTCAAACACGCTCTCTCTGGATCTCCCAGCGCTGTCTAGAGGTTAAAGGGATACTTCACCCAAAAAGGAAAATTACCCCATGATTTACTCACCCTCAAGCCATCCTAGGTGTATCCTAGGTTCTTCTTTTAGATGAATACAATCAGAGTTATATTAAAAAATGTCCTGGCTCTTCCAAGCATTATAATGGCAGTAAATGGCAGCCCAAAATTTGAAACCCAAAAAAGTGCATCCATCCATTATAAAAGTAATCCACACGGCTCCGGGGGGTTAATAAAGGCCTTCTGAAGCTAATTGATGGGTTTTTGTAAGACAAATATTCATATTTAACACGTTATAAAGTAAAATATCTAGCTTCCGGCGGACTGCCTTCTGTATTCAACTTACGAAAAAAGCGTAACTGGCACGACGATGACGTTGGGCGTAGCGTAAGCATTTTGAACTGCGAGAGGCATTACAATTTCTTCATTAGTTGAATATGGAAAGCGGCCCGCCGGAAGCTAGATATTTTTCTACCATAAAGACTCACAAGGCAGGTAAACGTTTACATGATATTAATTCCATAAAGTATAAACAGATGGTTGTGAGCTACAATGAATCATGGTTAGTTGTATAGAAAAGTTCTTTGGCGTAGGCCCCGTCCTTAATCCAAATCCTGGGGATGCAGATTTGGCTGATCCTGCCTGAAGATGAAGGCAGGGGCGGAGCCTCCCCCGAAAAAAGAAATTTGATTTGATACCCACCAGTTCAGGCTTTCCTTAACAGGAATTCTTATAAGAACAATCAAAAATTAGTATTAAATTGTGTGACAAATAAAGGCATAAATATGCGAAGGGTCGCGATAGGCCATGCTATGCTTAGCTCCACAGTGCTTATGTGATTTTCTGTCACTCTATAACCAATTGCGGTCACAAAAATCTGGCCTGTTTATATTGCCAAGAATATCAAAAGCTACAAAAGGAGGTAGATCTTTTTCCAGCCTGGCTCTTAAACTCTGGAATCGCATTCCCAGGTCTTTTCAGGATGCAGACACACTAAGTCTAAAGACTCATTTGTTGTGACATACACACACTTTTCCATTCCTCAACTCATAGTTATGCTGCATTAAGGGACATTGACATTTACTGTTGCTAGGCTAAATTTAAAAAGCAAAATCCACTAAATGCAATGGGAATTCTGCTCTCTGATTCACTTCTGGTGGTGAAGTAATTTCACTATGTGAATTTTGCGTCAGACACAAACACTCTTTTCAACCACACAGTCATTATTTCTGTCTTACAATAATTAAAATGATCACAGAAGTACAGGGATAAAAGTTTATAGTTCGGATATAAACACATGTCTACGGTAGCGATCAAAATAGAGCAAATCACCTTTTGAAAGTAACATGGTGCTTCAAATAAAGATTGTATCTATTACATTGTTACGCCAGCAGGTGACTGCAAGTGACTGTTAAAAAATGTATTGAATCATTCATTCAAGAAATTTGTTCAAAAACTAAGAATCTAATTATTAAACATTTTTAATTAGACTGCAGCAATTAATAGTTTGTCAGAACCTCTAGTAATTTATGTTATTTTATTTAGTTGTCTGTTCAGAATCGTGTGAGAATCGTGATCTCTATTATTTAAAAAAAAAAAAATTGTGATTCTCAATTTATCCGGAATCGTGCAGCTCTAACCTGCAGAAAAAAGAAAAGAAAAAAAAAAGCAGCGTCAACAACATAAAAGTAGCCCAATTTTGAGGGAAAACCACAGACTTGGCAACACTGTCCCTAGTAATACCTTAAGGGTTCATATTACTACTTCAGGTTTCTAAAATACAACTTTTAGGAGTAGATAAGGTAGGATGTGTTCCCTTTGAGTGTCTTGCCCCAGTGACAAGCTGTTGTACCTCAAGGTACAATTTTTGCACATTTTCTGTTTTCGTTTTCTATGTGAATTTTGCATCAGGTTCAAGTTTGGTGAACTTTGAAATGCACATTCATAAGTTATCAATGAAGCAATACTGAAGAGCCACAATCGATGAGGCACTCATTCTGACAGTGTTTACACAATATTTTTGTATAACATTACACTTCAATATTATAAAATGATCCATAAAATAGAGCCTGTTGGGAAAGCAGTTATTTAAAGGTCGGTTAATTTCCTCGCCGGTAGAATAGCTTTGGATGTTTCTTTTGGATGTTTATTTATTCATCATTATTATTATTTTCTTGTCACATCCAGTCCGCTGTCTTTCACAGAACAACAGTAAATGTGACCACAGATTTAGTCAGGTATTTAGTATATTTTATAACCATATCATCACCACTACCCATGGCAAAAATACAGAAACTCTATTTGCTATGCTGCTTAGGGGCATAGTGCGAATGCTGTAACTTGTTAATATGGATGGAAAAATAACGTCTCAGTTACTAGCTTTCTGATACACCTAGTCATTTCCTAGTCCATTGTTAGTGTAACCCTCATTCCCTGATGGAGGGAACGGAGACGTTGTGTTGAAACCAACACTAGGGGTCGCCCCAAACAACTCTGATACTTCAGAAAAGGCCAATGAGAATAGGCAAATGGAATTTGTATGCCACTACCCCATCATATGGGTATAAAGGAGTGGCGTGTATCCACTCATTCAAGTTTGTGCTGAGGAGCTGAGACAGTGTCCTGGCCATTTCAGCGGGAAGTTCAGAGTTGTGGCAAGGTGTCCTAGGTTCACCAAACCTGGGGAATTTCTCTGGTACGAATTTCCACCTTGTGGAAAGGGAGGGCACTCGTGCAATGTGAGGATTCCTGATTCCCTGGCGTTTGATGTACGCCACAGACGCAGTGTTGTCCATCCGGACCAACACGCTTGCCCTGAACCAGCGGACAAAACCACCTCAGTGGCTAATAGCACAGCCAAAAACTCTAAGCAGTTGATGTGCCAGTGCAGACGAGGCCCCGTCCAGGCTCCTGAGACTGCACACCCATTGCACACAGTGCCCCAGCATGTGTTAGAGGTGTTGTTGTGACAACAACACGCCTGGACACTCATTCTAGGGGAACACCTGTCCATAGAAACCTGAGGTCTGACCAAGCGATGAAAGTGCGATGACAGATGGATCATCTGAAGCCAGTACTGAAGCTGTCTTATATGCATTAACCCCAGTGGCATCACTGCGGCTGAGGAAGCCATATTCCCCAGGAGCCTCTGAAAGTATTTTAGTGGGACCACTGTTTTGAGCTTGAACAGATTCAAGCAGTCCAGCATCAACCGAGCACACTCCTCTGAGAGATGTGCTGTCATAGCGACCAAGTCCAACTCCAACTCCACACCGAGAAAAAAGATGCTCTGCACAGGGGAGAGCTTGCTCTTCTCCCAGTTGACCTGACATCGCAATTGGGCTACGTGCGTGAGGACCAGGTCCCTGTGTTTGCATAACTCTTGAGAGTAAGCTACAATTAGCCAGTTGTAGAGGTAGTTGAGTATATGAATGCCCACTTCCCTGAGAGGAGCAAGGGCAGCCTCTGGGACTTTTGTGAAGATGCGAGGAGATAGGGACAATCCAAAAGGGAGGACCTTGTACTGGTATGCCTGACCCTCGAAGGCATACCGTAGGAACAGACTGTCCCGAGGAAGGGTCGAGACATGAAAGTACACGTTCTTCTGCATGTGTCTCGGCGTGAGCATCTTGAACAGGAGTGTGCAGAACCCGATTCAGTGCTCGCCGGTCTAAGATTGGTCACAACCCATTGTCTTTCTTGGGCATGATGAAGTAAGCGCTGTAAACCCCTTCATCTCGGCTGGGACAGGCTCTATCACATCCTTCTTTAAAAGGACTGCAATATCTGCCTGCAGGACAGCAGCACTCTCGTCTCGCATTTAGGTGTCTAGAACTCTTTTCTAGTTGCTTGTTGAAGTGCCCATGGGAAACTCTCCCACTTATCCGTGCGTATGGGAGAGCCGCTGAAATGTGCCGTAAGAATCCAGTGAAGCTTCTAGGCAGAGGTGAATGTAGAGAAAAGCAGACACGTCTTCTCGGCTCAGTAGAACAAATCTGAATGAGTGGATGCATGCCACTTTTTTATACCTGTATGACGGGGGAGTGGCATGCAAATTCCACTCGCCAATTCTCATTGGCCTTTTCTGAAGTATCAAAGGAGCTTGGGGCTCCCATGTGCGACCCCTAGTGTTGGTTTTGACACAACATTGAAAGTGACAGACAGAAAGGGAACCATGTACTGCTTACATGTGAAACCACCTAAGGTTTAAAGGATTTAATTGGGAATAAGAAAGAGGAGCAAAGCTTGTAAAGTGTAAAATATTGTACTTTTTATTTCCAAATGGGAAATGAGTTAACAAAATGCCATGTTAAAAAATGGGAATGGCAAAGATTCTTTTGAGGTGATTACTAACACTTACAATACTGTTAAACCAACAGGGTTTTAAAGACGTTCTGATGAGCACTGTACAAAACAACAAGGAAAAAAAAATATATTTTGGACTGTTCCACTGATCCAAATACAAACAGTTCCACGTAGATTTATGTTAGGTTAAATAAAATACATTAAAACAAATGAATCTTAAAAGTATCCTTCACGGAAAACAGAATAAATGGCAAAACTAAGGTGTGTGAAGATAGGGACCAGTTGTTGTGGTAGCCACTGAGAGCAAATGGAACCTGATTTAATTTGAATGAGGCTGTGTCCGAAACTGAAGACAGCTGCTGTGCTTACTAGCTGCCCAGTCAATCAATGACCTAACATCATTTCTGCGTGAAGGGAACTGGTTTCAGGCACCATAATATCATGTCTAATTATCAAGAACAAATTCAAGAGGATTTTAGACATGACCAGGCAAATATTTAATGATGTCAATGCCCATTTCAGACAGTATCCTCAAAGGGACAACTTTGTAACTTATTACAAGTTACAATTAAGCAGTTCATAGAAGTACCTAGGTTTGCAGCGGTAGTCAGTGTTACCAGTGTTACACAGTCTTTGGACATACAACGATTACATTACTTGGCCACCGCGGTACCACCCCCACAGTTTTTTTGCTTTTTTATAGAAATAAAAACTATTTAGTTGGACAACGGACGCTATACAATTATACTAAACTGACTGAGCAATTAACTGAAAGCGTGTGCTCTGCTCAATACAGCACAAGCTGCTGAGTTGCAGCACAGTGCAGCAGGAGTCTTATTTCACTTATCTCATGACAAGAGTAAGGAGAGATGACTGATAAGACGATGGCAAAGGATTTGGTGCGTACACAGTGTATGCAAGATCGTGAATTAGAAAGCGAAAGCTCATTCAAAGCACATTCAATACCCCCCCCCCAGATCAAAAAGTGATCAAAATAGAGCAAATCACCTCTTGAAAGTAACATGGTGCTTCAAATAAAGAAGAAATAAAGATTAATCTATTACATTGTTCCGCCACCAGGTGGCAACAAGTGACTGTTAAAAAAATTATTGCATCATTCAAGATATTCGTTCAAAAACGTTGATTCATCCAGTAATGAAACAAGTGAAGTCTTTATCAGTGTGTCATTGAAACGTTCATTTAAACCATTTTTTAAAATAGTCATTCTAATTAATTAAACATTTTTAAATAGACTGCAGTAATTATTATTTTTTCATAACCTCTAGTAATGTACATGTTATTTTATTTAGTTGAGTATATTAAGTATATTCAGAATCGTGGGAGAATCGTGATCTCTATTTTAAAAAAAATATGTGATTCTCAATTTATACAGAATCGTGCAGCTCTAACCTGCAGAATTAAAAAAAATAAAAATAAATAAATAAATAAATCAACTTCAAAGTAGCCCAATTTCACGGGAAAACCAGACTTGGCAACACTGTTACTAGCAATACCTTAAGGTTTCATATTACTACTTTTAGGTTTCTAAAATACACCTTTTAGGAGTAGATAAGGTAAAAAGTTTTCCCTTTGAGGGTCCTGCCCCAGTGACAAGCTGTTGTACCTCTAAAGGTACAATTTTTGCATGTTTTCTGACAGTGCTATAAGCAAGTTTAGCTAACTTTAACTCTGACTTGCAAGATTCTCTTGTGCAGCAATGCATGGAATCAAGCTTTCGTAGCTACAGTATAACCACACGTGTAAAGTATGATTCAACCTCTAGTAAAGAGAATGTTATGTTATGAATTTCTACATCTGTATGTGAACGCAGCATTTTTCAGGCTTTGGACACAGCCGAAGTATGGGGTAACAGGACCTTTTAATGGACCTTTGGGGTAACAGGACCTGAATAACCATTTCTCTTCCACCATCGAAAAACATCCATACTCGAATACCCAAAAAAGTGGTAGCGGGGAAACTTAACAAGACACATTTTCTCCATGGAGATATGCTGATGTATGGCAGTCTTTAACATTTGGCTGAAAATACAAAACTGTAATGTACATTATGTGTAAAATATATATATTTTTTTACATTAGAATAACCTCTAGTACTTTGGAGAGGACACATATCTCAGAGATTAACAAAATGTTAAATCAATTTAGTATCTTAAGCACTGTAAAAAGAAAAAAAAAGAAAATAAATTAAAGAAAATGTAAAGAATCCATTTATCTTGATTTCTCTTGAGATATTTTAAAACCACTAGAATAAGAAAGACACTCTAGATCTTTATTCCTCCATCTGGAACATGATCTCATCAGCAGAAGAGAGGACGAATAAAGCACATACATTCTCAAATCTCAAATATAACACGCAGACATAGAGATTTGTTTTATGCATCGGCACAGAGCCAAACCCTTCATAGATGTCTGGTTCATCCTCAGAACGGGTTCCGCGACCATAATTGCTACTTTGCAAAGCAAAACAAAAAGATGAGCAGGGATAACAAAACAAAACATGAATGAAAACAAACCAAAAAAAACAAAAAAAAAACATAAACAAGCACCTTGTATTTACACTGAATACAGGCATCATTTCATTATAATGGTTATGGCCATAACCCTGAACAAAAGCATTTCCACATCCTCCCCCTCCCAACTTTACCCACAATTCCCTCTGTTTACCTCCCCAGCTCGCTCATGTATACACCCCCACTTAAGTTGAAAGTCTGTGCAAATTGTTCAGTCTTCAGGGTGTGAGGCCATAGGGGAGTAACAGGAGCTTGGGTGAACTCATAAAGCTGTACATGCCTCCAGTCAGGAGGGAGTAGAGGGCACTTGAGATGGCCCGGGGAGGTGGAGATCAGGGTGAGTCCAGGAGGCTGGGTTTAAAGGTTGTCTCCAGGCTGATATTGAGGTTCGGTTGCCGTGAAGTAATCTTCGAGGAAGGCCTGCAGGTACTCGAAAGTGGGCCGCTCTTCTGCGTCTTTCTTCCAGCACTGAACCATCAGCTCGTGTAGAGAGCTTGGACAGTCCTGGGGACATGGCATCCGGTAGCCACGCTCCACTTGTTCTAGTACCTCCCTGTTGTTCATCCCTATCAAAAACAACAGAAAACTCAATAAGACAAATGAGAGTAAATTTCAGCAGAACAATGCTGTCAGTATGTTCATCTTAGCAGAGCTTTTATGGGTGCCAACCAGGGGTGTAGCCAACGAATCGGCCTGACGACCATAGGCTCACCCGCTATGATAAATAGGCCCCCCATATTGTTGTTTCATTGATTTTAATAAAACTATAAACATTATTATAACATCTCAAACATTGTAACACCTAAAATATTGTATAATAATTGTGTAATGCTTGATGAGTTTGAATGACATCTGTGTTAGGCAATTAGGCGTTATCCAGGCTGTCTCAGGCATTTTGCGCCTGTGAGTTTGTGTGTGTTCATCCATTCAGTTATAATTTGCAGTTGTAAGAAAACCAGCAGCTATGCTTTAGCAAAATTATATAAAACATTATTTTAAAAAAGTACCACTGAATGTGGTTATGACTTAAAAAAAAAAAGTACCCATCCATCAGCCCGCAGGTAATGGCAGCACTTTTTAACTTTTTAAGCCCAGGAGTCTCTGGCTCATTCTGTAACAGGTAAGCAGTTTTGTTTTGAAAATCATATCTCTTTTGTGTTATTTTGTATTTAAATGGGTTGTAGCTATTCTAGGTGCTGTTGTTTGTCGATGTTGTATGACAATTTACAATTGAGTTCACGTCTGTGTTTTGTATTCGTAATTAAACAATGATAGATTCTATCTAGACAGCTATGCTCTAACTACTACCTGCAACAGTATTTAGTGCTTGGGCCAATTGTGAATAAATTTTGGTTACATTGACATAAAATCCTGGGTTAGGTGCAAGCTTCAGGAATTGGCTATTTGCCCACACAACAAAGTTTTTGTTGTACTTGTTGTAAAAGTTGTACTTGAACACACTGCAAAAACTACAGCTGACGACCAACTAGCATGTAGATTCTGCTCCTGTGTAAGAGATAATAACTGTCCACAACAGCAGATGACAATAGTCTGTAATTGTCATTCGAAAAAGCGAACATGACTTAGGAATGCGAATATACAAACCGTAAACAAAGCAGCGCTTTGTCTTTAGTTTGTCTTCACTTATATTAAATTAGGCTACATACGGCCATGTATATTATTCACGTATTGGAATGCTTTGAAAAGATGAAGTTGTTTTCGTTGTTTCGTTGCTTGCTTTGTCACTTTCGTTTTTCTTCGTGTGCACTGGTTTACAAAGCTGAACAACCAATCAGGGTGATCTATTCAATCAAGGAAAGTTTTTTGAAAGACAGATTATATTGGACAGATTGTGCATCCTTCCATCACAGTTTTGTTAGCATTCATGGAATGCAAAGGGATTATGTTGGGTTAGGGATTTAGAACAAAGGGATTTTGTTTTGCTCTGTTTTGTCTTGTGGATGATAAAATGGGTGATTGACAGTGACTTTTTTTGACTTGGGCTAGTAAACAACCACCCAGAACAATGTAACAACTGCATAACAAAATGTTAAAAAAACACTCAGAACGCCTTTGCAACCATATAGCAACAGCCTAGTATTGCAGTAGTTTTATTTACACTGGCATGCACTACTACAAAAATCTGGCTATTGTTGGAATTCATTTAGTGCTAAAGAAATGTAATCATTTTTGAAAAGGACTAATAAAGAGATTAGTCTCATGTTCCAAAGTAAATTTTGCAACAATGACTGGGGAGATAAAAACAGACCAAAACTATCAATCAAACCAGAAAACGCAATATCAGATCAGCATTTTTAAAGCTTTGAGGGCAGGACAACAAGACCTGCTTCTAAAGATTAGGGATCTTGGAACAAAACTGCACTTTTGAAGCCAGAAGATTCATCATCATGAGGGACATGACCACATTTCAACAACATTGAGAGAGAAACGCCTCAAACATCTGTGGATGACACAATACTGTGTTGACACAATGGCATTTCACACCTCCCCCTTCATTCAAGCTAAGATCACATTTTTTTGTTTTGTTTTTAGAATTTGTGCAGATCTAGTTCACCCATGCATCACCATCTTCAGTATATTTTAAGAGTCTGAGTGTGATTAAAAGGATGGTTCACAAATTTCACAGATACTGATAAATACTTGATCTAATCACCGACCCAATGCATCCCTATAGTTCTGAAAAACTTAAAGTTGTGGAAAGAGCCCGTTTGAAATAAAATGGACAAATTAAATCTGAGACTGGACATGCCTCTCAGAAATTAGTCAACAGATATCTATCAAGGTATGTGGCAGCACATACAGTGGGGAGAACAAGTATTTGATACACTGCCGATTTTGCAGGTTTTCCTACTTACAAAGCATGTAGAGGTCAGGAATTTTTATCATAGGTACACTTCAACTGTGAGAGACGGAATCTAAAACAAAAATCCAGAAAATCACATTGTATGATTTTTAAATAATTAATTTGCATTTTATTGCATGACATAAGTATTTGATCACCTACCAACCAGTAAGAATTCCGGCTCTCACAGACCTGTTAGTTTTTCTTTAAGAAGCCCTCCTGTTCTCCACTCATTACCTGTATTAACTGCACCTGTTTGAACTCGTTACCTGTATAAAAGACACCTGTCCACACACTCAGTCAAACAGACTCCAACCTCTCCACAATGGCCAAGACCAGAGAGCTGTGTAAGGACATCAGGGATAAAATTGTAGACCTGCACAAGGCTGGGATGGGCTACAGGACAATAGGCAAGCAGCTTGGTGAGAAGGCAACAACTGTTGGCGCAATTATTAGAAAATGGAAGAAGTTCAAGATGATGGTCAGTCTCCCTCGGTCTGGGGCACCATGCAAGATCTCACCTCGTGGGGCATCAGTGATCATGAGGAAGGTGAGGGATCAGCCCAGAACTACACGGCAGGACCTGGTCAATGACCTGAAGAGAGCTGGGACCACAGTCTCAAAGAAAACCATTAGTAACACACTACGCCGTCATGGATTAAAATCCTGCAGCGCACGCAAGGTCCCCCTACTCAAGCTAGCGCATGTCCAGGCCCGTCTGAAGTTTGCCAATGACCATCTGGATGATCCAGAGGAGGAATGAGAGAAGGTCATGTGGTCTGAGGAGACAAAAATAGAGCTTTTTGGTCTAAACTCCACTCGCCGTGTTTGGAGGAAGAAGAAGGATGAGTACAACCCCAAGAACACCATCCCAACCGTGAAGCATGGAGGTGGAAACATCATTCTTTGGGGATGCTTTTCTGCAAAGGGGACAGGACGACTGCACTGTACTGAGGGGAGGATGGATGGGGCCATGTATCGCGAGATCTTGGCCAACAACCTTCTTCCCTCAGTAAGAGCATTGAAGATGGGTCGTGGCTGGGTCTTCCAGCATGACAACGACCCGAAACACACAGTCAGGGCAACTAAGGAGTGGCTCCGTAAGAAGCATCTCAAGGTCCTGGAGTGGCCTAGCCAGTCTCCAGACCTGAACCCAATAGAAAATCTTTGGAGGGAGCTGAAAGTCCGTATTGCCCAGTGACAGCCCCGAAACCTGAAGGATCTGGAGAAGGTCTGTATGGAGGAGTGGGCCAAAATCCCTGCTGCAGTGTGTGCAAACCTGGTCAAGAACTACAGGAAACATATGATCTCTGTAATTGCAAACAAAGGTTTCTGTACCAAATATTAAGTTCTGCTTTTCTGATGTATCAAATACTTATGTCATGCAATTAAATGCAAATTAATTACTTAAAAATCATACAATGTGATTTTCTGGATTTTTTTTTAGATTCCGTCACTCACAGTTGAAGAGTACCTATGATAAAAATGACAGACTTCTACATGCTTTGTAACTGGGCAAACCTGCAAAATCGGCAGTGTATCAAATACTTGTTCTCCCCACTTTATATTTAAACACCTTTAAATGTTTAGACATTTTTTTTGGTTTACAGAGAAATATCATAAAGCTGTCTTCAACAGACATATTTTGGATGCAGGTTATAATTTTTTTTTTTTGTTGTATTTTAAACTTTTAAAGGGTCACAATAGTAATTTCACAATAAGTGAAAAAAGTGAAATGGTAACCCATACTCAGAATTTAACCCATCCAAGTTAGTGCACAAACATTAGGAGTAGTGAGTAGTGAACACACACACACTTCAAACCGTGGACACAAACACCCGGAGCAGTGGGCAGCCATTTTTGCACTCCTGGGGAGTGATTGGGTGTTAGGTTCCTAGTCTGATGCACTAACCATTAGGCCAAGACTGTACATGGCCAATACATGTACATCTAGTGATCACTCAGAGCAGCTAAGCAGTTTTAAGATTTACCTGGATATGGAACTCTGCCTTTAGTGACCAGCTCCGTAAGCAGGATTCCAAAAGACCAAACATCGGATTTAATGGTGAACTTCCCATACAAAGCTGCCTCAGGAGCCGTCCACTTAATAGGGAATTTAGCCCCTAAAATACAGACATGGGAGAAAGAAGATTCATTAAAATGAATGTGAGACCATTTCTTTATGAAATTCCAGTCATCATTAAAGACTTTGAAATTATGACATCAAAATTCACTTTTATTGTTAAATATCTTTTTTTTTCCACCTTTATTGGACAGGACAGTAGAGTTAGAGACAGGAAATAATCAGAGACAAGAGAGAGGAAGAGGACCTGGAAAGGACCTCGAACCACCCAATATGTGCTATTGCTCAGAATTTAAATTTATTTTCTTAACATCTGGTCGTATTGTGCACAATTCATTAGATCTTCTGAAACAACTGTTCTTTTCTGCTGATGTTACCAATGGTGTGTGTTGACCAACAATATCAAAGTTTACTTTTCACAATCCAATCAAATCTCAAACTGTAAAACCAAGTCCCGCCCTACATTAATTTCATCTGAATATTCTGTATTAATCATGGAGCACTGTGTTGCTACTGTCAGGGGCGTAGCGTAGAACTTTTTTTATCAGGGATGGCCAGGTAAAACCCAGTGATTTCATTGGGGTGTATAGCAACTGATAATGTAATAACTTCACATAATGTAATAAGTATTACATTATTATTGTTATAAAATGTTCATAATGTAATAATTTTCTCAAAACTTAATATCTTGAGCTAATAATGTAATAATTTTTACATTATGAGAAATGTATTACATTATAAACTCACCAAATACGTCATATTTTCATTATTGTAATAGCTTTTAAAACATAAATCTTAGTATTCCCTTACTGTATACATTTTTAAAAATCTAAATTCAGTCTTAAATACCTGTGAAACACAACAGATTTAAATATCCATGCGATAATTATTATTATTAATAAACAAAGCAGTGGTATTCCTTTACAGTAAATTTTAAAAATCTAAATCCAGTCTTAACCTGCGAAATCCACCAGATTACTGATACTACTACTACTACTACTACTACTACTAGTAGTAGTAGTAGATTAAAGGTGCAAAAGTTCTGATTTTATTTATTTATCTGGATTTAGATTTTTAAAATGTACTGTAAAGGAATACCAATGCTTTATGTTTAATAAACATATAATAATAATAATAATAAAAATAAAATCACATGAATATTTAAATGTTGCATTTCGCAGGTAGTTTAAGACTGGCTTTAGATTTTTAAAAATGTTCTGTAAGGGAATACTAATATTTTTTATGTTTTAAAAGCTATTATAATAATGAAAATAGGACATGTTTTTGGTGAGTTTATAATGTAATAATTATCATAATGTAATTTTTTTTATTACATTATGAGCTCAAGATTTTATATCATTTTGAGAAAATTATTACATTATGATCATTTTATTATAATAATAATGTAATACTTATTACATTATGTGCAGTTTTTACATTGTGCAATTATTACATTATGAGTTGCTACAGGGTGGCTAGATAGAAAGATAGACAAATAAATAAATAGATAAAATCCTGCTTCAAATCTAGAGATCATCACTTAATATGCATCTAACTGTGACTGCGCATAGCCTGCATGGAAAGCCTTAAAACTGATCTGGAATGGAACCTGGAATGGAACACACATAAAAAGGATTTCATGTAACTGCACCTCAACAAACACTGGTTAAACTGGTCCCACTTCCACTGCAATAACAGTGCTGCAGTTTTACAGAATGTGACGTGGTGAATCACTCTAGTACATCAATGATGCATCAGTGTCTCATATAATTATTTATGAGACTGCGTTGCCTCATCCAATGAAAAATAATAAATATTCATAGCAGCACATGCACTTTGTGGGATTACAAATTTAAGAATCTGTTTAAGAATCTCCATCCTGACATAACATAACATGAAAAACTAAGGTGGAGTACATTGTATTTAGCATTTAAGGTTAAGATGATGATATCAGATGAATGATTCTGTTAAGCAAAGTTTCCCGCAAGAGGTTTCTGCCAGTTCCTGTTCTCTTTATTGTAAGTCAAATGAGCCAGATTTACTGAGAATCTCACCTTTTGTCTTTAATGGCTCTTGGAGCCCCTGTCTCATTCTTTGAATAGTTATGCTGATTGGATTAGGACTGGTGATACCCTAGAGCAGTGATGGGCAAACTCACCCTGTCCTGCAGAGTTTGAGCTAAACTCTGCAGGACTGTGGCCCTCCAGGACTGGAAGTGCCCATCTCTGCTCTAGAGTCTGGGGTGGGTTCCTATAACTGTATACTTGCTTTGCATGCTTTGTTTAAGGTCTTCACCCAGGTGCTTTGATCTAAAATCTATATAAACTACAATGTATCACTGCCTTAGTTGGACTTGATGACTGCAGCGGCCAACAGCACATTCTCAATAAAGAATCCTGCTGAAGATTCAACCAAGTCTCCCGGTCTTCACTTCTGAGTTTACTACAGCTTTCATATAACAGATGCTTCAAACTGAGAGATCATACATACAGTAGTTGAGAGACACGTTTAACAGTCTCAATGAGTGTTAGTTTCTGTGCTGTAAGAGTTTTAGAGTGTTGCATGGCTTTCCGCGCGATCATTGTTCCTATGTAATGATTGCATTTTTGTGTGGCATTAATTATCTTCCATAGACATGGAGTCTCCGACACAAACGCAACCCATCCATACCGTAAGTGTAACCGATAGAGCTCCTTCAGTAGCCTATAACCAATCACTATAACATAACACTGCAAAATAAGTCTTAAAAGTAATTAAAAATGCAACAGCATGTTCGTTTATATTTTCACTGCAGAGTACAAATGGATGCGTATTCATTTGTGCTATCACAGGAAATGTGTATATTTGAGAAAATGTACTGTGAGTGAGCGTCTATATCTATGTATAATACAGTATATTTGATCATTTTGTTGCACTAAACTCTAATGGGTTTTTACATTCCACTCTGCTACTTTTCCATTGTTTCAAGCTTCAATCAGGGGTGGCCACCACGTAGCTACACCCCTGCCCACTGTGCCTCAAAATGATATCTTTTCATGTAAGATATGACCTCTTTTGCTCTATAAAATTAATTAATTTGTAAATTAATTGTGAAACTATTTGTTTTGAGAAGTGGCAGATTCTGACACCAACAATAGAGCTGGGTGGCAGAAGTTCTGTGCACGTCGAACTTTTCATGTTCATGTCAGTTTCATAGGATTGTGCCAGGTCTTCCCTCCGCTTGCCCTTCTTATTGAGAATAAATTGTAACCTTTCAGGTAACTTTTTCCAAGCAGCTCCCTGCTCTGCCACAACCTCTTTGGCTGCTATCTCTCTGAACCACAGAAATAGGATAAGCGGTCTGTCAATGAGAAAAGTCTCTTTATCTGCTAGAGGCCAAAAATGTGGGAGGGAAGTTATTCAAATCACAGCTTAACTTTTCTGGGGAGACAGTGTCCCAAGGACTGGAGTTGAGAAACACTGGACTAAGCTATTGTATGTCTTCAGGGTATTTAGATAATTATAAATAATATCTTCAAAAATCTACTTTTGTTCTGTGAAATAAGTTAGGTTTGGAACAACATGAGGGGAAATGACAATTTTAAAATTTGGATCAACTATTTCTTCAAGAATTAGTTCTCCCATGCTTGGGGACCAGCATCCAAAACAATATGTATATGTATGTTTCTAAATGGTCTGTGAACACTGTAAAATATGATCAATAAGTCATAGCAGCTTATGATTTTACATTAACTCATCAAAAATAATTTAAGCTCAGTTCAACTTGATTTTTTAAGTCAGTTCAATATAATTTAAGTTGAAATTACTTGTACAGCCAATTTGAATATACTTAAAAAGGCAGGAACTGAATTTAAGTTTTTAAGTTGAAATATGTTAATTTGTTTACAGTGGATAAATGTGCTTTATGGCGAGTTTCTCTTACCTTGTCGGGCAGTGTATTCATTGTCTTCAATGAGTCTGGCCAGGCCAAAGTCAGCGATCTTACACACAAGGTTATCGCCAACCAGAATGTTAGCAGAGCGCAAATCTCTGTGAATGTAGTTCATCCGCTCAATATAGGCCATGCCTGCAGCCACCTGAATATACAAACACTTACACTGAAATCTGCTGAGCAAAGTCAAATCCTCCTTATGCTGAGGTTACTATATGCCAAACTAAAAAAGATAGCCTTCTGCGTATTACAGTACTGATACAGTACCTGCATAGAAATTATATACCTTCATGAACACAACAGGGGACTGAACAGATTCTTTTCAGACTGAGTGACCCAAAGCAGTTATATTTCCTGCTGTATTTGTTACATCATTGATCTACAGTGGCCTCAAAAAGTATTTTAAGCAGTACACCTATTCTTGCATCATTTAAAGTACAGTACATTTTTTTTTTATCTGTGAATGGTTTTGCTTGATGTGTTATCTTTCTTTGAAATACATGGTGGTTAGTTGTTCTCTTATCGAATGCAATGACATTCAGTAGGGATGCACCAAAATTTCAGCTAACAAAAATTTTCAGCCGAAACAGCTATTTTCGGTTTCGGGCCGAATTGGTTTTGGAGGGCCGAAATCTGACAGTAGAAGACGTTTAATTAGCGCTTCTCCGATGGCACGTTTTCACTGTGTTAAGTGACTATTTTGTGCACAAAACAACCGTTAAAAGGGTGGTTGATTATGATTTAACTTTTTTAACTTTAGTTAGTGTGTAATGTTGCTGTTTGAGCATAAACATCTGCAAAGTTACGACGCTCAAAGTTCAAAGCAAAGGGAGATCTTTTCTTTTAAAGAAATTGCTTTTTTAAGGACTACAACCAATGGCTGGTAGGGACACGAGCTTATTCATGGGTTAGTGACATCACTAACCCTAAAATTTACATAAACCCTGCCCCGGGAACACGCAACAAAGGCCATGTTGAGAAGAGGAAGAGTTGTTGTAATAGAGCACATTTGGGAGTCTGCTCAAGCTGTCGCATCAATGTCTTCACATTTATTGCAATATAGTACGTAACACAAATGCAATAGCAAGTCATAAAAGCAAGATGACAACATAAGTTATAACCATAATTAAACTAAACTATAGCTGTTCTTTCTTAATGCAGCATATATTCTTTGGCTCTGTAGGTATTTTACAACAGTTTCCATACGAGCGATTTATAGATTATCATGATAGAATATGCTAATTAATGACTTGAAGATAGTTAACTCCACATTAGCTATATAAATTCATCAACTAACCATTCAGAAATGTCCTGTAGCATTCTACATGTTGTCACTTCTTCTTAAGTCTCTCCATCATTGTCCAACTCCGGTTTGAACATAAAAGGCTGAACAGTTTCTGGCATTTTCAGTGCATGTCTGCGTGAGGTAATCGGAGCTGCTAACTCCAGCTCTTGAAGCTCCGCCCTCTTCTTGAAAGGGGGCCGGGAGCAGCAGCTCATTTGCATTTAAAGGGACACACAAAAACTGCGCGTTTTGCTCAGCCTCAAAAAGTGAGTTTAACATGTTATAAAAAATGATCTGTGAGGTATTTTGTGAGGTAAAACTTCACATACACACTCTGGGGATATCAGAGACTTATTTTACATCTTGTAAAATGGGGCATTATATGACCCCTTTAAGCCTGTCAGCTGTGTGGACTAGCTCTGGATTGACAATATTAATTTCTCCATTTTAATCAGTAATGATATGGTTTCTTAAATCTAAAATATTTTAGTCTGTGCTGTTTTCTGTTGATGCATGAACAAAACATCACTAAACATTTGTAGTGTGGCTGCCATCCAATAAATTGCAAAAGGCTTTGTTACTTTTAATAGCAAAGTCTCAATTCTGTCGATTTAATTATGAATTTCAAACAATAAATGTTGTTTTGGCGCTCTTTAATACAGTGTGACAGATCACTGTAGTCACCTCAGTTCAAGCGGTAGCACGGATCAAGCGCACATGAACCAATCATCTCATCCCCTCTTTAGTACTTGTTACAGCACAAAATACACATGGGTGACCACTAGGTTTGGGAATCGAAAATCGATTGCAATTCTGGAATCGAATACTTAAGGTCAGGAATTGGATACTTATTATAAAATGAAAATTTCAGTTCCTCTTATCGATTGCTTTTGTGTGCAATCTGACTTCAAACCATTCAAGCGCTAGACTTGTAGGTATTTTTAAACCATAGGCAAAAGTTTCTTATGTAAGTGTTCTTTAGCCTGTTGACTGTTGAGTGTTCATGGTATTTAGCTACAATGAAATGTTTTGCAATAAGACTTAGAATAAATGTGAATGATACCTAAGTTTTTTTTTTACCTTACTGGACTTGAAATTAGGAATCGTTAAGAATCGGAATCATAAAGATACATTACAACTTACCGAAATTAATCCAGTCTCATGTAATAGTTCAATCAGTGTTTCAACCAGGGAAAGACGTCAATAAAACAGCTTGTAGGCTACAAAATGTCACTTAACTTTACATTTACCTCATGAAAGCTATTCAATGTCTACAAACCCGATTCCAAAAAAGTTGGGACACTGTACAAATTGTGAATAAAAAAGGAATGCAATAATTTACAAATCTCATAAACTTATATTTTATTCACAATAGAATATAGATAACATATCAAATGTTGAAAGTAAGACATTTTGAAATGTCATGCCAAATATTGGCTCATTTTGGATTTCATGAGAGCTACACATTCCAAAAAAGTTGGGACAGGTAGCAATAAGAGGCCGGAAAAGTTAAATGTACATATAAGGAACAGCTGGAGAACCAATTTTCAACTTATTAGGTCAATTGGCAACATGATTGGGTATAAAAAGAGCCTCTCAGAGTGGCAGTGTCTCTCAGAAGTCAAGATGGGCAGAGGATCACCAATTCCCCCAATGCTGCGGCGAAAAATAGTGGAGCAATATCAGAAAGGAGTTTCTCAGAGAAAAATTGCAAAGAGTTTGAAGTTATCATCATCTACAGTGCATAATATCATCCAAAGATTCAGAGAATCTGGAACAATCTCTGTGCGTACGGGTCAAGGCCAGAAAACCATACTGGATGCCCGTGATCTTCGGGCCCTTAGACGGCACTGCATCACATACAGGAATGCTACTGTAATGGAAATCACAACATGGGCTCAGGAATACTTCCAGAAAACATTGTCGGTGAACACAATCCACTGTGCCATTCGCTGTTGCCGGCTAAAACTCTATAGGTCAAAAAAGAAGCCATATCTAAACATGATCCAGAAGCGCAGGCGATTTCTCTGGGCCAAGGCTCATTTAAAATGGACTGTGGCAAAGTGGAAAACTGTTCTGTGGTCAGACGAATCAAAATTTGAAGTTCTTTTTGGAAAACTGGGACGCCATGTCATCCGGACTAAAGAGGACAAGGACAACCCAAGTTGTCATCAGCACTCAGTTCAGAAGCCTGCATCTCTGATGGTATGGGGTTGCATGAGTGCGTGTGGCATGGGCAGCTTACACATCTGGAAAGGCACCATCAATGCTGAAAGGTATATCCAAGTTCTAGAACAACATATGCTCCCATCCAGACGTCGTCTCTTTCAGGGAAGACCTTGCATTTTCCAACATGACAATGCCAGACCACATACTGCATCAATTACAACATCATGGCTGCGTAGAAGAAGGATCCGGGTACTGAAATGGCCAGCCTGCAGTCCAGATCTTTCACCCATAGAAAACATTTGGTGCATCATAAAGAGGAAGATGCGACAAAGAAGACCTAAGACAGTTGAGCAACTAGAAGCCTGTATTAGACAAGAATGGGACAGCATTCCTATTCCTAAACTTGAGCAACTTGTCTTCTCAGTCCCCAGACGTTTGCAGACTGTTATAAAAAGAAGAGGGGATGCCACACAGTGGTAAACATGGCCTTGTCCCAACTTTTTTGAGATGTGTTGATGCCATGAAATTTAAAATCAACTTATTTTCCCCTTAAAATGATACATTTTCTCAGTTTAAACATTTGATATGTCATCTATGTTGTATTCCGAATAAAATATTGAAATTTGAAACTGAGTCCCTACAGTGTCCCAACTTTTTTGGAATCAGGTTTGTATAAACTCATTAGTTAGCTAGAAATAATAACTAGAGAAAAAGTATTTTGCTAAATATATGCACTGCATTACATATTCATTATATTTGTACTTAAATTGTTAGTGATGTCATTATTTAATGTATAAATGTAAAGTTATTACAGTATATTGTCGTTTAAATGTTTATATTTCACCAACAAACGTTTAAATTGCACATAGGGCAGTTTTTATAAAGCAGTTTAAGCTATTTGAGTGTTGATTATTAAATAAGTTTGAATAATTAATTGATTATTTATTTTCGGTTTTCGGCCAAGTGCATCCTGAATTTTCTGTTTCGGCCCAGAATTTTCATTTTGGTGCATTCAGTAATTTTTAAGTGTGTCCAAATACTTTCTAGACCATTGTAGATGAGGTTTAATTTGTATTAAACCTGGGACATTCCTTAGAAGGCGTATTTATACAGAGAGTGATGATGTTGTACCTGGGCAGCCATGTCGACGAGGTTGGGCAGTTTCAGCCCCCGTCCCTCCCCGTCCTTCAGGAAATCTAGAAGGCTTCCTAAAACATGCAACATGCACATGTTAGCTTCACGGATACAAGAGACATTTCTGCTACAAGATCATGTATACACATGCCAGCATAATCAGTTATAAACTGTAATTAAAATTACATTCCCTTGTTGTTCTGAAATAAAAGTGTCTGACGTGCTGTTAACAAAATAAAGCTCTTTCCACAGGCCACCCAGACCCTTTATTGAAACTAAACTGCATGATGTCACAACCATGAGTACATTAACATATTAATATACCTCTTAATATGCAGTGACTTGGCTGCCTTGATGAATGACAATAACAGTATAGAGAGATTAGCCAATCATAACAGTGTCCATTTACATTTAGAACAAAAAAAAAAAACAGTCTGTTTAAACTTAAATTTAAATACATGGACGTTTTTATTTTATTTTTATTTGACTATTATTTTACTTCTAAAACCTTTTCTTCTAAGAGAGAGGGTGGATTATGGACTAAATCGACTAAATTATGTTTTTGATGCTGAATAACATATGTGGAGTTCAGGAATTTTTCCATCCACTGTCCATTAGGTTTTCCTGCAGTATTAGGTTAAATGTCTGTTTCCTCCATTACAGCTCTTCAAATTAAATTTAGGCCACTATAATTTCTATTTCTTTCTGTCCAAGTCCTCAAGTGACAATTTCTGAGGTTAGAACATCAACCTTCAATCCTGATTTATCTTTAATTGGATTTTTTTGTAAGGCCTACAAAACCCATCAGTGCTGCTAAAATAGATACATTCTATGTCTGTCCTCTGGTTAAGGCATTCTCTTCACTTTTACAATGAGAACAACTACTGACCTTTGCCCATATACTCAGTGACAATGTAGATGGGCTCCTCAGAAACAACAGCATAGAGCTGCACTAGTTTATCGTGTCGTAATTTCTTCATGATCTGCGCTTCCTCCAGGAAGGACTCTGGAGACATGGTTCCAGGCTTGAGGGTCTTCACAGCCACTTTAGTGTTGCCATTCCATGTGCCTGACAGCAAAAACCACACAGTTGACAGTCAGTACAACAGCACAAAGTGCCTAGCAGAACAGCATGCCACAAAATGACTTTCATGTGCTCAGAAAATATTTAAAACCCTCTTGTTCATGCAAAATCATTTTGCAATTAAAACAGCCATTATCACACAAGTACACTCATGGGGGAATTCACTAAGAATCAATGTATAGCATTGTTCATTTGTGGTCACTTTCTGTGTCGTTTTAGCATTTTTAAATGAGGAATTATGCAGATAAGGTAACAACAACGACGCAACTGCAGCCAAATTTTTTTTTCTTGTTTTCCAGTAAAAATATCTAAACATCTTTAAAATGAAAAAAAAAAAAAAAAAAAAAAAATAATAATAATAATAATAATATAAAAAAAAAAATACTTGAGCAAAATAGTGTAAGATTATAAGACTTCTTTTCAGAGAATACACTGTATATTGAATTTGGTTCATTGTTCTAACCTACTTGGAAAAAATGCATATTTATAAATTTGATTGAATTTTAAAATGGTTATATATAAATAAAATTATGTTGTTAAATTTAAGATTAAGTGAAGAAACTTATTTGAAGATACATTCTGTAAAAATGTCTTAATATATTACTTACGCAATCTAAAGTATATTATCTTATTTTTAGGACACTTAGATATTTTTACTTTATAACACAACAAAAATAGTGATTGAGAAAATGATCAGAACTGCTGGTCAATAGAAAATAGATTACAGATTATACTGTACTTGTGATTTGTGGCTGTTTTTCTGCAGGAGATAGTAGGGAATTTCAACAGACAGAAAACAACATTAGCCGCTTTTCCAACATTGGGCCAAACCGATCTTTTTGCTTAAACTTTCTATTACGTGCCGATCCGGCCCAGCCATTCAACATATGGTTTCATATCTCGGCCAGCACGGTTAGACGATTGTGTGGAGAATTCCGGGAAGAGAAGGGTTTGTAATCGTGCTGTGCCGTTCCAGGCTCAAGTGGAAATACAACTTAAACCATTCGGCCAGACGGTGGAAAAGCGTTTATTGTTAATTCTACAACACTGGAATCTGCTTGCCTTTAAATGACACTGCAGTGGTGGATATTCTATTTTTAAATGTCAAGTTTGTAATTAGACATTAAAATGCTTCCTCCTATCCTGGCTTATTAGAGACATCTGAAAAATCCCAACTGGCCCAGCACAACTTGAAATACTTCACATTACAGAAGAAAATGTTACAAACATAATCTTGTGTTTACTTGCAGGCAATGTCAAGATGGTACTCAAACGGTCTGACGGTACTTGGTTTTTAAATCCACTGATCTGTGTGACTCTGCTCATTAAAAACTAAATGCCAGCAGTGTCCTAAAGGCAATAATAATAATAGGCAGATTCAGGAAATATTTTGGGATGCACATCTACAGGGAAGTTATACAGAAATTAAGAGATTAAACAAGATCGCTTGTGATTAATAGAGGTGTGGAACAGTAGACAAAACTCTCCTGGGGCATTAGTCATAATAAACACCCATGACTCAACTTGATACTTACTGTTCTTATTCTCACCTCCATTCAATGACATGATAACCACATGTAGAAGAATCACCGAAGCTCTTACAATAATTATCAAAATTAATCGGTACGTGTAAAATGTGTGTGTACAAATTAGCTATAGTTTGTCTCATGTAAAATTTGTTCTTGTGAAAAATCTAATTTGTTACTTTTTTGCAACATTTACATCTATGATGAGTTCACATGTTCATCTAATCCTTGAGTATGGTATGGGTAAACAGAAATGGCTTGCTATGCTTAATGAAGAGGTACGGAAGCCCCTAAAGGGACATGGTGATGGAACAAATATGAGATGCTTTTGTGTTCACTCGCAAAGTTTCTCAGGGGAACGCAAACACTTTGTGAAAGAATCCAAAAGCATTGAAATATATTTTTTCCATAACCATGTCCCTTTAGGGGCTCCGTAAAAAGATGAGATCACAAGACTTGATGCAGATCGCTCTGGACTAATTAATTAATGGAAGTTAAGGGAATAGTTTACCCGAAAATGATGTAATTGTTTGCTCACTCTCATGCCATTCCAAACCGAATTTTGGAAGAAATTTCTGTATCGTCACACTGCTCTTCTCCAAAGGTTTCAAATTTCAGACAGGATTTAAAAAACCCCCACCAAAAAGAACCTTGGGACTTGGGACATACATACAGTACTTCTATAGTTCTATACTTTTTGCCCTTTCTGGAGTTTGAAAGCAATTAAAAAAAAAAAAAAAAAAGTACAATGTTACGTAAAATAAGCTATGATTCTTTAAAAAAATAATAAACAATAAAAGCAATTTTGTTGAACTGCTCCTTTAATAACAACATTAGAAATAAGGGTGGAAAAGGTTGACAGACTCTCGAAGATTGTCATAGGAATGAGGTGAGCAACCAATATGACTGGATTAGATGAAAATGCTTCTCCCAAATCTTCACTTCAAATCTTAGGGAGGTCAGAGAATGTGGGAGAGGAGGCAACTGTCTTACCACACCAAACATCAGCGAAACACCCGGCCCCCAGCTTCATGTCCAGCGTCAGAGACTCACGGGCGATTTCCCAGGAATCATGGCTAAGTCCCACCGTATCAGGGGTGTAGTCTATGCATACACCCGTTAATTTATAGCACAAACCATCTGCACTCTCTATAGAGGGGAGGAGTAGAGGGGTTAACTAGTAGGACAGCGGGGGAACATGCAATGAGAGAGAAGGAGTGTGGCTATGTTGTTCTGAGAGGGTCGCTCACTTCATGATGTCTGAATATTCCAGAGATGGATGTAATATACACTCACCTAAAGGATTATTAGGAACACCTGTTCAATTTCTCATTAATGCAATTATCTAATCAACCAATCACATGGCAGTTGCTTCAATGCATTTAGGGGTGTGGTCCTGGTCAAGACAATCTCCTGAACTCCAAACTGAATGTCAGAATGGGAAAGAAAGGTGATTTAAGCAATTTTGAGCGTGGCATGGTTGTTGGTGCCAGACGGGCCGGTCTGAGTATTTCACAATCTGCTCAGTTACTGGGATTTTCACGCACAACCATTTCTAGAGTTTACAAAGAATGGTGTGAAAAGGGAAAAACATCCAGTATGCGGCAGTCCTGTGGGCGAAAATGCCTTGTTGATGCTAGAGGTCAGAGGAGAATGGGCCGACTGATTCAAGCTGATAGAAGAGCAACTTTGACTGAAATAACCACTCGTTACAACCGAGGTATGCAGCAAAGCATTTGTGAAGCCACAACACACACAACCTTGAGGCGGATGGGCTACAACAGCAGAAGACCCCACCGGGTACCACTCATCTCCACTACAAATAGGAAAAAGAGGCTACAATTTGCACGAGCTCACCAAAATTGGACAGTTGAAGACTGGAAAAATGTTGCCTGGTCTGATGAGTCTCGATTTCTGTTGAGACATTCAGATGGTAGAGTCAGAATTTGGCGTAAACAGAATGAGAACATGGATCCATCATGCCTTGTTACCACTGTGCAGGCTGGTGGTGGTGGTGTAATGGTGTGGGGGATGTTTTCTTGGCACACTTTAGGCCCCTTAGTGCCAATTGGGCATCGTTTAAATGCCACGGCCTACCTGAGCATTGTTTCTGACCATGTCCATCCCTTTATGACCACCATGTACCCATCCTCTGATGGCTACTTCCAGCAGGATAATACACCATGTCACAAAGCTCGAATCATTTCAAATTGGTTTCTTGAACATGACAATGAGTTCACTGTACTAAAATGGCCCCCACAGTCACCAGATCTCAACCCAATAGAGCATCTTTGGGATGTGGTGGAACGGGAGCTTCGTGCCCTGGATGTGCATCCCACAAATCTCCATCAACTGCAAGATGCTATCCTATCAATATGGGCCAACATTTCTAAAGAATGCTTTCAGCACCTTGTTGAATCAATGCCACGTAGAATTAAGGCAGTTCTGAAGGCGAAAGGGGGTCAAACACAGTATTAGTATGATGTTCCTAATAATCCTGTAGTGGAGATGAGTGGTACCCGGTGGGGTCTTCTGCTGTTGTAGCCCATCCGCCTCAAGGTTGTGCGTGTTGTGGCTTCACAAATGCTTTGCTGCATACCTCGGTTGTAACGAGTGGTTATTTCAGTCAAAGTTGCTCTTCTATCAGCTTGAATCAGTCGGCCCATTCTCCTCTGACCTCTAGCATCAACAAGGCATTTTCGCCCACAGGACTGCCGCATACTGGATGTTTTTCCCTTTTCACACCATTCTTTGTAAACTCTAGAAATGGTTGTGCGTGAAAATCCCAGTAACTGAGCAGATTGTGAAATACTCAGACCGGCCCGTCTGGCACCAACAACCATGCCACGCTCAAAATTGCTTAAATCACCTTTCTTTCCCATTCTGACATTCAGTTTGGAGTTCAGGAGATTGTCTTGACCAGGACCACACCCCTAAATGCATTGAAGCAACTGCCATGTGATTGGTTGATTAGATAATTGCATTAATGAGAAATTGAACAGGTGTTCCTAATAATCCTTTAGGTGAGTGTATACAATCCTTTCTGTATTTGTTCTTATTTTAGGTTAAACATAACTTCAGCTTTAACGAAAACATTAGTGTTTTGATGTTGGCACTTACTTGAGACTAAGGTGATAAAAATCTCGCAAATCCCGCCCTTTCTGCTCTGACAGCTACATAACCAAGCCGAACGCTGAGAGTGCATATTAGAAATCAGGAATGGTGAGAGAACGTTGTGCTTGGTACGTTTTTCCTCTTCAAACCAAACTTGGGTCTCCAGCCAACAAAGTTTAAATCCCGTCTGGCTGGCACGTTTTCTTAATGTTTATGCATTAGGTCAGTAGGCGGTCTTTCGTGGCTGTTTGAACACATTCGACCACATGAGTGTCTACACTACTAAAGCAATCCGGTCAAATGGGTTTTCGACTACCTCTGGAAATGGTCGAAAGTGGACAAGCTCAAAAACGTTTTAGACCCCGTTTACAACTGTATTTAGCATCGCCCACTTGTGATCTGATCAACGAAAACGCATCTTAATACCAGGTGTGAACAGGGCCTAAGTGTTAAATTCGGCATGAAACGAAAATTGTACTCGCCTTTACTTCTCTATTATGATGTATATCCAAGTGAAAAGGCTTCTCGAAAGAAAAAAAAAATGTAGGGCGGGATTTTGTCTAACAGGAATTCATTGGATTGTTGTTGTTTGCTAATTGCTGTGATCTCATGTGAGTGACAGGGTGCTGTTCTGTTCTGCCCTCGTCATCAGGGATGTCGTTGCAAGGGGGAGGGAAAGTTAAAGTTTTTGATCAAAGATTATGAGGGCACATGATGAATTGTCAATTCTGATTTCATAGAGACAAAAATACAACATTCAACACTGGAATTTTAAACATTCCAGAACACTGGCCCAGTTTACTTTCACTGTGTATTTTTTAAAAAGTCAGAAGGATGAGTCGGCACAAATGCTTTCGCTAGAGCTGAACATGTATTGAACCAGGAAGATCCGTAAATAAATTAGCTTACATATCCAGACATTTGTAAAGTGACTCCGCACTCACTTTGACCTCACTCCATCTCCCTCTCTGGTCGGTTGTTGCTAAGCACAGTGGGAGGGGCCATACCCATCCAAACCTCCCCGAACTGGCCGTTGCCCAAGCGCTTTATGAGTTGCAGTGACTCCCGTGGAATCTCCCAAACATCTTTGGTTTTGACAGATAGGTCAGTGAGCCTTGGCATCCCTTTGTGGCAAGGGACGACCAAGCGACAGCAAAGCCCTGCTGCCCGCTCTGAGCACGCACACAGACACATAGAAATATACACAATGCCAGAGAGAGAGAAAAGAAAAGCATCAGAAGCACAGAAGTAAGCAGTACAGAGTTTCAGCATGACACCTGCAAACAGAGTGCAATATGTGTAGCTTGTGAGCCATGTTGCATTTTTTTCCAGAGGCCTATGTACTTGTTTATGAAACACTGAATGTTACTGAACGCTCTTCAATGAAAATACTCTTTACTGTGCGACAAAGACTTTTTTCTATATGATCTTGAAAACAAAAACTACAACAACTAAACCTGGTAACTGATTGAAAAAACAGTGATGATTATCAATCAAACATTCGGTCTGAACTGTCTTATAGCGTCTTTTGAGATGTTTGCCCCTTGATGATTGGCAATAGTGTTGGGCATGCCAACTGGACTTGTTTTGACATTTAACAAAGGGTTAATGTGTGGCATTTTCCTACAACACTACAGTAATGTTTACTCCGGACTGTAAAGCGGAGATAACAGAACACTTGGCACTAATAGGTGCATCATTTCAGGAATCGGTCATTGAGTACCATCTGCTCTGAGCTTGAGGAACCCGAGCATGTATCCGGTCTCATCAGCCATCAACACCATGATCCTCTCACACATGGCAATAAAAGTGTGATGATGACATCGGGTTCACTGGATCTCCGGGCTAAAGTGTTTTCACACTTTTTTTTGGTGCGGACTTGAGTTTGACTTTGGTTTGTTTGTTTGGCAAGCACTTTGATTTAATGTTTTGGGTTTAACGTTTTTTCAGTATGGGTCAAAATTGGTATTAAAGTAATCATATAGTACGGGTCAAAATTTGTATTAAAAGAATCATAGCATATAATTATCCTATTATAGTATAATGCATTACATAAAGGTTTAGTTTACCCAAAAATGAAAATTATTTTTTGTCTCTCCATTGAAAGTCCAAAACTTTATTATTTGTAAAAGTAATTACGTGTGACACATGAGAACAAATCTCATTGTTCCTATGCATCAAGCAAGCACATTTGAGCTTCTGTTTGCCATCTTTGATGTGCTCTATATGTATGTGTTGATCAATGTTTATATGTGAATAAAAGTCCTTAATTAAAACAGTTTATTATATGAAACGATCGTGTCTGTTCATAAGGCATGGATTAAACCGCTACAATATATTTATGAACTTTCTGAAGTGTTAAAGTTTTGGTGTAATGGACATTCAATGGAGGGACAGAAATCTCTCAGATTTCATTAAAAATCTTTTCCTTTGTGTTTCAAAGATGAATGAAAGTCTTATGGGTTTGGAACGACATGAGGGCGAGTAATTGATGACAGAATTTTCATTTTGTTTGCAGTGCAAGGTTTACAGTTCACACAGAACGCGTCTTTGCGTCTAAAAACGCTCAGGAATTGTTTAAAAAAAGTCCAGCGCGGGAATGCGAGGGTCTCGAGACGCACTTTTGAGATGTTGTAGAAACCATATGGTTAATTGTGGTTTTAAATTACCTCACAAACCCTTCATGTTTCTGAATTTTTTACAAGTTTTTCAGCCATTTTTCCATAACAAAATAAATATCTTAATAGAATAAATAATTTCTTAGTTTCTGCATGTTCTAACTGGTGATCACTTGTGTTGCCTGTCTTTGATGGCATGTATCTTCGGGCACAATTTGCAGTGCAGGCTGCAATATTAATAATATTATATGTTTTTGTGCACATTTGACAGTAGCTTGAGTTGATCGTAGTAGTAGATTGAGTTTGGATGCAGATGTAAACAGTAACATCTGTAAAAATTATAACAACCATTTTTATATGGTAAATTTGAAATATTCTAAATGTTTGAGTTATATTAAAATTAACCATTGGTCTTTCATAGTAGCATACATTTATATCATGATAACCACAGTTAAAACCACACATATAGCAACTCACTACCATGGTAAAATGTAACTATATGGTTTCTATGGTATTTGTATGAAAAACTGTAGCTAAATACATTTACTATAAACGCACAAACGCTATAGCTTAAATCACAAAAAATACTGTAATTATATTCCATTACTCCTTTAATACATTTAGTACATGTCTACATTAATGATATAATAAAATTCAATATGAATATCCCACATTTCTGCCACAATACCATGGTGCAGTTAGTGTTACTACAGTAAATGCATGGTAAATGATGGTGATTTGTAGATTGAAAAGCCTTCTGACTGTATCGCTGTGCACAGTGTTTCTCCTGTTTGTCAGTGCTGTTTCATCTGGCTTTAAACTAGTTTAAATCTAAATCCTGGGGGACAAGAGGTAGGTGGTGGAATAGCGCTAAGGTTTAAACCAAGCAATCGAAGCAAATGTGAAACAGATTGCAGAGTCTGGTTTTAAATGCACTGCTGTAACAGGGCGCATTGCCAAGACAAACACAAGGCTCTGCTGCTGAATCTGAAGCCGGTCAACAATGAGGAAGTGTTAAGCTAAAGCAAACAGCCACCTTTGAGTAGCATCAACAGAGCAAATGACACTGATACACAGTTAAGGTCATCCTGATGAATGTATTATTATGAGTATCTGTGTGTTTGTTCTCTGGGCTCAATATGGGAGGTCATGGAAGAAGTAAAATGCACAAGCTATCTAAAATCCATACGACTCATTCTAGATGCATTAACGGTCAATATGTTAACTGGAGCATAGACAAACAAAGTACATCCTATTGAGAGAGAGTGAGCGCTACTCAGTTGAGGTTTTCTGTGGGAGCTGCAAAAGCACTGTGAATGGCATTATGGGATATAACCATGCCATTGAAACTCTAACAGGCATCTAACAATGATGAAAATGAGTTAAAAAAATAATCACCTACAATAACTCTGTGTCAGAATTATCTGTGTCTATGTCAGAGCTTCTGTGTATTGGGTCTGTAGAATGAGAAGCATGTCTACTGTATGTGTGTTACCCGTGTAATGCTGGACCAGCTGTTGAAGGGTCTCAAACTGAGCTCTAGTGGTGATGTAATATCCTCCACTGTCCAATTTACGGATTTTATAATGTTTCACGTGGTCCCCCTTCACATCGTCCCAGTCCCGGATAGACAAAGAGAAGGCACCTGCCAAACAGACACACAACAGAAGCATTGCTGTGGTGCAGTAATTTTGTGCAGTGTAATAAATAATGTAGTGTAGTAATGTACTGTGCAGAAGATGGTGTTGTATAACGAAGAAAATTGTGTTGTGTAAGAAATTTTGTTGTGTAGCGCAGTTACGGTTGAGAACAGAGAACCAATTATTTTTCAGAACTGGTT
Source organism: Coreius guichenoti (assembly GCA_039654105.1). NCBI lineage: Eukaryota > Metazoa > Chordata > Actinopteri > Cypriniformes > Gobionidae > Coreius > Coreius guichenoti. The sequence continues at coordinate 21,161,199 of CM077185.1, read as the reverse complement.
CCATCGTTTAAAGAGTACTGGAATAGAATGATGCGGACAGAATAGAGTGCAACAGTGCCCGCCCACTTTTTTAGCGGCCTTGATTCCAGAAATATCTGGAAGTCCCCATAAATTTTTCCAGTAGGAATGATAAAAAAGTCTTTATTAAAGCAAGCCATAAACTAAACCAATCAGCTATGAGGTGAATTAAAACATTACAAACTTTAATTTGAAGCAGTTGAAAATCAGTACTTTAATGAGGAAAATAACTACAATCCTATGAAGCATTGTGAATGATATAATTGCATTTAAAACGACGGATAAATATAAAAACTATTGATATAAAGATGCTTATGTACATAGAAATAATATATTTTATGTTTATTGTAAAATATGCAAATTTATACACAAATTTAAGTCGTTTGAGATTGTAGGGAGACTGACTCGATTACATCATTCATGTTTCATAGGAGTGAGGGGATTTCCATGCGCTACTTCAGTGGCTTCTTTAAAAAGTTCTTCTTTTTTACTGAATCAAACCCAATTACTAGTGTAATTATAAAGAGTAGTCTGTCGCTAGTATTTTATAAATATTAATTGATGAAATATGTTACCACATGTTGTATAACACATAGTTGACACCAATTATTGCATTTATGCCACCTCTAAAAAGGAAATGTTTTAAATGCTTTTTTATTAAATGATCTCACCATTTGTAAATGAAATTGTTTCTTCTTTGTTAAAAACATTATTTTAGTGCTAAAAACAACTGTAGATAGAACTGTTAAGAAACCAGAAATGTTAAATTGATAGTTCACCCAAAAATAAATATTCTGAATTCATTTACTCATCCACATGTTGTTCAAACCTATATGTATTTATTTCTTGTGAAGAACACAAAAAGAAGATATTTTGAAGAATGTTTAAACAACAATGGGCCCCATTGACCTTCAAAGGGGGAAAAAACAACAACTTTGAGATATGAGGGTGACTAAATGACAAATTTTACATTTTGGGTGAACTGGCTCTTTAAAAGAATTTTTAAATTCTTTATGAAATTGCAGTAAACATTTGCATAACCCAGTATATGGTGTACAGTAAGCAAGTGCTGTTTATTACCTTTAGTGGTTTCGCTCTCACGGATCAGGTAGGTTCCACGCGGGTTCCCTGTTGAAAGAAGCTGCCTCTCTGCATCCTTACGCCCCAACTTTCCAAAATACCAGCTGAGAGACAAAGAGAGAGAAAGAGGAATCATAATTTCAGATATTCAAATATCAGAATTCTTTATCAGAAGTCTACATTTTTAATCATCTTAATACTGTTGAACAAGTCAGGACTGTTTGGATCCTTCTGTTTATATGACAGATTGAATGCATTCTTTCTGAACATGTTACTGTATTTATGTTATTCATAACGTCAAAATTAAGAGAATGTTTATCTAGGAACATATGTAAACAATCAAAAAAAGAAAAAAGTATGGCTGGGAAAAGTTTTTACAGCTGTATATGTAAAAAGGCCTTACAAATGACATCAGAAAAATTCAGAAAACATCTGCAAACTTGCATCACTCAAACATCTCCCTCTGGTTAAAGTTAAGTGTGTTAGACTGAGCCAGTATCTGACATCAGTCTGTTTTTTGAAAATTTAATGAGGAAAAAAAACTGACATTAACCCAAGTTGATGACTACAAGGTTGTTAGAACAACAAAAGAGGGGAATTGACAGGAACATTTCTTTTTAATTTTTTTGAAACTTCATGTGGTGTCATTTTTGGTATAACTCAAGATGCAATCACATTTACTGTTGATCAGTGGAATTTCAAAGGCAGAATCCAGTCATTCCAATAGGAATCTATGAGATATAATACAGCTAAGATGGTGATTGATGCATTGGATTATGATAATTATATGATTTAAAATAGCTAATATGAGATACATGTTGGTATATTATTGATATATACTGATTTAATTTCTACATGTGAATGGAACACTTTCATGTTTTCTGGACAACTGTTTTTTAAAAATGTATCATGACCAACCCAACACTTGTTGGCGTCATTCATTTTTTATAAATATAACTTCATACACTAAATACTTGGATTTCTAATTGTCGTCTTTCTAATCACATTTAAAACAGTATATTGTTTACTAATATTTTACTACTCAGATGTACTTAGCATGTGGTGAATTTTAGCTAAAATGCAGGGTTGGATTGAGACGCTTATTGGTGCCCTATACAGCAGGTGGTGCCCTTGGAAAAGGGCCTATGCCTAAAAAGCCCTGCCTTTATGCTTCAGATACGGTTGAGCTTGATAAAATGGTAATACATGGGCCAGTATTTGGGAAGTGTATTTGTACTTTGTCCCAAACAACAACAACAACACAAATGTTGCCTAGCGATAACATTCAAGCACCACCCTGTGCTGCAACTGTCTCTGGATTCATTTACAGTCAGCTGAGGTTTGTCAAGCATCCTACTGAAGGGTCTCTGGGTTAAAGTAGGAGTGATCAGAATGACATCACTTTACCCCCACCCTTAACATAGCCGGTTTGTTCAGATTAAGTGTATTTCTCCCCTTCTCACACACACACACACACCCACACCCAGGACTTACTCCTCAGCCTGGATTGAGTCCACAGGGGCGACGTAATTGCTGGGAATGTAGCCGGTTCCTCCTGTAGTGAGAGAGCGGGCGTCCCACCAATCACCCTCACTGACATAAAGAGACAAAGACAGAGAAAACACACATACACACAGATTATTTTCTTGTCATGGCGAGACTAAAGAATTTTTTTTCTAGCAGACTTGTCCATGAATCTGTTCTTCCGTATGTTCATCCATCTGTTCATCCAATGTATCCATTCATTCATCTGTCCGTTCATTCATCCATCCATCTAGCAACCATTTATCTGTTTGTTCATCCATCCAAATCATCCAGTCTTCAGTTTGTTCTTCCATCTAACCATCCATCTGTTCAGGCATTCATTCAGTCATCCGTCATTCCTGTCTTACTACAATGTCAAACTCAACACACACTATACTTCTACCTCTTCACACAAACAGAAACAGGTTGTTGTGTGAAAGACCGAAAGGCCAGAGGCAGGTATTACTAATGTTTCTTTTCTTCCTTTGCTTAGATGGACCAATTAATAGAAACACCATAAGAAAGGGAGAGATCACTGCTGGCCTTTTCAGGTGGAGTGCTAGGGAAATCTCTCTGAAGGAGAGAGAGAGATTGCGTGTGTTTGAAAAGACCATTCCTCTTTTCCTTGAATATTTACAATGATCTCTCTATCACAGTGTACAGTATCGGTCATTGCCTCACATCTGTCCCCTACAAACCTTTCAAAGCAAAATCCCCACAAGTAAACAACACACACTCTTTCACAGAGTGAACAGAGTGGAAAACGATCTGCCTACAGCTGGTCTGTACTTCTGTGAATGTCCCATTTATTCGATAACACCCTACTCTCTTTAACATGCCCTTCATGTAATACCCCTCTCCACTAACCAATCTCTTCCTCTCTCAAATAGCCTGTGCTCTTCACACAAAACTTCATTTCCAAGAAAAGCCTCTCTCATCTTTCCCAATCATCATGTCCACTTCCCCAGACACACACACACACACACACACACACATTTATCTGCTGTTATTATAGTAATAGTATGGCTGGAGAAGACCTGCTCTACTAAGCAGTGCAGGTTACATTACCACCAGCAGGTGCTCTACTGTAAAACATTTTGGCAATGTACACAATGCAATACAGGCTTCTAACTTAAGCTGGGGCCACACTAAAAGATTTTTAAACTCTTATAAGATTTTCAAAATATGAGAGACCACAAACATGACGAATTGAAATCATAGATTTAACCGTTTTGTTTCTCTAGTGTGTGGAGTGCCACAATGTCATCAGGAAAGTACACCACACACGAACACATTCACAAATAACAGAGTCCCGCCTGTGAACACGGGAAATATCGCAAAATCTCTTGCATCAAAACATCTCAAACGTGACTTTAAAGTAAACAAACATGGAGGACGACCAGCAAGAAAAAAATGGCGCTTATAGTGTATGGAATGCTTTTTACAGAAAATGTGCACGGGAGGAAAAGGAATATATGTTTAGATGAAGTTGTGGAGACTGTGTGAAGATGGACTTTACATGTAACAGGGTTCTGATTGGGTATGGTTTCATTTCACGTGATAATCTCCAGAGCGTGCGCGCGTTTGCCCCCACACAACAGGATTTCAGATCGCGATCGGGGCGCCTCTGACGTTCTTCCAAGCAAATTCAGTCACTCTTAACACACCTCACACCACAGGAAAATCTAATAAGATAATCTGTAGAACCATTAAGATAATCGGGACTTTACCTAGGATTGTCGGAAGAGGAGAAATCGGCCCAAAATCGGCCCACCCCGATTATCTTTTAGTGTGTACCCAGCATTACTAACTTGCTTGCTACCTACCTTTGAATTCAAGGAGGCAGAATTAAAACTGGATGAAATTCATATAACCATTGTGAATTTAGTTTTAATAAAGTATAACGTATGAATGCGGTATGGCTAAGTGCTAAATGTCCATTTTGTACAGTATAAAGTATATAAAGTGTGAATTTTTTTTTTTTTTTTTAATGTGAAGTACACAACAGAGCACATGAATCAAGTACTGTTTTCCACAATGCAATGCACCCAACTTGACTTTTCATATCCAGTGTGTTGAACAGAAGTAATTTCAGCCATGATTTTTTCATTTTTTGATCATCCCTGTTACAACTTATTACTTAATTGGGTGCCAATAAAAACAATATTTATTTCCTACATGGTACATACATTGTAATAAGGTTATGTGACAATGTAGCATACCATTATTTGAAACAGTTTCAGAGATTGTACACACAACATTGTACATGTGTATAAATCCAGTCGACTCATACAGTATCTATTAAAGGGGTCCTATTATGCCCTTTTATGAAGTCTTGATTTTGTTTTTAGGCTGTACTAGAATATGTTTTCATGCTTGATTGTTCAAAAACTCATTATTTTTCACATATTTTACATTTATTACAGCACCTCTATCCCCAGTCTGGCTCGAACACTCCGATTTCGATTAAGCTCCTCCTTCCGAAATACGAAATGTGCTGTGATTGGTTAGCTGGCCCAGTGTGTTGTGATTGGGTGTGTTCGGGAAATGTCCTGCCCCTCCATAACTGCGAGTTCTTCTCTGGTGTAAATATTAAGGATGGCGTCAATTTCTAACAAATTCAAGCCCGATTCAGACCCTGACAATGTTAACGAACAAGAGGATCATGCAGAATGGATTTCATGCACAGACTTTGCAAGCAGGGATTTCACAGGACGTTTCAGAGTGGTATGTTTTTTGTAATTTTCTTATACATTATAGATATGATGTTGTCCACCATTTTATTGTGATATTTGTCGAAAAATACAAACAGTAATCGATCACAAAACCATAGTTAATTTTCCTAAGGAGCGAAAACAACAGAAAACAAGCTGTTCTACATAAAATGTGCAGTGCACAGATAAACATTGGGGTTATAATGTTCAGGAACAGTGTTTAAAATCAATTTCAACCACTCTCGTCAGCCTTAGGAAGGTCAAACAAATGAGTTTTCTTCTCTAATGAAGCACAACCAGGCCTCGTCCTCTTTTTGCGTATACCGTGGGCGCGGATTATTTAAATGAGTAACATTGTGACTTCATAAGGTCCAAACGAGCCGTTTGTTGTAGTTCTTGGAAAGTGGATTAGCCTATGTTAAATAAAATATCTCCCTTTGGAGTGGACTTTGAGCTTTGTAACCTTGCAGATCTTTTTTATGCTCAAACAGCAACATTACACACTAACTTAATTAGAAAATCTGGAAAAGCATAATAGGACCCCTTTAATGGAAGAAATGATCAAGTGAAGTCAAATTTATTTGTATAGCAACTTTCACAATACATTTTGTTCTAAAGCAGCTTTACACAAAATCATGATGTTGATTTTTATAATATCTTCAAGCCTTATAGTGGCATTTAGCAGATTAGAGCTGGGCAATAAAACAGTTTACATTTAGCAACGATACAAGCAATGGAGATATGCTATATAGTAATAGCATATATCACCCTACACGAGTATACTGCATGTATGCGGATAAAGTTGAACATACTTCATATATATCAAATTTGTATAAAGAGGAGGGCGATAATATACCGTATACATGCAAGTATGAATTACACTCGATTAGCTGGCTGTTGGAATAGAAGTCCTAATTTACAGTTAAAAGAGCCAATCGTCTGTTTATTTAATAAAGCGTATGCATGTTAGCTGGACCTGCCTGAAAAAATTTATTTAAATCAACACACTCTCATTGCAGTTCATAACTATTTTAAATTGAACCCTTAAATTCATATGATTTCATTCATACGCTTTCGTATGACCCCGCCAATGGTTATGTTTAGGAGTGGGGTCTGGGGTGGATTTCTGTGTTTCTCCATTCAAGTACATACAGTGCATCCGGAAAGTATTCACAGCGCTTCACTTTTTCCACATTTTGTTATGTTACAGCCTTAGGCCACTCAAGGAGATTCACAGAGTTGTCCCGTAGCCACTCTTTTGTTTTGTTAGGGTCGTTGTCCTGTTGGAAGATGAACCTTCGCCCCAGTCTGAGGTCCAGAGCGCTCTGGAGCAGGTTTTCATCAAGGATGTCTCTGTACATTGCTGCATTCATCTTTCCCTTGATCCTGACTAGTCTCCCAGTTCCTGCCGCTGAAAAACATCCCCACAGCATGATGCTGCCACCACCATGCTTCACTGTAGGGATGGTATTGGCCAGGTGATGAGCGGTGCCTGGTTTCCTCCAGACATGACGCTTGCCATTCAGGACAAAGAGTTCAATCTTTGTCTCATCAGACCAGATAATTTTGTTTCTCATGGTCTGAGAGTCCTTCAGGTGCCTTTTGGCAAACTCCAGGTGGGCTGTCATGTGCCGTCTGGCCACTCTACCATACAGGCCTGATTGGTGGAGTGCTGCAGAGATGGTTGTTCTTCTGGAAGGTTCTCCTCTCTCCACAGAGAAACGCTGGAGCTCTGTCAGAGTGACCATCGGGTTCTTGGTCATCTCCCTGACTAAGGCCCTTCTCCCTTGATCGCTCAGTTTGGCCGGGCGGCTAGCTCTAGGAAGAGTCCTGGTGGTTCCAAACTTCTTCCATTATGGATGATGGAGGCCACTGTGCTCATTGGGACCTTCAATGCTGCAGAAATTTTTCTGTACCCTTCCCCAGATCTGTGCCTTGATGCAATCCTGTCTTGGAGGTCTACAGACAGTTCCTTGGACTTCATGGCTTGGTTTGTGCTCTGACATGCACTGTTAACTGTGGGACCTTACATAGACAGGTGTGTGCCTTTCCAAATCATGTCCAATCAACTGAATTTACCACAAGTGGACTCCAATCAAGTTGTAGAAACATCTCAAGGATGATCAGTGGAAACAGGGTGCATCTGAGCTCAATTCTGAGTGTCGTGGCAAAGGCTCTGAATACTTATGTACATGTGATTTTTTTCGTTTTTTATTTTTAATACATTTGCAAAGATTTCCAACAAACTACTTTCACGTTGTCATTAAGGGGAATTGTTTGTAGAATTGAGGGAAAAAATAATTAATTTAATCCATTTACAGTAGAATTTGTTCTTACATGGCTGAAAATTATTGTCTGGGGGTGTTACTAAAATAGAGAGTGAACTGGCTTGCATTAAAGGGACTTTGACATGATTCAGTTTAAATCAGTAAGTAGTGAACTGGTATTTCATTCCGAACATAGCTTATGTTTCAGGTTTTAGACTTACGTGCTGTTAATGATTTGAAACTTCTCTCCTTTCCTGAAGCTAAGATCATCTTCAGTACGAGCCTCATAATCATAGAGAGCAACAAATAGAGTCACACCTGAGAGAGCGAGAGAGAGAGAGAGAGAGAGAGAGAGAGAGAGAGAGAGAGAGAGAGAGAGAGAGAGAGAGAGAGAGAGCGCACATCAGCACCACGAGGATTAAGAATAAATTAAAGCATACTTTTTATCCTGGAAATGGACAACAACATAGTGCAGTGTGAGCACTAGGAAAGAAAAAGCCATTTTGGTCTACCAGTCCACTGATAAACAATAGAATGATGTCTGGTCTAAAGGGATGAGCTGAAAGCTACACCTCTCCCAATGGGATATTATAAACAAAGCTGTGTGGAATCGGGATGGGGAACATTTGCCTGGTCTGGCAGTGAAGTGTCATCTTCACTATTGTCATTTTGATTTCACTTTGCCTGTAACTGTTTGCCTCAAATGATTCCCACAAGATTTGAGAATTTTGGTCATGACACAGAACCAGAGTAATGGGACACAAGCAAACCAAACCCTTCATTAGATGGAACCCAAACCTAACATCTGTCATTAAGCACATACTCAGTAAGACAGGAATGTAAAACAATCAACCTCAACGGGCTCACATTCAACACTTGGCAGTCTGAGGCCATAAGCCATAAGCGATGACCCATCTTTAAAAGGTCTTTATACATCTTGGCCATCTCATAACCAATCAGAGGTCACACTAGATTTGAAAGGATAAGGTTACTGATTATTTATTTTATTGACAAGTTATTTGATGTGTCCCATCCCATATTTTTTTTTTTTTTTGGCTATAGAACAATTCTTAAAAGAACCACTTATTTTCTTATCAAAATCAAATCAAATCACCTTTATTTGTATAGCGCTTTTTACAATGTCAATTGTTTTAAAGCAGCTTCACAGTGGTAACTGCTATCAGTTTGTAGCAGGTCTTAGTGTGAAAAACCTTTTTCCACTATCCATCTTTTTCCTGATGAGCTTTCTGTGTTTTGAATTATGTGAGGCACTTCCAGTTTGGGGAAGTTCAACTCAAAAAGACTGAAACAAATAATTTCAAATTATTTTTTATAAAAAATTATAATTATACTCAATAACATGAACAATTTACTGAAATGCACTGAGAATCTCTCGTTTTTCTCCCTAAATCCTCACATCTCTTTCTAAGTTTGTTTTCACACGGATGCTTTAAAAAGGGACTGTCTCCCATTTTTACTTTTAATTACTATAAGCAGTGTTTACTGGAATGTTTCTAAAGCAGGTAAATACAATTTTTATTATCTGTCAAATGATGGAAATCACTTTTGAAAAATTATTACTCAATTTTCCAGTTAATGAACATTTTTGATTAAGGCAACGCATGTTACATAATATAGACATATATTATAACAGTGATATTTAACTCATCCGTATTATTGCTGCGGAAAGAATCAAGCTTTTAGGGTTATTCATAGACAATAACAATATTTTTTTTAAGTTTCCTTTTAATAGTGCAGTGTGTAATATTTATGAGGATCTATTGACAGAAATGCAATATAATATACATAACTATGTTTTCAGTGGTGTATAAAGACCTTACATAATGAACTGATATGTTTTTATTACCTTAGAATGAGCCATTTTTATCTACATATTCCACGGGTCCCCTTACAGTGAAGTCGCCATTTTGCGGCGCCATGTTTCTACAGTAGCCCTAAATGGACAAACTGCTCTACAGAGCGCTAGCTACTCCCTGTTGTCTCAGACGACGACATTTCTGACATTTCTACGTGCTTCGAAAGGGAGGGGGAGAGCAGTAGACGGTTGCAATTCACAACCTCACCGCAAGACGCTGCTAAAATTTACACACTGCACCTTTAATTCAACTGAAATTAACTAACAATGAGCAATTCAGCAATTTGTCTCTGTTAACGTTAGTTAATAAAAATACAACTGTTCATTGTTTTTTCATGTTAGCTTGGGTCCATTAAATAATATTAACAGATGCAATTTTTGGTTTTAATAATGTGTTAGTAAATGTTGAAATTAACATTAATAAATCGTGCAGCCCTATACTACACTCTGTTTTGTTTTCCATTTCTCACTGACTTGTGTTAGAATTCAAATTTACACAGTGCACTTTTAATGTTTGATGGTTGAAGGGTGAGAATAATGTCATCTTATTGTACCCAGTTTTAAAAGCATATTATTGCGTTAAGAGAGTGAACATTTCGCTGATTGTTCACAGTTTAACGGAAGTAACTCCAATAATTCGCACAAAGCATCATGGGGCGTAGAGAAAAAGTGGATAAAGACCTTTTGTGCAATGGAAAGCTTATGTGGAAGTTAAAGGTCACCTATTATGCAAAATCCACTTTTACAAGGTGTTTGGATATAAATGTGTGTTGACAGTGTGTGAACACAACCACCCTACAATGATAAAAATCCATCCACTCCTTATTTTTTAATCCCCATTAAACCAAAGCAGTCTCATTAGACAAGCCGTTTTGATTTGCTGAGGAATGTGACGTCACATTCCTCTTGCCCCGCCCATGGCCACTGACTGACAGCCCTGCATTACCATAGTTTCAGAAAACAACAGGCCAATCAGAAGAGAGGCTCATGAATACTAATTAGACAGGCCAAAATCAACCTGTTCTTATCAGAGCTCCTGAGAAAGGAGCTGTAAAAATATATTGCGATGGTTTTTGGTACTTATACCGCAAATATATATTCTTAAGGACATCAACACGTAAAATAAAACTCCAGAAAGGTGTACAATATGGGACCTTTAACATTTTTTTTAAAGGAACCATAGATAGCAATAAAGAAACTTTATTTTTAATAGTCATTTCATGAAGTCTGTAAGCATGCAGTAGTTTTTCGGACCTCCAACAAATATGTAATACTCAATATTTTAATAAACAAAATGTGATGAAAATGGAAGTTTTTGTATTTCAGCCGAGGCATCAATATATGATGTACAGATTTGCTTGTTCAAATGGCTTTTTGCTATATCAATTCTTATGTCAACAAATTAGATGTTTTTAAAGAAGTTTACTATGATAGAAGTTTACCTCCATAGAAGCAACTATGGAGGCAGACAAAAAGTTTCAACCTACAGATGTTAATAGAGAGTCCATAATTAAATAACTTTGATAAGAACAAAGCAATTTCTATGTTAACTTCCCTAAAAAGACTACAGCGTGATGAAAACACTGCACTTTGTTTGAGCAGCCTAAAATAGCAACATTGACTCAAACAATGAGGTTTGGGCACTTGTGGAATTGTATGAAAAGTGTGTGTTACCTGTGCCTCCTCGCGTGCGGAGCGTTCCTTGGTGTGTTGATGTGTTGAACCCTCCGAAGACGGTCACGCCCTGCGTGACCCCAGCAACATGGAAGTTGTTGTAGTTGGGAATGGCAGTGACCCCAGTGACCCCACTGAAGCTGGGGTCACGCTGTGGTGTGGGGTCAACGCCATATCGATAACCTACTCCGCTCTGAGACAAGCTGGTGTCCCGGTCCTCTGTTAACTTAGCAGCCTCTTTGTCCTTACATTGCACACAGCCCATCCTCTATGATCTATGATATGAAGACAGAGAGAGATTAGGAAAAAAAAAAAATCGCCTGCGACGAACAGTTTAGGAGTTATGGGCCATTGCATACACTGATCGCTGTAGCGCCACCATCAGGCCGATTGTCTCTACCACTTACGGTTTGGTCTGCCCGATCACTCTTAGGGGAGAATGCTGATCCTTGGAAATTACGCGCTTAAACCCCTAACAAGTACTTCACATGTGCTTTAGTATATTAGTGTACACTTCAAAATAAGTGTACATTTTTAAACTAAGACAAAAGATAAGTAAAACTTTTAATTTGATATTATTACAAAGTGCAAAGCATGTGTACTTAAGCATGTTAAAAACAGTCATGAAAGTGTATTCTAGCGACCTTTAATTTCATTAAAATTATATTATCTGCAAGTACAGTGTTATGAAATATATAATACAGCACAGAGGAAGAATTTCTTTTTGCATAGAGATTCTTAAAAAAGTAAAAACAAATAAATAAGGATAAACTAACTCTTTTTTTTTTTGTTAAGCTTGTTTTGTCGGGTGCAGGAAATTCACTCACTAAAGCATTATAGACACAAGCAGAGAATGTGTGCGAGTGTGTTCTTCCGTTCATCAGTGCAGGATTTTACTGAACTCGGAAGTTCTGCCCATGATCCATCAACAGCACAACAGCTGAACTGTCTGACAGACAATAAACTCCCATCAGGATCTTATATCCCTCTTCCAGAAGGCCCTCACAGTGAAACAGAGAAAGAAGACCCTTGTGAAGAAGAAGTGCACTTAATTGTGTTGAATATGAACTTGCAGTGTACTTTAAATCTTAAAATTGTAGTGTTTAATTTTTTTTTTACTTGCAAATAATATATTAATGAAATGAAGTGACCAAATATAGTAGTAATACTAATAAGTATATGATAGTAAACACTGTAAACGGTTCTCTACAAACATACAGTAAAGTCACATTTATTGGATAAATCCTTATTCTAGATTAAGTGCTCAGTGTAATAACGAACACTCACACACTTTAAACTCCATCCAACTAGACCGAAATTAAAATGGATTTTTTAAGGACAGTCTGTACTGTTGTTGTTTTTATGATCAAGATGGCTAGACAAAATCAGTGCATGTGTTTGAGAGAGAGAAATAAAGGGACGATAACGTGTTTATGTGTATAAAAGCCATTTTTCCTGTTATCTAGATTTGTATCAGATTGAGATCAGCAAAGAAATTATTTTTATTTTTAAATGTAATTGATGTTCTTCACTGCTTTGGCAACACTCTGAATTTCAATAGCTGTGCCAAAAGTGAGAACACATGGATCTCAGTGTTTTTAGTTATGACAGGAGCTGCTCATCTGCAGTTATGTCTCCTAAAGACACTCAATGGAAGATAGCACAAGATAAACTCGCTGGGTCACTTTGTACCCGTTTATGAAAGAAACATCCAGCAACTCTCGCTCTCTTTTTTCTTTCCATCTCTCTCAGACGGACCCCTGCTCTGTGTCAGTGAGCAGACTAGCACTCAGCACTGCCAGTGAACGACACGCTCTTACACCTACGAGCATGTCTCCTGTCGTCTCGCTCTTCTGCTAATCCACAAAGCTCTCTTTCCATATCTTTTATATTTGTCTACCTCTGCCAGGTGTAATTTATGGCTTTCTTGCCCTTAAGCAGAACCACCTGCAGGCTGTCAGTGGCGTTAACTCGGGTTCAGCCCACATCCTCTCGTTTACAGCTCAAGAATGCCCATAAAGAACACAACAACATCAGCTTACTGCAAACATGAACCCAAAGCTCTCCACAGGATTTACTGAAGGTACAGAATGTTGATCCCAGGAAAATCAACCCAGGCTTATTTGAAAAACGTGACTGTGGCGACATTTCTGCTGTTGACATTTTGCTGTTCTGTATGATATTGTGTTGCTTCTTGCACATTTCGTAATGTCAAGTAAGTGGCGCTAAAAGCATGTTCAGTTTCATCCAAAACAGATAAATGCAAATCTGGAAAAAGTTTTATTATGGTGGTTGTTGTATGTATTGTGGCAGTTCAGAAATGTTATGTCCGATAAGTGGCGTTAAAAAGGCAAATGATCAAGTTTGAAAATAACACCACTTATACTAAACCCTAGCATAAACCTAACCAATGTAAAAAGCAAACGTCAGATTGACATGCATTTGCTTTTCGAGGTCTTTGTGCTCTTCTACCTGAGCGCTCGCATTGCAAGTGCAACACTGTACCAGGTGAGCTACGGAGCAAGTTTACTATGTCAGAGAAGCCATACATATGGAGCTGATTATGTGATGCAAACATCAAAGTGTAATCGTTTACAAATCATAACATAGTATTGTGCAACCGCGCAAAAACAAGTCTTTATTATTCAAAAATCTACCTCTGTAGTCATAATTTGTGTGAAAAGGAATATAAGTAGTTGCTGTTTTACTGCCATTAGTGTTTATTTCAACTGGAAACTGCAGTGTATTTTATGTATAGGTACGGTTTTGAAAAATGTAGTTAGAGGCATGTTTTTCCAATGAGCCTATGTTGCAGGAAATCTATTGTAAACTAACCTTACTTTAAACTGCTTTTGCAATGTAAATCACTGCACTATGCTTATAAAGCTACTTAAATCTGAATCTTACAGTTTTTCTGAATTGCTAAAACACTAAACCCCATTCTCTGAACCAAATTCTCAATAGCCTAAACCAATTTGTCAAATAAAGCAATCTTTCTGCAAAACCTTAAGCAAGTTCATGCAGTTAGACACTGTTTGCAAATCTCATGCACACTTTTTGCTAAACTCTAAACATTCTCACTCACTAAAACACATTTCACACTGTGATACATTTGAGTCACAAAACACTAAATACAAGAGGCAAAAGTTAAACATAGTTAAACACAGTTGTCATCGTTTACACACAACAACTCAAAATTGTTCACACTTATTTCTAATGATGTCGATTAAGCCAACTGTACAAAAATATAGGCCTGTTCAGGTGCACAGGTGACATAGGTGCACTGAATGTTGATACCAGCAATAGAGGGAAACAGTCTGAGAGGGAGAGGAGGAAGAGTATGTGTAAGAGATGGCAGACCTGCTTTATAGATTAAATAAACTAATTTAATAATTAATGATCTTTACAACGGAACCGAATCCACACTGAACTGACTTCAGCTAAACAATGACACTATTTTCTGTTGTTGCTATACAGCCGAAACACGTTAGTGAATGAGACACGTGAGGTGGCAAGGTAAGAAGAGAGGAGCAAGGCAAAAAGAGATTAGAGAAGAACAGTGGAGAGGATAAGAAGTGGGATGGAGACAAAAACGAGAAATGAGAAGTAGAGAGGAGGTTATTGAGTTTCTGCAGAAGACAAGTGAACTGCTTTATTAAGGGAATGACTGTAATAAGAGATGAGAAAGAAGAGAAGCAAGAGAAATGAAGAGATGAAAGGGCAGATGAAAAAAGGCAGAGCAGAGTCTGCAGAGACTAAGGAAAATTTTATATTTTAGGAAGAGAGAGAGAGAGAGAAAAAGAGAGAGAGGTGAGAGAGAGATGTGGAGTGCTGCAGTAATAACTGATATGAGTAGGGCTGTCGCGGTAAAGGAATTTCCCTTGCAGTGATTTTGAGTGGTTCAATATCACGATATGCGATATCATCACCATATTATAATAATAATTACTTTTTTTTTTTTGCTTTATAAATAAGCTAATTGGGCTATTTTTATATTTATAACAGTTAGTTCTGACTCTCGAATATGACTGGACAAGAGGCTTTCCAAAAGTGCTGATATTTCAGAAGTATCAGCACTGGCACGTCTCTGTGCGCGCTAGACGGGCTGTCATTCAGTGCAGTTACGTTACTACGCCAGCAGGTGGTGGCAAGAAACTGTCTTTATGAGTGAGTCATCATTAAATTGTTCAGTGCAGTTACATTGTTACGCCAGCAGGTGGCGGCAAGGGACTGTCTTTATGAGTGAGTCATCATTAAATCGTTCATAATACACTTAAAAAATGCTGATTCATAAGTGTTGAACTTAATTTAGGTGTCAAAATTAATTTAAGTTTGAGTGCTGCTTTACAAGGCTCAATCGATGATCAACACATCACCTGGGTAACGCTGAAGATGATGTTTCACATCATAGTGATCAATGGCATTGAACAGCGCTGACGCTAGTCACTGGAAATCCCCTTAAACGTTGAAAGGATACTATGACAAAGATATCTTTATCTTCTGACAACTGCTGGCAAACTGAGCAAAATTATTTTTTACACAAATATATGCCTTGATCTAATGAAGGACAGATGCAGGTAATCGCATGCGCTCAGTTCCCTTGTCTGTTCTGTTTGTGGAGGAGCTCCCTGAGCCCTGCCTCAGACACAAAGAGCAGACTAGATGATAGAGGCAGCACGATAGGCTAAAATATTTGTTAAATTCATTTATGTAAACAAACATGCATGTAAACACAATGGGCAATATATCGCGTCATCAAAACTTACCGTGGTCAGGTCCATATATCGATATACTGATTATTGATTATAGATTCATATAATTGTTTCGTTGATTGTAATCCAAAAACATACGGACTGCAACTTTAAATCACATAAATGCGTATTTTCTGAATGAAAATGGAGAAATGCCGCTACTGTGAATCTGCTCTCAGGCACTGGGGTTCTCAACGCTGTCCCGCTTACAACACAGAAAAAAAAACGTATCAGCTGATGTCGATAATCAAAACAAATGCCAAATATCATCCGATATATTGGCCATGGCGATAACCACAACCTAAATCTAAATTTGACATTTCTTTATGGATTGTATGCTAAAACCTAAACTTTCGAGGTGGAGTCGGAGAGAAGTCTGAGCCAGATGGACCCGAAGGGGTGGAGAGACGAAGCGCAGCAAATGGCTCAGAAGTCTGTGATGCAGGCAAGGTGACATCTGACCAAGGCAGAGCCGGAGTGATAAGGGAGCCTGGTGAAGCTGCAAGGACGATGGTATTTGGAGGAGCAGAGGGAGGAAGGAGCCAAGGCGAAGCCGACAGGTCGACGGACCAAGGTGGAGTGACAGGATCAGTGGCTGGAGGCGGAGCCGGGGGATTCACTTGCCTGGGCGACACTGAAGAACTAAAGAATCCACACAGTGGAGTGGTGTGAGAGGAAGAGCCGAGGGGCATCTAAATAATTTCCAAAGGCCAGGCACAACTCCTCCACAGTGTCAAAAGAGAAACAGGACAGATGCATGGATCAGGAACTATGGAAACAAATTAACAAACAGGGAAACTAACTAGGAACTAAGGAGAACGGGAAACAAAGTGAAAACGAAACTAAAACATAACATACACGTTACAGATATACACAGCTCTTACATATTTAAAGTGTAGTGGCAATGCTGCTTGTAGCTGGTAGCTGGATCATGGAATGCTAGTTTCTCCATAGTAATGACCTTGTCCCAGTTCTTGCTGTCACTGCTTGGGAAGCAACCATTCCTTGTACAGCTTTCTAACACACACTCACTTTTGAGCTCAGATTCTCCCACTAACAGATACACCAGGGAAAAACGACCATAACCCAGCAGAGATGAAACTACTGGCCTATATCTCAACTGTCTGTCAAATACGGCCAGCACAGCACCATTGTGCCAAACTAACTCAGTATCAGAGAGAGAGAGAGAAAAGAGAAGAAAAAAGAGATTAAAAAAAGAGCTTTAAAGTTCTGGATTCACTTAAAATCTAGTTCTGAAGACGATCTTCATTTTAAAGCATTCAGAGCGCTCAGAAAAGTCATCTTTGTGTAATGGTGTCAGAACTGATGACGAGAGCAAGAATTAAAGAAATTATGAATAAAGAGAATGAGACATATGCAGTAGGGGTGTAATGGTACACGTATTCGTACCGAACCATTTTGGTACAGGACTTCCGGTACGGTGCACGTATGCAACGGTACCGAATGCAATCTTTAACAGTTAACAGTAGGCTTGTTTTACGCACGGAACATACTTCAACCCGAGTTCCCACACAAAAACATATTAAGTATTCTGTTCATTTTATCACAAAATTCAAACGATAAATGCCATTTTGACGCTCTTTAATGTGACGTGACAGATCCCTGTATAGGCGCGTCAGTTCAAGCGGCAGCGCGGTGCGCGAGTGAACGCGATCATCTCTTCCTAGTCAAAGAATAAACATGAATTAACATCTGAAGGTATGTTGAGAGGATACATTACAACTTACTGAAACGTATCATCGTGTAATCGCGTAATCAGTGTTTCAACGGCAGAAAGACGTCAATAAAACAGCTTGTAAACAATGTCACGAATTAATTTAAGGACAGACACAATTTGTTCAGTAAACCACTGTTTAATAAAAATAAATAAAAAGCAATTTTATATTTAGTTTTCTCTCCCCTGCTGTACCGAACCCATACCGAACCGTGACTTCAAAACCGAGGTACGTACCGAACCGTCAGTTTTGTGTCAGTTATTAACCAAGTACAGACTGAGTGACCAAACGCTGGCCATAGAAAGAGGACGACATAAGACGACGTGGTTACCTAAAGAAGAGCGAATCTGTAACGAATGTAGATCAGGAGCAGTTGAGACGGATGCACACTTCCTCCTCCACTGTGACAAATACACACCCTTAAGAGACTCACTGTACAGTCAGCTACAGCAGATTATTCCTGAGTTCCAGTCACTCCATGAACCTGACAAACTGAAAGTCTTACTTGGTGAAGGACCTGCTTCCTCTTTGGTAGCACATCATATTTATAAATGCCACAAACTAAGATGTACTGAGTGAACACATCCGCATTAATAATATAATATGTATATGTATATATGTATATGTATATATGTATATATATATATATATATATGTTATTTTATACATGTTCTTGTTTGTTTTGCTTTGTGCAATGCTTTGGCAATA
Organism: Coreius guichenoti; assembly: GCA_039654105.1. Taxonomy (NCBI): domain Eukaryota; kingdom Metazoa; phylum Chordata; class Actinopteri; order Cypriniformes; family Gobionidae; genus Coreius; species Coreius guichenoti. The sequence goes on along the minus strand of CM077185.1, from coordinate 21,142,851 downwards.
TGTATCTATGTATGTCATGCCAATAAAGCAATATGAATTGAAATTAAATAGAAAAAAAGAGAAAGTGTCCTCCTGCCATTATATGAGGGACAAAGGCTGAACCCTCTTTTCAACAACAACTCAAATGTGAAATGTGTCTATACATAAATGCAGCGTGTGATCAGTGATCGAGAGCACACATACACGGTTTGTTGTTTGTGTATCAATATAACAGACTCTAACGTGCTTACTGTACGACTCCTGTACATTACCAAAATTGCACTCTTCAGAAACAAAATCACAGAATACGACGAGCTCGTGTTTTAAAGCAAAGTACACACTGGAATGAATAATTCACTAAAAACGCAATATGACTCTATATTCTCTCTGATATCTCTGATGTAATCAAACTGGCCTTCTTTACATTAGCGCTGTTCTGAATTTGAGTTGAAGCTGAAGCTGAATGCAACCACAGACTTTGTACAGACTAAAAATTTTAATTAACAAAAATGATCCATGAGCTATATTTCATATTTTTTATAAGGTAGCTTTATGTGAGGTATTACTTTATTATAATTAATTGTTCAATTTCTTTTTCAGATGCGTGCCAGGTAATGAGATATGTACCATTAGATAGATAGACATGGATACTTCATCCAGGTTTTAAAATTTCAAAATCACTGTTCCATATCAAAAGCAATTTCTTAACTTGTGCCAGGCAGTAATACACATCAAACCATGCAAAATCAAAATGTGACATGTTTTAGAATGAATTAAAAAAAACAAAAAAACAATACAACAAAGCAGTCTTTAAATCAATACATCTAACAGGAACACATAGGGAAACTCAGGAAAAAAAAACATTCCATGCCATCTCACTGCTTCAAGAATTATCCATGTTTCACATATAGAGAAATATTCATGAATGAAGAAAAAATATCATGAGAACATAACAAAATGTCATGTTCTCATGTTATGCCTTTATTGTTAATTAACTAAAATAGTTGTATGTTAAACTTTTTAATTTCAATCTAAAATTGGTGTGAAAAATATGTGATATGTGTGGGGCAGATTTAACTTTAGCATGTTTAGGAACATCAGATGGTAGACAGATCAAGGACCACTGACATCATCTACGGCACAAGAGCAAGAAGAAATCCTTGATCTTCCCTGTCCGCAGCTGCATTTTCAATGTCCAGCAATAGGGGCCATTATGGATTCCGAAAAAAACAGTAGTTCTTTAAGATTAAATGAGGATATAAGTGATGGGAAGTGAAGGAAATAAGGGATGACCTTGTCTTTATAATGAAGCTGTATCCACTGTGAACTGACTGTGTTTTGCTGTTAGTCAAAGTTTAAAGATAGAAACAAAGGGAACTTCCTCTGACCGACACAATCTTCTTTTCCATATGCACAGTAGCTTCTCAAATCTTTAGCTCTGCATAAAACGTTTCAGTGTCTGGGGTCTGGCATTGCTAGGTGAAAGTCGAATTTGTGGACTGCTCATTCTGCAGAGCAAGCTCAAGTAAAATTTTATATTACGACCGTAACGTGAAGGGAACTCTAAAATACCACAATATTCATGTTGCATAACTAGTGTGAACATTTTAATTCTTCATTCCACATCTTCATTAGACAGGCATTGTATAGAAGTAACTCTGTAGGACTGCATCCTAAGTTTTTGCCAGAGAATAACATTTCTTCCACCAACAACTAGGCCATGAGTGAGCACATCACAGAAGCCATCAAAAACTGCAGATTTTGGCTTTTATCATTCCTGAAATGTGTCTGAGACAACTGTCAGCAATGGGTGGCTGCAATCACATGGCGCAGGAAATACAACAAAACAGTCTTTAATCAATACATCCAACAGGAACACGCAGGGAAACTCAGGAGCAATAATAATCCACAACCACGTCAAACACAAACATCACTGAAGACCTGAGAGAACAGAAGGCTTAAATACAGAGGGAGAAATCAATGAAACAGCGAACAGGTGTGGAACTCAAATTAGCAACTAACAATGACAAGTAACACTGGCAAACAGGAAAAGAATGAAAACAAAACCAAAACAGAACAAGACCGTTACAACAACAAAATCAGTCATACATATGGACAACATATGAGTAGTCCCATAATCCAAAACCAATTAAACTCTGCACATGCAGATCAATGAAAGCTCAATTTTTAGGCCAGAGATATTGATTGATGTTCACACATGTGGGGTTGCACATGTGGTACTGATTATACATGTAGGTCACCACATGACCCTCAAACACATGATGCCACGTGATCACCAATTCATGTGCATTTGTGCTTTTGTTGTGAGGAAAAAGGAAGTTTGGCATTGTTCAGATAAACGCCTGGATTTCCACAGTTTCCTCAAGCTCTAGTAACCCAATACACAAAGCCAAAGGCTATAGGTTATGCAAACATCTTAGAGGTGAAGTGATTTTTTAATGCTAATGTATAACACTTTCCTCCATCCCAATTTAATGTGCAGAGTCGATAAGCAATAATATATATATATATATATATATATACATATACATACACACACACTCACCTAAAGGATTATTAGGAACACCTGTTCAATTTCTCATTAATGCAATTATCTAATCAACCAATCACATGGCAGTTGCTTCAATGCATTTAGGGGTGTGGTCCTGGTCAAGACAATCTCCTAAACTCCAAACTGAATGTCAGAATGGGAAAGAAAGGTGATTTAAGCAATTTTGAGCGTGGCATGGTTGGTTGGTGCCAGACGGGCCGGTCTGAGTATTTCACAATCTGCTCAGTTACTGGGATTTTCATGCACAACCATTTCTAGAGTTTACAAAGAATGGTGTGAAAAGGGAAAAACATCCAGTATGCGGCAGTCCTGTGGGCGAAAATGCCTTGTTGATGCTAGAGGTCAGAGGAGAATGGGCCGACTGATTCAAGCTGATAGAAGAGCAACTTTGACTGAAATAACCACTCGTTACAACCGAGGTATGCAGCAAAGCATTTGTGAAGCCACAACACGCACAACCTTGAGGCGGATGGGCTACGACAGCAGAAGACCCCACCGGGTACCACTCATCTCCACTACAAATAGGAAAAAGAGGCTACAATTTGCACAAGCTCACCAAAATTGGACAGTTGAAGACTGGAAAAATGTTGCCTGGTCTGATGAGTCTCGATTTCTGTTGAGACATTCAGATGGTAGAGTCAGAATTTGGCGTAAACAGAATGAGAACATGGATCCATCATGCCTTGTTACCACTGTGCAGGCTGGTGGTGGTGGTGTAATGGTGTGGGGGATGTTTTCTTGGCACACTTTAGGCCCCTTAGTGCCAATTGGGCATCGTTTAAATGCCACGGCCTACCTGAGCATTGTTTCTGACCATGTCCATCCCTTTATGACCACCATGTACCCATCCTCTGATGGCTACTTCCAGCAGGATAATGCACCATGTCACAAAGCTCGAATCATTTCAAATTGGTTTCTTGAACATGACAATGAGTTCACTGTACTAAAATGGCCCCCACAGTCACCAGATCTCAACCCAATAGAGCATCTTTGGGATGTGGTGGAACGGGAGCTTCGTGCCCTGGATGTGCATCCCACAAATCTCCATCAACTGCAAGATGCTATCCTATCAATATGGGCCAACATTTCTAAAGAATGCCTTTAGCACCTTGTTGAATCAATGCCACGTAGAATTAAGGCAGTTCTGAAGGCGAAAGGGGGTCCAACACAGTATTAGTATGGTGTTCCTAATAATCCTTTAGGTGAGTGTATAAAAGCAAGCCATTAGAAAGTTGACTTCTTGAAGAGTTCTCATTTGTTTCCAAGATATGGATTTTTTTTTAAATAAAGACTTTATAAGAATGAATTAAATCAATAGGTATAAGCTAGTAATCCTCAGGTTTTACCATTAAAATTACAAGTGTTGCCAACTCCCCCTACACATAATCTAAATTTACACCCCAATGTCCAATGGAGATGTGCTTGAAAAGAAACCATACCATGAGGAATTAAATTTTGGATGCACTATGAAAACAGTTTCAGAACTCAACAAAGCTGAAAAAGTGGCCATATAAGTAAAAAACAAGTAAAACAAAGAAAACAGTCAAAACATAAAAGGTAAGCAGCGTTATTTAAGAAAAGAGCATACTAATATAATAGGTGCAGAGCTGTAGCGGAGCTAACTTTACCCTGCGTTGACGTAATTTCAGATTTTTGTGAAACAGGCCAATTGGTTAAATCCAGCTGCAGCCAAAGTCAGACACACATAATGATGCCGATTCTGTGTTCAGAAACTTGGCCTGTTCAGTCAAAGTAAAGTAACCAGGAAGACGCAGGATAAGGAACTGTTATTTCTAAACAATAAAAGATGGTAGTGTTACTCCTGCTGGAATATGACTAACAAAACATGTGAAATGTGAAAAATTACACCCATGGAGGGATGGCGATGAATGTTAGTAAATCAAACTGACCAAACAAGGCTAAGAAGTTGCTGCCAATCTGCTGAGAGAGACTCTTCTGTGTGGGTGCAGGTTTAAGATCATACAGAAAGGCAAGCTTTGTAAGGATTTCCTTATAACCTTTCAGACAATGGCACTAGTTATAAAGCTACACTAGTCACATGAAGAAGAAACTAGAAGTCAGTGGGTGGGGTGTCACTGCTGTAACACTCAACACCGTTGTTTGCAGTGCTGCTATGATTGTGTGCATGTATGTAGTGTTAGCTTCAGAGGATGTGGTTAACCTGAGAAGGACAATGACAAAGCAACACACAACCACACAAACTTTCCATCATAGGTGTTTCTCCTACGAGGGCAGCAGGAGCAGCCAAGACCTCTTTAAACAAATACCAGGACATTAAAGTCTCAACCGTTAATTAGTCAGAAAGACTAATGAAGATGGCAATAAATAATCAGCAGATAGCTGCTCTGTTCAAACAGTTTGTTGCTCAACAAACTGATATACAAGTTAGATAAAATGCAAAAGTTCTAGATTTCTGTTATGTGATGTTAGTGCTCAGCTTAATTAGGGCCCGAGCACCGATGGTGTGAGGACCCTATTGGAATTGCTCAGCCTATTATTATTATTCTCCCAAATGACGCATTTTTGATGGCCTAAACATGCTCGAAAACTCATGAAACTTTGCACACGCGTCAAAAGTGGTGAAAATTTACGTCTGATATGGGTTTCAGAATTAGATGTGGCAAAATGGCTCGATAGTGCCACCTACAACATTTCAACGAAGTGCCCCTCCTGCTACGTTTCATGTACAGGTATGAAATTCGGTAGACACATGTAACAGCTCAATACCTACAAAAAAGTCTCCTGGTACGAAATCTGAAAACCAACAGGAAGTGAGATATTTTGATTTTTCTTTGCAAAATTGTTGCAAATTTTGCCATTTCCAGGCGTACTTTAACAAACTCCTCCTAGAGATTTAATCAGATCAACATCATATTTGCACAGTCTAATCTAAAGGCCTTTGCAACGTTAAATTGCGAAGATCTTGAGTTTTTGCTGAAGGGTGTGTCCGTGGCGGCCTCACAAAGTTCGATGTTTCGCCATGAAACAGGAAGTTGTTGTAACTCGGGCATACAATTTCCGATACGCCCCAAACTTCACATATTTGATAAGAGTCCTGGCCTGAAGACATCTATATGCCAAAATTAGTTAGTCATAGCGCCACCTGCTGGCAGCAGCAAGTGTGGCACATTGAAGTGTATGTACATAGTGACGTGTATGTACTGTGTATAATTTCAATACTTCACATGTATTATTAGAGTCCTGGCCTTAAGACGTCTACACGCCAATATTCAGTTACAGTCATAGCGCCACCTACTGGCAACAGGAAATGCCATGTTTTACAATGTGATTAACTCCTCATAGTGATTTAATCAGATCAACATATTTGGTCAGTCTAACCTAAAGGCCTTTGCAATGTTAAATTGTGAAGATCTTGAGTTTTCGCTGAAGGGCGTGTCCCTGGCGGCCTGACAAAGTCTGATGTTTCGCCATGAAACAGGAAGTTGTTGTAACTCAGGCATACAATTTCCGATACGCCCCAAACTTCACATATTTGATAAGAGTCCTGGCCTGAAGACATCTATATGCCAAAATTAGTTAGTCATAGCGCCACCTGCTGGCAGCAGCAAGTGTGGCACACTGAAGTGTATGTACATAGTGACGTGTATGTACTGTGTATAATTTCAATACTTCACATGTATTATTAGAGTCCTGGCCTTAAGACGTCTACACGCCAATATTCAGTTACAGTCATAGCGCCACCTACTGGCAACAGGAAATGCCATGTTTTACAATGTGATTAACTCCTCATAGTGATTTAATCAGATCAACATATTTGGTCAGTCTAACCTAAAGGCCTTTGCAATGTTAAATTGTGAAGATCTTGAGTTTTCGCTGAAGGGCGTGTCCCTGGCGGCCTGACAAAGTCTGATGTTTCGCCATGAAACAGGAAGTTGTTGTAACTCAGGCATACAATTTCCGATACGCCCCAAACTTCACATATTTGATAAGAGTCCTGGCCTGAAGACATCTATATGCCAAAATTAGTTAGTCATAGCGCCACCTGCTGGCAGCAGCAAGTGTGGCACACTGAAGTGTATGTACATAGTGACGTGTATGTACTGTGTATAATTTCAATACTTCACATGTATTATTAGAGTCCTGGCCTTAAGACGTCTACACGCCAATATTCAGTTACAGTCATAGCGCCACCTACTGGCAACAGGAAATGCCATGTTTTACAATGTGATTAACTCCTCATAGTGATTTAATCAGATCAACATATTTGGTCAGTCTAACCTAAAGGCCTTTGCAATGTTAAATTGTGAAGATCTTGAGTTTTCGCTGAAGGGCGTGTCCCTGGCGGCCTGACAAAGTCTGATGTTTCGCCATGAAACAGGAAGTTGTTGTAACTCAGGCATACAATTTCCGATACGCCCCAAACTTCACATATTTGATAAGAGTCCTGGCCTGAAGACATCTATATGCCAAAATTAGTTAGTCATAGCACCACCTGCTGGCAGCAGCAAGTGTGGCACATTGAAGTGACTTTGCCATATTTCTCCTATATTTACCCACTTAAACACGTCACCCACTATTTGCTGTTTACCTGAGGCCACCAGGTGGCGGTGCTCCCAGGTGCGAGGGCCCTTTCATCGCTGCTTGCAGCTTTAATTTGGCTTGAACTTAGATTCTCAAGAAAAAAGTTGAGTTCTTTTCTTAGTTTTATGTTTGATGAAAGCACAGACCAACCTTAATTGTTAAGTTAATAAATGTTTTTTCCATGAGTTCAGTATACTCAAATTTCCTAAAGCTGGTTGCCTCAAGTTTTGGAGTTCTTTCAGGGTTCCTGCACCAGCCGAGCAACTGCCATAGAGATGAATGAAAATGCTAACTGATAGCTCTCTCCTGTTATATTATAAATATATTTAGAGACAACATATAGGGTGAATTCAGGTTGATTGGGACACTTTTTGCCATTGAGATGACTAGGATATATAAACTTTATATTCGATCCCCTAAACCTAACCCTTTCAGAAAACATTCTTTAGTATGGTTTAAAAGCTGTTTTCCTCATGGGGACCGGAATTTTGTCCAAAATTGCAGGTTTTACTTTCCTTGGGGGGACATTTCTTCCCCACAACACAGAAAATACCTGGGCCACAGAAATATGCACAGACATTACATTTTTACAAAAATGTAATGTCAAAAAAAAAAAACAATTCATCAAACTGAAAGGATTCATGAAATATCTGTAGATGTGATCATGCTTAATTCTACTCAAAGAAAACCTTACTACTAAGATTCTTAATTGATGTGTGTTTATGTGTGATTGTGTGATGAGGGATTTCCAGTGACACAACTGCCAGTCAGAAACGGGCTCTGGAGACCCATCAGACAAACCCGCACAGTTGCTAGGAGACCAGATTCCTCCGCACGGCACAATATCGACAGTGTGAGAGAACAGTCTATTCTCTCATCAAATGTGTATGTGTGGGGAGCACATATTCACAATATATTCCGATTGATTTTGCTGGTGATATATTATTACGCAACATTGTGAATATCATGTTTTTATTTTGTTATAAAGTTTCCTAAAGCCAGTGTCATAAGACTTGTACAATCTTTCCTTATCTTGCAAGTATCAGTGTTAAGACAAATGTTTTAATGGTAAGTTTGATTAATTTTAGTGAACCAGTTCAAATGGTCCACAATGAATCACTTAAAAATTGAAGTACGTACATACGATACAAGTTAATGAGAAAAAAGTACTTCACTACTTCAGTAAATCACTGTAAAGGGTCAATATGGAGATGCAGCCAGACATTACATTCACCCATATATAGTCCAGGACAAGGTGACGGACCACTTGTGGAAAAACTAGCAAAAAATAAGCAAAGCTCAGCATGGTCTGAATTTTAGTCAAAGGAGCCAATCGCCTTTTTGACTTAGCCGTTCCTCTGCAGTTACTGACCAAACATATGGCATATACAATATCAGTTCAAACTTTTAATTAGGCAATAAGTTAAAGATGGTTAGGGCTGTTAAATGATTAATCGCGATTAATCGCATCCAAAATAAAAGTTTGTTTACATAATGTGTGTGTGCTGTGTATAATTATATATATATATATATATATATATATATATATATATATATATATATATATATATATATATATATATAAAAATAAATACACACACGCATGTGTATATTTAAGAACAATTTTTTATATTTATATATAAAATATTTATATTTATATATAATATAAATGATATAAATATATATACAGTATATACATGCAACTATTTCTTAAATATATACATGTATGCGTGTGTACTCAAATATACATAATTATACACAGCACACACACATATATTATGTAAACACAAACTTTTATTTTGGATGCGATTAATCGCGATTAGTCGTTTAACAGCCCTAGTTTCAATGTTACAAAAATGTTTCAAAATATTTCGATTTCAAATAAATGTTATTTGGAACTTTCTATTCATCAAAAAGTTATGGGAAATAATGTATCATGGTTCCCACAAAAATCTGAAACAGCACAACTGTTTTCAGCATTGATAAGAAGAAATGTTTCTTGCGTATCAAATCAGCATATTAGAGTGATTTCTGAAAGATCATGTGACACTGAAGACTGGAGTAATGATGCTGAAAATTCAGCTTTTATCACATAAATAAATTATATATTCAAATTAGGGCTGTCAAGCGATTAAAATTTTTAATCTAATTACACGATGTGGCAATTAATTAATCTAATTAATCGCAAATTAATCGCACATCAAATTTGGCTGAGAAATTACTCCCAAAAGATAATTTAAAGTAGTCAAATAGACATTACAAAAAGTACCTTCAGAAAGAAATATTTTTGGGTGAACTATACCTTTAATGTTTGTTTTTATTAATATGGAAATATGAAATTATATTTAATGAAATTATACTCTAAATAATAAACTAAAACTGCCAGTAGGTGGCGGTAAATGTCTAATTGAGTAAGCCATTGAGTCATTCACTCATTAGATTCGTTCAAATTGTTGATTCATTCAGGAGTGAAGTAAATAGTTCTCTTTATGATCCATTGAATCATTGGTTCACCCGATCGTTCAAAACAGTTCTGCTTTGTCTTTATTTTCGTTGGCAAAACTGAGCAAAACAGACTAAAACAACACAATATTAACTTATTTATTTTATTAAACTGTTGTATAAGATCAGTATCGCATCTGCACTCGTCTCGTGCTATTCTGGACAGAAAAACAGAACTCGTGTGATATTGCTTATATATCATGATGTAAATGTGAGGCCGTTTTCACACTGACAGTTTAGTTTGAAACGGGGCACGGTTCACATGCAAAATTGGTAATGTGAAAGCTGTCATGCGGACCGGGGTTAGCTGAGCTCAGGGGTACCGAACCCGAGACTGCCTGAAGGAGAAAAGTAACCTGCGCATGCGTTTTATCAGATGACGATGTATTTAGTTCAATAAAACACATGTAAGGGATGATCGTGTTGATGATTTACCTTGGATACGAGCAAGTGTATTCGCGCAGAGCACCGGCGGGAACAATCGCGCTCTGGCGCAGACCACAACAAACGTGCCCAGTGTAAAAACACCCTGAGACTAAAACGGGCATTTTTGCCACATGTAGGCCCTATCTTTAATTTTAGGGACATTCTAACTGCATTCTATAGGCTTCATCACACAGTGAGTTGTTGCCCTGCATCATATTCTTCATCAATCAACTGTATGAAATGTAAGATGACCTAAATAAGTCCGGGGTGGGGCAAGTGCGTTAAATGCATTAATTTTAACGCGTTATTTTTTACCGTAGTTACGGTATTTTTTACCGTAACTAATTAATCGAATTAAATCGACAGCCCTAATTCAAATAGAAAGTTATTTTAAATTTGTAATATTTCACAATATTACTGCTTTTAGAGTATTTTCAACAGCATTAAACAAATCTTACAGACCCCAAGCTATTGAACAATAGTGTACACGTGACTTCACCACAAACTTTATCTGAGAACTGTTTAATCACAACATCAGTTGAAGCAGAACTTCTCAGGAAACAAGACCCTTCAGGTTTGCGTCTGCATATGTGGTCACTGCATCCAAGTTGCATGCACACAAACCTTAGGGCTTTTGTTTTGATGCCTCTGCAACTGTGCTTGCACATGCATGCATGTATCTTGGTATCGCTGACACATAACAAAACTAGAATATTTCGCTTTTCAAATGTGTGAGTGACTGGGCTTAGATTAATCCAGGATTAGGCGTTAGTTCAATTAGGACATTTATGTATCTTTTATAAACGTGCCTTTTATTAAAAAAACAAAAATATAGCAGTGCCATTGATTTGTCTCAAGATACACACCAGTATTAAGATATGTCAGTGCAAGTTGTTTTCAGTTAAAACAGCTCAAACATGCACTTTAGTCTGAGACTAGCTTAAACCTTGTCTGTGAAACCGGGGGATATGTATTACGCACTGATGTAATTAATACACAAACATTTCCCCTTCTAGAATGTTAATATTTTTGGAGACAAGAAATTAATTCCTTGTCAAATTAGAATGAAATCATATTACTGGGAAAACTTACTGATAAAATTGTTGTCAGTGTAAACAGGCCTTATGTAAATTGGTTAACTTTTATATAATAAACAATTCTAGTGTGTTAGGTCATTACTCTACTGTACGTAGAGTAAAATCTCCGCTCTAACAGATCTAACTGAATTCTGCAGTAGCATTAAGAAAGGTGATGAGTGCTAAAACTTGATTGTTCACAGCTGGTTTGACTGTCATATAAAGCTTGCCCCTCCCCCCAGTCCTTCATGTCTACCCACAGGCATATATATGAAAGGCAGCTTAGCTGGTTATTTCAAAATTTAAGAATAGAACATAGCTTCTGAGTTACTACCATTTGGTTACTACTGATTACCCCCACCCACGTCTCCGGCCCTAATCTTTATCACCAACCACTGATCTAAGAAATGCAGCCTCAAGGTCAAATGAAATGTTGCATCGTTGGCGCTGTGGTTAAACACACATTTAAAACAAAAAAACAAAAAAAAAACAAAACAAAAAAAAGACTTGTTTCCTCTTTTAACATTTTATTATTAAAAATTTAATTATTACATGTAAGTCATGTAATAATAACAATAATAATAATAATAATAATAATACAATATCGTTTGAATTTTAACGATTCCGATTCTGCTTATCGATTCCGATTCTTATCGATTCCTAATTTAGATTCCAATAGGGTAAAAAAAAAAAAAAAAAAAACCTTAGATATCATTCACATTTATTATTAGGCTATTATTGCAAAACATTTGATTGTAGCTGAATACTATGAACAAAAATCAACAGGCTAGCAACTTTTGCCTATGGTGTAAAAATACCATAGCAAAAAAAAAAAAGCCTAATATAAATTTCATGCATTATTAAAGACAAGTAAACACTCAGTAATTAAAAAAAGAACAAATAAATTAGCAATTGCACAAATAAATACAATTAAACAAAGATAGGATTGAAATAAACATTTTCAGGTAGGTACAGAAACTGCAATCAAATGTAAAATAACACTGCACTTTATTGATAAAATATAGGCTATACATTACAAACTTAGTTAAAAGTTATTCTGTCTAGAACAGCAAGTGAATTTTCTCATCTTTTGTTGTTTGATTAACGTCATAAGGCATCTTTACACAGCAAATGCGGCACAGAAACCAAATCTGAAGCGGCATAAAATCACGAATATGTGCATTTACACAGACCGTTTAATGCTTCTCTGAAGCGGCATAAATGCATTTACACAGGAATTAAAACCGCGGGAAACAATGCTTTGAACATAAGATGACAATGACAGGCGGTTGTCATGACAATGAGTAGTTTAGGGCGACACAAGTTGGCGTTTATTTACACTGAATCAAAACAGTTTCAGAGTCGCCTTTGATATTAGGGGCTGAGGTGGGTCAGACCCGACGTATTTTAAGTAGGGCTGCAGCTATCGATTATTTTAGTAATCGAGTATTCTACCGATTATTCCATCGATTAATCGCATAAGAAGTACTTTTTCTTTATTAAAGAGCAATACTAAATATACAAGAGAAAATAAGACAGGTATCTTAAAATGAACAACTAATTTGTTTCCTTTTTAGAAAAAAAATTAAGTTTTATTGCTGAAATTGCATACATTAATATCTGTGAAAACTAACCCAATTTAGTGCATTCAATTGCCATATTATATTCAAAATGAAAATACAAATATATATTCAAAAAAAAAATCATAAATAAAAATACAAAAATCAATTTCAAATTACTTTAAAAAGGTAAACATAGTACAACCTAAAACTAAACCTACAACCTATAAATCAAAATAATAGTAATATAAATAATAATAATGCCTAAACATTGCATTTATGTTGTGCAACTTAGCTTTCAAGTTTCAGCTTCAGCTCAGGCATGACATAAGCCTTTACTGTCTTTGAAGGCTTTGTGGCTTTTGTAAGAAGCAAAAAATATTGGACAGGAAGGTAACTTGGAACAAGAACAAGAGTAGAGATGGGCATACTAGAGATGCGCGGATCAGCTTTAACGTCACCAAATTTACATTTCTTAAATAACCTAAACCAGGGTCGACAACCTATACAGCACACGGAGGAGTAATTGCTGGCCAAAGCGAGAGATGTGTTTGTATTTAATTCAGATAAGTACATCGCACATACAGATCTATGTTTTAAGGTAATCATTCATCATAGTAACACAGCTTGCATTAAGTTAGGAGCTATAAATATGATTAAAGTGTGAGATTTACGCGAATCAATAAAAGCACGCAGCTCTGAAAATAGGAGCGCTGCACATCATGCGCACACAACAGTTATAGCTTGTTCTGCTATTTGTTGTGCTTAGCTTTGAGAACATTTTAATGGTGTATTTCGGAGATATCAAGTATATATAAAGTCCCATTAAACATTTCACATACACATCACAATGACGGTGATGCATGTGCAAACTCCATTCATGCTGGTTGCTTCATGTGTTTCGAGTTGCTCGTATCTCTTCAGCTGACACGCGAACTGCCGCAAACGAAACTTAAATGTTCCGCGTCGCATCCTGAAGCTCAACACACAGTTGTCTTCATTTAAAAATAGCGAGACTAAATTATATTAGCAGTGCTGATGCCGCTCTCTCTCGCATTGCGATCTTTGATCTTGAAATGAGCTTAAAGATGACACACATTCATTGCGTTTTACCGTGGAATGAGAGTTCCGCGTCTTTATTAAAATCAACACATTAATGATTTATTTCTCATCCACCCGCAATTTTTGGAATGTTACTTTTTATTACTTTACCCACCTGACCCGCGATATAACCGCAATCCGCGCATACTCCGAGTCCTTACACAAAAATTGTCTTTCTGCAACATGACCGTGTGTAGTTAAATGGACTAAACGAAGCTTCGAGGCAAATGATTGCACGGTATCAGATTTGTGATTTCCCAGGCTAACAAACTGAGCACGATTAGTTAGGTAAGATTGAAACCAATTGAATACAGTCCCAGAAAGACCCAGCCAACTATGCAGCCTATCTAACAAAACAGAAAGGCATATGGTGTGAAAAGCAGCACTGAGGTCTAACATGAACAAAATACTGCATATACCTGAGTCAGCTGCAATAAGGAGATAATTTACGACCCTTACTAGAGCACCCTTTTCTGAAACCAGATTGAAAAAATTCAAGGAGACTATTTAGTGCTAAGTGATTATTTAACTGAGTAGCCACAGCATGCTCCAGGACCTTGCCAAAAAAGGGAGGTTTGAAATAGGCCTATAGTTGGACAGATCATAAACATCATAACCAGGCTTCTTAGGGACTGGTGTAATGGCAGCTATTTTTAATTCTGAAGGAACGGATCCAGAACTCAATGATGAATTCACAATTGAAGTTATATGATGACAAATTGACTTAAGACAGTTCTTCATAACTGAACAGGGAAGTGGACCTAAAATACTGTTGGTTGAGTACATGGACTTAACTGTTCGACCAAAATGCAGTGATTCCAACACCAGGAGTAGAACCTTTTTGCTGAGAGCCTCTGTGTATATAACTAGGCCGGTGAAGGAGCTGCAAGGAGCGCAAAATTTGTATGATACTGCAGTTTGGATAGCCATAGTGATCCAGAGAAAAAAAGTTCGGATAAAGAGTACCTTAACATGGTAAGGTCCGCTAGTTCAATCCACTGTTTAGCACTGATTCCTGATAAAATAAAAATGCCAGTAATCCAGAAAGTGGGTCTATATATTTTTTACCAGTGTTAGTTTGGTAAACATGACACAATATAACATTATTGTCACATGAAAAGAGTTTTTACTGTTATAAAAACACAGATTTGTGAGCATTAGCGGAACTGAAGGTGTTAGAATAAACACGAAACAAACGTGATCGTTGTCATGCAGTGAATCTGGCCAATCGTGGAACAGCTGTGTTGTCATCAGAGCTCGTGCAGCCGCTCTTGAGAAGCTGCGCTGGCTGAGTCAGCCGTCTCCTCTCGAATCGTTCTCCCGCTACTTCGATGTCAATACGTCACAGTGACAGGGCATCAGCGCTATCTCAAGTCGGACAAAACTTCTAACCAGCATGCACTGCTTTAAGTCAGCCGCCGATCGGTCTGCGCAGCGCTGCATGAAGTCAAACACCCCTAATATTATAAAAGAAATCCTGCTGATAGCAGGATCAGTGGCATGAAGAGTAAGCTGGGTGTCGTTGGCTTTTGATGCGACCGACTAGAGTTCGAATTTGCCTTTTTCTGAACTCATTATTCTTTTTCCCATCACATATCCGCATACAAATTAAGAAAACATTTGAAAAGTGGAAACAAAGTGCCTAACCTGGTGCATCACAAAAACTGCAGTCCCTGGAGATGCACACAAAAGTAAAACCAAGTTATGCGAACGCCTGAGAAAAAAGGTAGGTTTTAATTGATGCTTTAAAAACTCTTAATGTAGTAGAAGTTCCAAAGTTTTGGAGCATAGACTGAAAAAGACCTGTCTCCTTTAGTTTTCAAACAGGATTTCGGCACATTTAATAACAGCTGGCCTGAAGATCTAAGTGATCTCTGTGGAGAATAAATACTTAAAAGTTCTGATATATAAATAGGGGCAAGTCCGTGTAAAGCTTTAAACACGTAAGTTAAAACAATTCTTTGTTTCACAGGGAGCCAATAGAGAGAAGCCTGAATAGGTGAAATGTGTTCCCTCTTTTTTGTCCCAGTCAGGAAACGAGCTGCAGCATTTTGGACAATCTGTAATCGTGAGAACGATGACTGACTGATTCCAGCATACAAGGCATTGCAGTAATCAAGCCTTGAGGAAACAAATGCATGAATAACTGTCTCCAAGTCCCTAAAAAAAAGCATTGTAAGCTTAAGTTGATCATAGAGACCATTGGTGGCAATTGTTCTACGATCAACTTAGGCTTACGATGCTTTTGGGAAACGCAGCCCTGGTCATATTTAATCTCAATTTAAAAAAATAAATGTATATTTTGCATAAAGAAAATTAAGCCAGTTTTAGCACCATTTGTTGCATTGTGATTATTGTGATCCTTCCAAACTGTCAGCAGCCAACTGTAATGTGAACAAAATCTAATTTTCATTAGTGTAATATATACAGTAAATCATTTTGAATGAGACAGAGTTTTGCGCTTAAAAGTAATGACAAAACAACTTAAAATGAAAACATGAAACATGAATTCTCCTCTCATAACACTGACCAAAAAAAAAAAAAACTTTTAAAGATTACTTGACCATTATATCTCACCCCTGCATCATGATTTGTATGTGTGTGTGTGTGTGTTGATTTAGAATTAGAGGAATGTTCAGCTGTGGCCTTAGGTGTGCAAGTGCCAACAGCCAGATAAAGGATCTTTGTAAAGGCTGCATTCTCTATCTGAATGAACTCTGTGGTGTGTGAAGACGCCAACAAGAACCATGTGCCCTCCAAGTGCCTTTACACAATGTGTGTCACAGCTCTGACTGGGAACAATAGAACAGGAACAGCTGGGCCTATCCAATCCTCATCTGCCCATTAAAAGGTATTAATGCTGCCCCATAAACCTCTTTAGAGATGCCACAGCACAGAACGTGACAGACTGCACTCGATTTAAAGGCTTCGCTCTTAACTATGCAAACACTACGAAACTGCAGCTCCACTGAGACTGTGTGGGTTAAAAGGAACGTCTGTGATATTTTGAGGTGGGTGCTCATGTAGGTCATGTGGGTGGTTATGGTGGAAGGTATGAGTTGGCAGGGTGAGTTTATTTGGGGTGATGCATGCACATGTGCTGGTGTCAAACCCACGGCTATAGGTCAAATCAAAGAAAAATGTTAGCAACATTATTTAACTCTTCTGAAATACTTCAGCTAACAGATAAACCTGCATAATCTTTTTTTCGGTCTTAGAAATGTGATCGGTTTAAAAGTTTATAATTCAGTAGCACTTATAAGGTCTCATTTGGTAACAAATATGAGCTAACAATGAGCAATCTATTTTTTACAGCATTTATTAACCTTTGTTAATGTTACTTATTAAAACTGTTCATGTTGGTTCACAGTTCATTAAGAAATATTAACAGCTACAACTTTTTATCTTAATGTATTAGTAAATGTAAAAATTAACATTAGCTAAGATTAATAAAGGCTGTAAAAGTATTTTTCATTGTTCATGTTAAATAATGTTAACAAAAAACGTTATTGTAAAGTGTTACTGATAATTTAATATTTCTTTAAATGAACTGAGCAGTATCATTTTGTTGTTGTTTTGTCATTTGCAAAGGTTTAAACATCACTCACCTTGCAGTTTTACTTCCAAACAAGGTTCATCGTAAAGGTCCAATGACTTGCAAAAATGTAAAATTCACCTACCACGAAATATGAATATTTTGTGCCAAGATTCAGTTATGGAGAACAGGCAAATGAAACATTTTTTAATAATATTAACATTTGTCTTATTAGTAACTGATTTTAAGTTTAGAAATTTTAGGGTGCATTAAAGTCACCATGAAATCAATATTGACAATTCTTTTTTTTTTTCATGCAAAATTGGAGTATTTATTTATTATACAGTATTTGTTATAATTTTTTCAAATTAATGCGCTCTTGTAATATTGCCTAAGGGCAGGACAACCTGTCACTCATATGAGATCACAGCAACAGCAAACCACAACAATCCAACGATCTATCGATTCCCCATGGACAAAATCCACTCCCTCGGATACACGTCACAATAGGGAAGAAAAGACTTGCAGCTTCCATTTCATGCCGACTTTAATTAGTGTGATGACATCATGCTGCGCTTTAGTTGTTAAACCCCTTTTAGAAAAGTTGAGTCTTTCACAGAGACATTCAGACATGCCTTTAGCTATTGCATTGTCTCTTGCAGTTTTTGTCTCTTGCAGCATACCTCCTAGAATGTTGCATTTTTAATGCTGGGTACACACCATAAGATCATCGGGGCGATTTTGGGCCGATTTCTGCCCTTGCGACAATCCTAGGTAAAGTCCCGATTATCTTAATGGTTCTACACATTATCTTATCAGATTTTCCTGTGGTGTGAGGTGTGTTAAGTGTGACTGAATCTGCTCGGAAGAGCCGTCCCAATCTCAAATCGTAAATATTCAACATGTTGATCAGAAATGATCAAGCTCGCTTTCTGATTGGGTATTGTTTCGTTTCACGTGATAATCTCCAGAGCGTGCGCACGTTTGTCCTCTGGGTTCCCCCCACATAACAGGATTTCTGATCAACATGTTGAATATTTACGATTTGAGATTGGGACGGCTCTTCCGAGCAGATTCAGTCACACTTAAAACACCTCACACCACAGGAAAATCTGATAAAATAATCTGTTAACAGCTGTAACATGTAAAGTCCATCTTCACACAGTCTCCACAACTTCATCTAAACATTTTACTCCCCCCCCCCCCCCCCGTGGATTTTCTGTATAAAGCAGTCCATACACTGCAAGCACCATTTCTTCTTGCTGGTCGTCCGCCATGTTTGTTTACTTTAAAGTCACGTCTGATGCGAGAGATTTTGCGAGATTTCCCGTGTTCACAAGTGGGACTGTTGTTTGTGAATGGAATCTGTTAGTGTGTGGTGTGGTGTTCTGTTGACACAGAAATTACACTGAACCAGCACAGAACCAGAACTGTGGAATTCCTTACAGTTCTCATTCCTACATGATGCTGTTTCACCCTTCATCTAGCTCTAGAGCATATAATACTCATTCAGAATGTGCTTACTGGAGCCACAGAGGTCTGGTTTAATGCAAGTAAGCCCTGGGTTCTCTTTATTATGCAGTAGGAGTGTCAGGCCTGCTGAGAAGCTCACTCCAAACATTTTTGATGTGCAGCTACCCACTGACACTACCCAGCAGGTCCTGGGTTTAAAACGCTGACCAGTGTGTTTCTCTTCTTAGACAAGAAAAAAAGAACAAAAAGAAAAGAGAGAGACCCAAGGGGCATAGGACAGTAGTAAGCAGCTCCACTATTATAACGTATGGAACACTTTACTCACTAAAAGGTCAAAACCCAAACACACGCACATGCGCGCGCGCACACGCACACACATTCCACAGAGTCTAATAACTTCAGTATGTCTTAGCTAGCCCAAATTACCTCACAAAAACACACATACTCTCTCACAGTCAAATGCACACACACACACACACACACACACACCATTTAAACAGTTTTCAGCACAGTTCATATGACTTCACATATACACATTCATGTTTTCTTTCCACAGAGAAGACACACCCTACACTGAACTCTATCCAACATTATATCACACACGTTTACTAAATGAAGCTATCTTAATGAAGACATACGATAGACCTTTACTGCCCTAATCATTTTGTATTTAGAAAATTTTGCCCATTTTCTTTGCTGATTTTGGGGAAATCTGTGGAATTATGTGGAACTATGTGGAACAGATTGAAACATGGTGAACTGTGTAAACAGAGCTAAGTACTACACATAACCATATTAGCCAAAATATTTAATACATGAACAAGCATGGAATGGGAATATAGAACCAATTAGTGGGCCATTTATTTTAGTGTAAGCGTGTGATAATCAATATGCAGAATTTATGTTAACTTATAACACAATAATAAATTATTGGACTACAATAAACAGTAATACATGAATATTCTAATGACAACAACCACAAGTACTAATTATTCTTATTTAATTTATGAGATATAAGTGGTCAAAAAATACATTTTAATGTCTGTTATGCCAACCTGATCTTGTAAGAAAACAACTATTTTACAATTTCATATGAATTCATATGATGTGATTCATACAGAAATACAATTTTTAGAAAAAAATTAAGCATGAAGGTCCACCCCAAACCAAGGCCTAAACCGCAAATTGTACGGAAACATACAAATAAGATTTAATAAGATTTATGTACGATTTTAACCATCAATTCGCCAAAACATTAAATGGTTATGAATAGCCTTCAGAGTGTGTTGGTTACAGTTGTTAACGGTTAAGGACCCTATACATTTCTCACGTGAGTAAAAATGGCTGTTAAGTAAAAAGTTGAGTAAGCAACAAAAAATAAATAAATAAATAAATAAAAAACTTTCTTTTTGTGATTTCCATTATTTCCTGTTAAACACACAATAGTATTGTTTCCTGTGAGTCCTATTCTTTGGAGCCCCACAAAAATGCATAAGTTTGAATCAAGTGTGATTATTGGTAAAACATTTGGTCAAACTGATTAAAGTTCTCCCTCTAGTTATAAATGTTGGGTTTTGAAATTCTGTGTAAATCTTCAGTGAGTTCTGTGGGTGTAGATTCATGTGCGCCTGCCTACAGCCTATCACACCTACTAATCCACAGTGTTTTACACACCTGTATTTAGAGCACAGCACAATCCTTATTTCCTCCACATTGCTTTGTGATCAAAAGAGAATCCTGAGAGAAAAAGAAAGAGAAAAACAGATTAATATTACATTTATAATGTGATAAACAGTTTTATGGTCCGCTTTGATCTGGATTATGGACCTTTTGTGAAGAACTGCCAAAAAATAATAAAAAGACAAATTTCAAACACTTTGGGGCAGTTTAAATCACAATCAACCTTTCTATATCCCCGCATTCAATAGTATTAGCTGCTATTTTCAGTGACAGATTACATCACGACGGTCCTCACCCAGACAGAGTCAAACACATCGCAAATAAATGCAGCCCTAGTCAACCATATCTAGACTTTTGAATATCTGCAGGGCTGCACGATATATACAATTTTTACAATTTTCAAATTAACTTCAAGAGCGCACCTATTGGAATAGCCCCTAACATGCTCTCTCTCATCAAATGATTCGTCCTGACAGTCACAAAGTGCCAAACATCTCAACGGCTAAAGAAGCAATGCTCGGCAAAAATGCCTGCAAGAACGTTTATATATTGTACAAACCTCTTGCCATTTGAGCACCAAAGAAGAAATCAATTGGTTCTGAGTTCTGATTTTTGAGCCAATGGAACCCACCTTCAGAAGACCTACTTTTTCATTCATTCATTTTTTATTTTTAAATTTTGAACATTTGTAAATTAAGCTTACCCTTTCTTTATATTTTCATAGCCAGCCACAAAGCTTGAGCATACATTTTACAGAATGTCACATAACCCCTTCAGACGCTGTGGCCATTGGAATGGACATCACATGGTTTTTGTTTTTAATAAAATGTAATGTTTTTATAATATGAGTAATGCCTGGTCACTGACTGGTCTCTGATCAACAATCACAATGAAGATATGGCCCCTAACTTAAAGTGTTAGTTCACTGTTCATCTTTGGAACACAAATTAAGTTGAATAAAGTCGTTATTTTTGTTTGTTTTTTGCGCACAAAAAGTATTCTCGCCGCTTCATAACATTAAGTTTGAACCACCGTAGTCACATGGACTATTTTAACGATGTTTTTACTACCTTTCTGGGCCTTGAAAGTGGTCGTTGTGTTGCAGTCTATGAGGGGTCAGAAAGCTCTCGGATTTCGTCAAAAATATCTTAATTTGTGTTCCGAGGATGAATGAAGGTCTTATGGGTTTGGAACGACACGAGGATGAGTAATTAATGACACACTGTAAAAAAATGAATCATGGGTCTTGTAATTTTCACAAAATAAATTAAGGTGATAATTAAAAACAGTGTGTATATTTTCTTAAGAAAATTGTGCTTCAGTGTTGTATAGAAAATAGAGAAAATTTCACTAATAAAACCAAGAGATACATTTTCCAATTTTTTTTAAGGAAATTTAAACAATTTTGAGGCTTGAATTGAGGAACCGATTAAGCTGATAAAATTAAGGAAAAAAAGGCTACCTATTTATTTTAAGAGAATTAGCTCAATTGTGCAGTTTTATTTAGAGACACCCTTGTTAGTTCCCAGCATGCTTTGCATATGGCTGGAAATGGAGAGTTAATATTGAAATTAAGTGTTATTTTATGTATTTTTGAGCGAAGGGAAACATCTGTTAATGTTTAATGTTCAGTTATGTTTGACATTTGAAAGAGTTTCTGTTATGTTGAAGTTTTGACCGTTACCATTGTGCAGAAGAGTAGAGCTTATGGTTAGGTTGTGATGTGAATAACTGCATGTACTAATATTATAAAGCATGTTGTTTTGTTCAATGAGTAATAACTTTGCTAATGCAGTAACAAATTTGTTTCTACTTGTGCTGTGTTAGCAGAATACAGTCTACTAATTGTATAACGTAACTCAAAGTCAAATATAAACAGGTAATTTCCATTCACTCAAATTTATACCCTTTTTTTAAAGTCAACTTAAAATAAATAAGCACATTTCACTAAAAATATTAAATTAATTGTTTCATAGACTAAATAATTTAGATGATTTTACATGGTTTTGTCACGGTGGTTACAGGAAGGCAGACACAGACGAAGAGAATATATCCAAAATGACAGGTTTAATAGTATATCTAGCAAACAGACAATCAGGCAGCAACACACTCTAACTAAGACGGTGAACGGACAAGGAGTGACTGAAAAGGCAGAACTTAAATAGTGAACACAAACGAGGATGATGACTACACACAGCTGACACATATGAACTAATAATGACGGTAACCAAGGAAACAGATGAGTGGCGGGAATCTGAACAAAGAAACACGTGACAAATGAAAACAAACTGAAGGCTTGTTCGACTTGATGCAGCGATGCGCAGACCGATCGGCGGCTGACTTGAAGCAGTGCATTCCGGTTAGAAATTTTGTCCGACTTGAGGCAGCGCTGACGCCATGTGACTGTGACGTATGTCAACAAAGTGCCGCAAAAGCGATTCGAGAGCAGCCGGCTGGTTCATTCTGCGCAGCTTCTCCAGAGCGGCTGCACAAGCTCGGATGACGACACAGCTGTTCCACGATTGGTCGGATTCACTGCATGACAGCGATCACGTGTGTTTCGTGTTTATTCTAAAACCTTCAGTTCCACTAATGCTCGCAAATCAGTTTTTTATAACGGCAAAACCTCTTTTCATGTAGTTGCGATGTTATATTGTGTCATGTTTATCAAAATGAAACATAGACCCCACTTCATTGATAGTGTAGGCTTATGTTGAACTTTATTCTTACACAAACAGACGCTGTATTATGCAGTACTTAAAGTAGTGAATGAAAATGTCTCCAAAACATCTGTGTATTTGAGAAATATTGCATTTATTTCACTTCAGCTGTGATGAAGTATGCAAACACAGCTCGAGCGTCACTACAGGAAGCAGAAAGTGTCCGCCTTCACGTCTCCGTTTGCAGCTCCTCCCCGCCTGCACGCGGCTACTCTCGGCGATCGGTTGCATCCAGCCGCAGCCGATGTTGAACACACCTTGAATGTCCATGATAACTGAAACTGAACAGAAACGACTGTGACATTACGCCCCCTCCGAGAAGGTGTGGCCTCACGCCGTAGAGGGAAGATGGAGTGGCAAGGGGCCAGTACCAGGGGCAGGCAGAGAGACGGAGGACGATGACCAGGGCGGGACAGAAGGAGGTAGCATCCATCGTGGTGATGCGGATAGGGATGGCAAGGTGGACGTGACCTAGAGATCAGCCATGCCGAATGCCCAAGGCGGAGTTGACAGCGGTAGGAGCCATGATGTGATGGATTCAGGGGGAGGACCGGTGGCAACAGAGCCTTGGGAGTTGGAGCCCACCCCGCAGACGGAAGTCCGAGGCGGTGATGGTGCGCCGATGACCTGGGCGGCCGCGACGGAGCCGCAGCGACGACCTCCTGAGGCGGAGGTGGAGTTCCGGAGAGCAGAGAATGAGCTGGTGTGACCGAGGGCAGAGGTGGAGCTTGCCGAAGCGGAAGGGGTGGAGGGCCAGAGAGTAGCGGCAGCGTAGGTGCAGGCGCCTGGTTGACGGGTCGAGGCGGGACAGAGCGCGACTCCTCCTCACACCCAGGAGGAGTAGGCTCCCAGAAGGTCCACGATGGAACCTCGCCTCTGAGAGGAGGATGTGGTGACACGGCAGGACTGATGGAAGACGATGATGACTGGGTGACAGGCTTGGCAGAGGTCTGGAAATGAAGAGTGGCACAAAAACCCCCCAAAAAAACTGCCTTGATGGCAGTTATTAGAGGTGGTGGGAGAGGGAGGCTGGGTGGGGATAACAGGACTGACAAAGAAGATTCAGATACAGGTTCAGACTCAGATAAGTTCCAGGGATATAGGAAATTACTCTCACCACACTCAATTACAATGTCCAATAAGTCCAGCCGGTGCTCGCTCTCAGAGGCGGGAGGGTGGGTGAGGCTCGCTTCCATCCCCTCGAACTCCACGAGGACTCCCACGGCGATGGATGACATCGGCTCACACCCCTGGTCAGACTCTCCATGGAGCTTCGGCTCCGGGGCGATGTTTTCCCTTCCTCGGGCACGGGCTCACTCGTCGTGGCAGGCGGAAGCTTCCAGTCTGCGGGGGGCTCAGGCGTCGTCGATCGCGGTAGTTTAGGGCTGGGTTCTGGGTCTGGGCGGGTTCTGGATCGGGACCGCATGCTCTCCAGACACTTCAGGACGGCTTCCCTCCAACTCAGTCCGGTGGTGTCTGG
This sequence comes from Coreius guichenoti, assembly GCA_039654105.1. NCBI lineage: Eukaryota > Metazoa > Chordata > Actinopteri > Cypriniformes > Gobionidae > Coreius > Coreius guichenoti. The sequence continues at coordinate 21,118,185 of CM077185.1, read as the reverse complement.
GAGGTGGATGGAGTTGTGGAAGTTCGCCCCGATCCAGAACAGGGTCTTGAGGGTTTCGTCCTCCAGAGGGCTGTTACTAGCCAAAAAACAAAAACTCTTAATAAATGAAAAATAATCAGGGCTCTCCTGAGCCATGACGATAAATTTAGCCCTATCGTCCATTTGGGCTGGTCCGTTCATCTGTCACGGTGGTTGCAGGAAGGCAGACACAGACGAAGAGAATAAATCCAAAATGACAGGTTTAATAGTATATCTAGCAAACAGACAATCAGGCAGCAACACACTCTAACTAAGACGGTGAATGGACAAGGAGTGACTGAAAAGGCAGAACTTAATAGTGAACACAAACGAGGATGATGACTACACACAGCTGACACATATGAACTAATAATGACGGTAACCAAGGAGACAGATGAGTGGCGGGAATCTGAACAAAGAAACACGTGACAAATGAAAACAAACTGAATGTCCATGATAACTGAAACTGAACAGAAACGACTGTGACAGATTTATTCAGGTAGATTGCATTAAAAAAAAAACAAGCCTTAAAAACTACTCAAAAATATTATGTGTAATATTGTTACGATATATTTTTTTTTAAGTAAATAGCACATAACATTTTTTTACAGTGCAGAATTTTAATTTTTGGGTGAACTAACCCTTTAATCTGATTGAGCTTCAGGCATCACAAAAGACAGGCACGGCTATAACCAACTAAACAGGAGGAGGAGGAAGCCCCTTTTTTATCTTTATAGATAAAGATAAAAGATGATAGATGATAGCCTCATCAACTTGCACCTATTCTAAACTTAATAGTATCAAGTGATAATATTCAAAGTTATTTTAAAGATCTTTCAGACTTGCAGAACAGGAATTTAAGTTTAAATGTCCACCGCAATGGACATCAGGTGTTAAAAGATATCAGCAGGAACCTCATGAATGTGACAGGTTGAAAAATTTGTGCAAGCTTTTCAAAGCTAAAATACAGAGCTACAAATTCTAATGTTGATGTTTAATGAACATGAATGTTAATAAATTAAATATGATTAATATGATTTTATTTATATCTTCTAAGTGACCATAAACTGTCCATAAATTTTCAGTGGTTTTAGTGAGAAACAGCCACAGTGGATGTGAGATCAATGAATACATAGCAACACACACACACTCAACACACTGATGTCTTGATGCTATAATGCACACAATAATGTATTCATCAAAACCAGCAAGTACACATAAACACATACACACAAAGACATACATATACTCAGATTCACCCACTGCAACCAACAAAAAGAATCAATTTTTAGACTTTATATCATCTCACCTTTTTTCTAAATTCTTACTGCATTGCTCATTTATACAGTATGTGTTCTTTTCAAAATCTTTAACACTAGTTCACAAACTCTAGTTCATAAGTGGTTAAAAAAATAGGCCTAAGGATTGTTATGTTGCTTCGGTCGTGATGTCCATTGTAGTGGATATGTAAAAAATCTAATAAAAAAATTGTTAGATTAATTTCTACATTGAAGAAGAGCAAATATCAAGCAAGTAAAAAAATGTTTGCTCGGTGGAAAAAAATTCAGGTCTGAAGGGGTTCAAGGGATAGCTGAAAAATGAAATTTACTTACCCTCAAGTTGTTCCAAACCTGTATGAGTTTCTTTCTTCTGTTGAACACAAAAGATATTTTGAAGAATGTCAGTAACCAGACAGTTGACGGTAGCCACTGACTTCCATAGTATATTTTTCCTACTATGGAAGTCAATGGCTACCATTAACTGTTTGATTACCAACATTCTTCAACATATCTTCTTTTGTGTTAAACATAAGAAAGAAACTCATACAGGTTTGGAACAACTTTAGGGTAAAAAAAAAAAAGGTGTGAATTATGTCAAAATGTTCATTTTCAAAAATGAATTAAAATTGTGTCATTAATTACTCACTCATGTCGTTACAAACCCGTAAGACTTTCGTTCATCCTCAGAACACGAATTAAGATATTTTTGATGAAATTCGAGAGGTTTCTGAAACATCCATAAGCAGCAAAGTCACTGCAACATTCAAAGCCCAAAAAGATAGTAAAGACATTGTTAAAATAGTCCATGTGAATTAGGGCTAAACGATTAATTGCATTTGCGATAATATCGCGATATGATAAAAACACGATTTTTTTTAACTGCAAAGACTGCGATTACACTCTGGTCACGTGACGCGAGAGTAAAGCAGTCTGCAGAAGAAGCATAAACTTTGGCACGTTACGCCTACAGGCCTGGCCTAAAGGAAAGAACAGTTTGTGTTTAATCGATCTAATATTGTGTTGGTCATATTATACAATAGGGGTGGGAGAAAAGATTCTCTCTTTAACGATTCTGGATCAATTCTGAGCTTAGATTTTAACTGCAGGTGCGCAATGGCGCTGCGTGTTTTAGAAACACCCGTAACTTTATTCTGCTTGCTTTCATTTTCTCTCTCTCTCACACACACACACACACACACACACACACACACACACACACACCTTTAAACCATAAAATAATATTTCATAAAGTTCGAAAAGGTTGAAGCGAATTACAATGACATTCGCGGCCTTCATTGCACAGGATATGCGCTGTGAGAAACGTGCACTTTGCTTGATGTTATGCTTACAGTGTGTGTTCTCGCTCGCCGGTATTTTTCTTACAAATGCTCTACGAAGGCTTCATTTAAGTCGTTTGGAATGCAGTGTGCTTATATATTAAAAATAGTAAACTCACTGACAGAAGGCTTTCAGTTTCAAATGCTCGCGCCGCGCTTTGTGAAGAGTGCTCACGCATGCAGCTGTGCGCGTCTCAAAAATGCTTTTATGACGCAAAATTAATGTAAACAGTCAGTAATGTCTAAAGGAATTAAACAGACAGCACAAACCACATATTATATTTTAAAAGAGATCTGTGCATCAGTGTGAATGCAGATCTCCCGCTGTCTATGATGTCATCATTAATAATTAAGCAACAGTAGGCTAAAGCTGAGAAAGAGGGAAAAAAAAAAAAACACTCACAGCTCTTGAATGGAAAACGTTCAGATACTCTTAAATACTGAAAGCACTCTTTGTTCATTGCTTTGTTTTTTGTTCCTCTTTATTATTTACTAGCTTTTATGTTTTGGAGCTATATAGTTTATATATTTAAAATCCTTAACATGCAATTGTTTTAATTTAATTTGTGTAATTATTTTAAAAAGTACTTATAATTACATATATAATAATAATTAAAAAAAAGATTTTAAGTTTTATTAATAAGATTAATTAATAAGAAAAAAGTTCAAGAATTGTTTTGGAATCTGATCGTGACTCCCAGAATTGGAATCGGATCGTGAGGTGCCTAAAGATTCCCACCATTATACAATGATTTATTGCTCATCTTTGTTGAATAATACAGAAGATAAAGAGTGTAAAAAAATAAATAAATAAATAAATAAATAAATAATAATAATTGCATATTAAATCGCAATCGCAATATTGGTAAAAGAAAATAAATAAAAAAAGCCCTAATGTGAATACAGTGGTTTAACCTTAAAGTCGGGTAACTTTGTTTCCCAGCATACTGATGAAAATCTGTGCACTTTTCCTGCCAATCAGATTAAGGTTTGTCGTTCTGCTTTTTTTTTTTTTTTGCAATATGCTTCAGAAGATAAGATGATCTGTGAGTGTAATGTCTGATGCTGAGACTGAAACAAAGGCCAAACTCATGTACTTCTCCCAAGACTAAGGAGAGCTATAACACTACAGACTATAACTCACCACAAAACACAGACGCAAATGCAAAGCACAGATGATAGAAATAAAATTAACCTCTAAGGAGAGCGATATTTAGGACAAACCCATTTTCTTAATTAGGTTTGAATATAGGCAAAAAAAAAAATTCAACAAGATTTAAGAGACTGTGACAGTAGTAAATGGATCTTTGTTAAATGAAAAGCCAAAGATAATTATAATGGAAAGCAATGATGCCTGATTTGTTCTGTAATGCTGGGCTGCCAAGATTTAATTAAAGGGTTAATACACCCATAAATGAAATTTGGCAAATATTACAATTATGTCATGTTGTTCCAAACATGTTATTTTCTTCTGTGAAACACAGGTAGAAAAGACTCTTGCTGTACTGTAGCTTTTCTAAATACAAGGGTATTGCCCATGTCTGTTTAGCTTTAAAAGAAAGATCCTCCTATGTTAACTTACAAGAGATCTCAAAATTGCTTGCAGAGATCAGAAGTCATGCATGATGACAAAAGAAACATATATACAAGGGTATTATGTCATAATCATGTTCACCTGTATTACAATGCACAAATTCCACGTGTTTCACATCAAAGTTTGTATAACATGTTCAACCAAGAATACGATTTATTCATTCCAATGTCCATTAATGTATATTGGGAAAACATCTAAACATTTAGAATTTTAGTGAGGGAACATAAATCGGCCATTTGTAGACATGATGTCACTTTTCTTATTGCTAGACACTTTTATTGACTATAATCAATAAGATAGAACAACTATAAAATGCACTGGTATTGAGAAGGTTATGATCTCCCACTGTGGTGGAGACATTGACAAAAAAACGTTTCGGACGTTGCGTTTCATTTACAGACAATATCTCCTATAGGTTTAAATGAGGATTTTGATTTTTCATCTTATTTGTAAGTGTGTGTATGTGTGTGCATGTCTTGTAATGGGCATAATATTTATGAATGGTATGTATGCCTAAGGTCTGTTGCATTAAGCCGGTTTCAGTTCCTGAGATTAGCCTGAGCAAACTCTGTTTTTTCAGGCTCAAGAAGGTGGATTGGTTTTTAGCGGTGCTCATTGCCACGGTAACTTAGGCTACACGACTAACCTGCTAACCCAGAGCAGGTTTCATTCTGGGTTAGAGATCGCAAACCAAAACTGGACCAATCAGCTGTGAGTAAAGTGACAATAAAGCCACTCCCCCTGTATCTCTCGCTCCAAATTACAGCAATTTAGTGAAAAAATTATTTGTTATATAATATATTAATTATAATTATGTATAATTTATATAACATTAATATATAATTATTATATTAATTTACAATTAATATTAAACTTTGCATTTAAATAAATATATAAATAGAAAATTTAATATATAAAGCTTTTAAACTGATTAAGTTTACGTATTTTCATTTGAGCTCTGTGCAAACTTAAATTACTTTAATTCAATTGATTCACTTGCATTGATATAGTCATTTATTTTTTTCAGCTGCCTTTTCAAACTCTCACGGCAGCAGCAGTGTTTCTTCCAGCTTTGTAAATGCATTTAAATTCATGATATTTTTTTATAGCGATCTCTTAATCTTCAGCAAAGAAGTGAATTGTGCTTCTCTCTCAATCAAAATGACGATCCCCATGTTCCGTGTGATTGGCTGTTTGCCACACGACACACTTTCAGGTGCACGCGCTTCAGAGTTTATCACAAACTCTGAGTTGACAGAGAATGTTTATACCAGGTGTTGTGAGCCCGCTGAACCTGATCTAAACCAGGGGCCTGTACCATGATGGTAGCTGAACAAACTCAGGGTTACGGGATTAGTTTTGAGTTGACAAAACCAAACCAATCCAATCTGGCTTTGTTGGTACCATAATGCTGATCATCAGCTTTCTCTGTCAACTCAGGCTCTGATCCTGAGTTTGTGGACATCAGTAGTGAACAGCCAATCACATGCCTTTCAACACAGAGAAAGTGTGATTCACTTCTCATGAGAGAGTCAATGAGATTCAAAACTCTTTTGACGAAGATTATTATATATATATATATATATATATATATATATATATATATATATATATATAATTATGTAAATCAATTATAAATCATATCAAATTATTATATTAAGTAATTAGCATTAAAGCCAGACAATATATTTTTTATCATATAGTGACCTTTAATATGGAGCAAGAGAAACTGGGGGAGTGACTTTATTGCATGTCACTTTGCTCACAGCTCATTGGTCCAATTTCAGTTATGCAGAACATAACCTGCAGGTTAGCTGTGGAGCTTAAGTTACTATGACGATGAACACATCTAAAAGCCTAGCCACTTTCATGGTACAATCTAAACTGAAACTTACCTGGCTAGCCAGCGAAACTGGCTTCATGGTACAGGCCCCTGGTTGGATGTGTGTGTTTTTGTCAACTCAGAGTTTGTTAAACTAGCTTCCTGTAACAGGCTTCTGATTGTGTTACTGTTCCAATTATTATTTAAGATGGAGTTGAACTGGAATCTGTGGATTGATTGTTTGATTATGAACACCTGATAATACTCACTGTTGTGTATAAAAAAAAAAAAAAAAATTCTCCGAGAAGCAGTGAGTTGGTACACTGAAGGCGGCTGATAGCCGAAACGTTTGTATTGTTTTACCTCTGTTGTGATTTATTTTAAAAAAATCTTCTAAAGGACAGACCATTTTTAAGCTCTAAAAAGAACAAAAAAACAGACAAATTAACAAGATCTTTTGTAGCAAGAGCTGCATGAAAAATACCCCAAAACATAGTATATGAGAGAGAGAGAGAGAGAGAGAGAGAGAGATATATATAGATATATAGATAGATAGACTTATAAATAACATGACAACTTTGGAACAACATGAGTAAAAAAAAAAAAAAAAAAAAAAAAAAAAAAAAATATATATATATATATATTTTTTTTTTTTTTTTTTTTTACCTTTTTCCTTTTTGGGTGAACTATTCCATTAATAACCAAGAAAGAAAAAAGTGAGGGACATAGCCAAGAACCTGTCTGGCCCAAATGAATTCAGACCCAGCAATGACATTTTAACCTGACAGCATGTCCCTCGTGTTCACATATCACATTCTTTAAAAAAAGTCAAAGGAATTATGTTGGTCTGGTGTCTTAATATCCGTTTAGTCACAAAAAAAGATACCAAAACAACCTTAAGGTTTAGAGATCTTAGGCCAGACATTGTATGTGTGGAGAAGGCAGAGGGAAATCTTTAATTGAGGGTTGAGTTGTATTTTTAGAACAGCTTAGATGTAAACTAAAAGGAAGCGCTCCCTCTGTACGGCTCACAGAAAAGAAAACCTTTCATATTCTGCCTGTTACACAGAAACTAGACTCAAATACATGACTCAAAACCTGACCTGAATTATTTTTTATTTTTTTAGTACATGGTAAATAAATTTGGAAACCCTTTAAAACCCAGCTACAGATCCTTCTTAAATCAATCTGTCTGAACGGGGTGGACGGGCGTACAGACAGATGGATAGATAGATAGATAGATAGAGATTAAAGTTCAAAATCACAATTATACTAGCATGAGTCAGGCTGTATGCCATTTATTCACTCCACATGTTCAGTCTTCCTCGTTCTAGGTCTAGTAAACTCCCTTTTTCTACTCTCTAGCACTACTAGAGCACTACTCTCTTTTTCTATCCTCAATTTGTCCTTCTCCCCCCGTCTCTATCATGTGGGGTTCTCGTGAAGATGCAGTCCTGAGGGTGTTGTGCATTCAGCTAGATGCAAGCATTCACTCACACACACACACACACACACACACACACACACACACACACACACACACAGACAGGCTCTTTATATGTCAGAGAGAGGGCAGCTCAGACCATAGGCAACAGGAGAGAAAAAAAAAAACTAATCTCAGATTCAAATGAATGTTATTTACTGACTGATAGTGGCATGGTGGGATATTCACTGTTGAAGGCACAAAGCTGCACTGTTGCCTGCAAACAACATACGCACATGTATGAATGATCTAAAACACAGCAAGACAATTCACAACATGAATTATGCACAAAGAACCTCCAGAAACCAGAGACATACAGATGTCTTTTGTTTGGGTCTGTACAATGTAAACACTTTGGCAGAGCTCAACAGGAATAGAGCATTTCATTAATTCCTGTAATGCACCAAAATTCTTGAACTGAAATTCTTGGTTGAAACTGAAAATTCTGGATCCAATCTGATGAAAGCTGAAACCATAAATGAAAATGTCAATTATAAATTGGCCTTTGTTTCGAATAATCAATTATATTAGTTATTGTAGTTAACTTATGCTTGTGCAGTGTTGATCAATGTAATATTGACTTATAACTTACTATTTCAAACTGATATCTTGCCTTTTAACTATAATGATAAAGAGAAAACAGAACATCAAGAAACTCTCAAACTGGTTTATGTATTCCATGGTATGTTGTGTTAGCCACTGATATAATGCAGAAGAGTGTATGTGTACAATCTGTTTCAGAAAGGGAAATTATTACTGGTCTTTACTTAGTTACCAGCCAGCAAATATATGCAGCCATCTTTTTTTCGGTGAATGCATTATCGATTCATAAGAGAGTAGACAAACCAGCACTAACGAGAGAGCGAAAATACTTAGGCCTGAAACGTACTCTATGCTATGTGTCAGTGCATTTAATAATGCAACAAGTGTGCTTGTTAATAAAGACCTTTTTGAAAACTCCCTGGCTATTCTGTGTTTGGGTTCTGTCCACAAAACCTGACAGGATCTCTGAGCTTGACCAGTTGCCAAAACTCTTCTAAAATTAAATCAAACTAGAACAACCTGACCAGTGTAAAAACAGATGGACCAGCTGACAACCTCAGACTAGTTTAAGGTGTGTTTTCTGTTTATATCAATACTTATGCCCCCATTTTTTTGTAATGAATCTAAGAAAATTAGTATCAGATTGGACATTTTGCCACCTTTTTGGCAGAAGAGAGGACAAAAGTGAGCAAAAGACAAAATAAAAATAAATAAACGCTCCAAGTAGTGTTGTCAAAAGGACCAGTACTTTGGTATTAAGTCGTAACGATACCAGCCTTCCTTCAGTACCAATATTATAGAGCACTAGGTCAATTTAGTAGCCTCTGATAGGCAGCAATTTTTAAATTCTCCAAATGTATATTTGTCAAAGTTTTTAATTTACAACATGTTTTTCAACAAGTGTTGATGCCTTCACAGACATGTCTGTTGATTGCTTTAATGCAATGGTCAATCAGATGTGCCTAAGTTAGTCAGAATTCACTCAACGCTTCTTGAGTTATACATGCTCACAACTACCTTCCTAATGCCTGCTACAGACTGTGTGATTTCGGCAATCCAATAAGATCATTACAAATCAGACTGTACGACATGGATACGACAAACATGTAGCCAATGTTTTGTACCAAAACACAAACAAGCCATTGTTTAGGTAAAAAGGGTGTTTGATAAGAGACCAAATGTGGCTGTGTTTGTGTGATTCAGCTTTGGCCATGGGGACTCTGAGGAAGCAAACTGTTCCAGCTAATTGAATTCCTTTAGAAAGTCTGCTCCCCAGACAGAAATCACAATCAGCCACAAACACACAAAGCCTGTTATAATGACACACCATATCACTAAAGACAGAGTGGCAAATCGGTTTCCTTTTTAATATTTTGAATTTAGTAGGCTAAGCTCCCCACCAAGACATGTGCTATATATTTCGCCCCCAGACCGTCTAATTTAATCCAGACACAAGGAACACCCTAAACGGCTATCATATTTGGCCATCAACTGTGTGGATGTGTGTATGTAACCAAGCAGCAAGTAAAGAGTTTCAAGTTTTAAAATTTGTTCAACAAACAAAAATGTTACACCCCACAAACCTCAACTAGATCTTTTAAACATTAATTCTGAACAAATTACAAAGTCAAACTCACAACTTGGGTTGTCACATGCAGTGATATGCCCTGGCCAAACATTTCACGTCTGCATTTGCATACTTCTGTAAAGTATGTTTCTAGCCTAAGGCAACAAAATGGCCAATTGTTAAGTGTCTCTATGGATTAGCTGATGGTCTCGCTCAAAGAACAGGCATACGCTCCCTACGCAAGGGCAGAGCAGTGCACGTGGGCCGTGGTGATATGTGATGACATCAGCAGAGGCTGGGAGTGGGGCAGCTGAGACCAAAAAAAAAAAAAAAAAAAAATTTCTGACCCACTCTAGACTTTCCACTGGTCAACCACAGGGTCTGAAAGAACAGCTGGATCAAAAGATGATATTTTCTATGCATGGAAATTAATCCAATCAAATCCTGGTGGTCAAGTCTTATACCATTTCCAGCTAAATATACATCACATCATGGAAGTTAATTGCATTGAGAATGCCATTTCACATTGATATGACTTTTGTCTTGAAAGTAGTTCACCAGTAGTTCAGCTCATCTGCAGCATGATTTTTCAATTATATTGCGAATATAAGATTTTAGTGCTACTGAAAAGAATTTTGTTTTTAACTGGTAAGATTGTATTGACTAACAACCTAAATTTCAGTCTGTTCCTTAATAATAATAATAATAATAATAATAATAATAATAATAATAAAGTAAATACCAGTTTGGAACAACATGAGGGTGAGTAAATAATGACAGGATTTGTAGATATTGCTTTAACCACTGTTGAATGGGTTTGCTGTTTGCAGGTCTGTGTTTATAATTTGTAGACTCTTTCCTTATGGACACTTGGTGAAGGGAGTAATATCTTGAGGTTAAAAAAAAAAAAAAAAACATTCTCCTATCCCAACTTAATATGCAAGGACAACTACAATAAATCATTTGTAGGATGATTTCTCTGAGAAGTGTAAACACTGTGGCTCAAAACACTGCAACACTGGCTCAATCAATGGCATGACTTTGGGATGGCACTACTACTATTTTTGCTATTCAGGATTACTTTTCCCAAAAGCTTTGTTAGCCAACTGTGGTTGTATGTTCTTTCATAACTAACATATTTCAACGATTCTTTGTTTCCTGAAACCATAGTTTCAACGAACATTTGCAAACAGCATCGCAAAGTTGTGTGGTTGGAACTACAGCTCTCAACCTGTGATAAGAAGCATAGTTTCTTGTTAGTATGACACGGAATTAAATAGATGATGCTCTTGAACAAAAAAAAGCAAGCCAGGGCTCCACACTAACATTTGAGAACATTTGTGATATTAATAATATTGTCATGTTTGCAAATGCACACAGTTTCATGGTTACATGTTTCAACCACAATACCATGGTTGAGATACCTCTCATCTACCTCTCACAATACCTCTCATCTTGCAGATATGTTTAGTGGTTGCATGATTGAGACTGGTCTGCAAGTAAATGCACTCGCTCTAAAGCTCGTACTGAGCTGTCTTTAGGGCCGAGCTGACAAATGGTGCATGTGGCACGCTTCAAACAAGTATTGCTGTTTCGTTCCGCATTTGGCTCGTTTACCATTTAATGTTTCTTATACACAACAGAAATGGCAGCGCTTATCACATAGGCAAATTGGTAGTGGCGCCAGTGCGACCTCTAACAAAAAGTTTAGTCACACCGGCAGGAAAAAAGGTGGCAAAACGTGAACATTTAGTCACAGTCAGGAGCCCTGCAAGCTAACATGCAGTACAATCTTTTATTTTCATCAAGATTTATGTCAGAAAATCTTATTAGGCATATATAAAACAGGAATCATTTGTTAAAAGACTATTTAAGGGTTACAGTGCAGCCCTCAAATACTAATTAATTGTAATTTTTAAATCTTTATACTCTGCTAATATCCTTCAAACCATTAGGTTTTACCCATTTGTCAGCAACCGATCGACTCAGCTAGATTCATGCCCCTTACCCCGGTTTCTCCTGGCATGTAAACACACTAACCTGTGTTCTTTGGGAGAGGTTGCTCACTGCAGAGCAAATGGGTGGAGCTTACGTCTAGCTCCTCTTCGCTAGAGCTCCAGCGAGTAGGAGCGAATGTAATTTGGGGCTAATGGGTAGAGCTAGAATATCCAACCACACTGTAACCCTAACCACAACTCTATCCCTCCACCCCATTAGATGTCCAGAGAGGTAGAGCTGGACTATTCCCACCCCATTGGAGCTGGACATCATTTGACTCTGCAATGAGTACCACTTTTTCTTTGGGCTTATTGAAGTGTGCATATGGGATAGGCTATATGGCAGTAAAGCATCCTTACAGAACAAGCTTTTCGCGGTAGCTAGGGAGGAGGAAATATGTCGCAAACGCAGACTCTTTCTTGATCCAAGATTATAAAAATGTGTTCTTGTGCAGAGGTACAGTAAAAATGCTGCATCTGTAACGTCATGAAAGGATATTATGTGTCCGTAAATTTCCCGCCGACATGTTGAAATTTATCACAACAGACATAATAAATGGAAAACTCTGAGTCAGATACATAAATTATTAGGCTTTTTACCTCACTACCTGATTTATTAATAAACACAAAAAAGAAAAAGATTCTCATATATAAAATAAAGTAATTAAATAAGCAAATTAATAATAATATTGTGTATAGCCAATCTCATGTTGATGACAGGAGGACGATATGAGCCCCATACGCCTACTCAGAGAACACATGATCTGACAGAGGGTGAGCAAAACAGGATGACATGACACTGTCTAGAAAAGAAAAAAAAACTAGATATTTTCACATCAGCAAATGCTCCAGCTTAAAGGTACAGAACAGCAAGTGGAATAAAACCCCAGAATGTTCAGAACGGTCATCTGTGTTTCCACGGTTACCTTTCCAGGGTTCTGCATGCTGATGTTGTGACCAGCTGCTTCCTTTCTAAACACCAACTAAGTGATGCACATTGGTATTAATCAATTAATCCAATGCTTCTTGAGGTTTGAATGCTTAGCACAAAGTAGAAACCATATCCATATTATGGATGCCAAGCATTTATACAATTTATTTCAACAAGCAAACCTCAAGAAGCATTGGGTTAATTGATTAATACCAGCAAAAAAGCATTTAAAAATGGAGCAAACAGGAACATGTGAGATGCAAACCACTTTTGTGGTTAAGGAGAATGTGACTGAATGTCCTGGAAGTGGTTTCGTGCTGTGTTTCGACAATTCCACCAGCAAATATCAACATAATGTTTTATCAATGACAGAAAAATGTAACAAACAAATAGAATACCAAGCAAATCTTGATGACATGAACAAAATCGATCTGTTTTTAAGGGGCGGCCCTAATAAGGTGTAATAAACTTCACCGAGCTTTGTATTGTTACAATGTCGGTAGCATATGTAAATGAACAATGTTTACTCATTCTCTGTGTTACCTGGACCGAAAAATTCACACTTATTTGTCACTTATAAGTCCGCCGGATGGTGTGTTTTGGACTTTTGACAACTCCGGGGCTTTTGTGAAAACTGCAGATTATACTTCTGCATTTTGTAAATTGTATTGTACTATGTCTACTCTTTAAACAGCATAATGGTAAAAATGGAACACTATGGAGATAGCTTTCTTACTGGTATGGGTAAGCGTTTTGCTGGGGGGTGGGGGGTTGGGCAGAACTGATGGAACGGCAGTTTCTTTCACTTTTCCCCCCCTCCATTTAACCGAAAACACGGTTCGTGTTCATCCAGTTTGAAATGTTGACTACAAACACAGAGGTTTTTCCAGATTTGAAGGTGGATTATGAACAATGTGCTGCTATGTTTGTAAGGTATGACCTCTATGTATAAATGTTTATTAACATAAAGAAAAAGAAGACACAGAAAGTGGATTTGAGGCAATGTTTATTCATTGGAACAAAATAAAGAAATACATTGTTTGCTTCTACATCTGTATGCATGGACTCAATTTGTACGCATCAAAAACGTACTCCTGGGGCCTAACCCTGGGTTTTAGCCCTTTCAAGCGTGAGTTTAAAATATTCTAGCTGACCCCCCAGAGTGAGTTTTTTTAAGGCGACCTAGTTACTTACACTATGTATCTGATATGAATAAAACGCGTCAGTAAACTATGTTTGAATGGATTTTTATTGCTGCTTCCATAGACACCAGTGTGTATTTTACAAACTCTAAATGTATTGTTTTACTAGTACTTATGTGTATTTAAATGTTTGAAACCTAAAATAAACATTATGTGGTTGAAAACACTGCATAGTTGTGATATATGACAAGGGCTGTGCGCTTCTGTCTCTGGCTCAGCGCCAGCCAAAACGCGAAAGCGAAGTTTGAATCTGGCAGTTATGTCACGTCACTGAACATTCTAAATCCCATATGTGGTACCGTACTCTCAGGGGCACAGAAATAAAAATCCCATATGTGGGACTGTACCGCTCAAAGGGTTAAGGACCATGAAAGTGGTTTGGCTTTTAGCTGTGTTCATTGCCATAGTAACTTCTATGTTATATGTTCTGGATAAGAGATCTGAAACTGAAACTGGACCAATCAGCTGTGAGCAAAGTGACACATCTCTGAGGAAATAAAGTCAATAGCACTGATTTTTTTCTTTTAGTTGTCCTCTTTCATAGACAGCTCTTTTCTTCTTGCTGTGTAAATTTTTTTAAAATTCTTAATATTTTTCAATCTCGTAATATTCTTTAAAAGAGAGAAGTAAATCGCACTGCTTCTCTCGCGAGAAGTGAATCTCAGTTTCATTGTTCCACAGCATGTGATTGGCTGTTCACTACTGATGTCACACCTAAACTCAGGATCAAAGCCTGAGTTGACTGAGAAAGTTGATGATCAGTGTCATGGTACCAACAAAGCCTGATCGGATTGGTTTGGTTGTCAACTCGAAACCAATTAAGCTCTGTAACCCTGAGTTTGTTCAACTACCATCATGGTACGGGGCAGGGCCCCTGTTATCAACAGTAACGGATTAAAGGAAAGATGTTACAACTAAAAGTTTGCTAAGAAGTGTTTCCTATTAAAGCAAAGCTTTAATATATTTAAGTATTTGAATCTGGTAAGCGGCCATGGACGGCAACATGCCCAGTGCATTATAGGTGTTGAAGTTTTCCTACCTATTTGTTAAAAGGCAAGACAACAGGTTTTCTCTGTTTTCTCTAGTCAGGTAGCACAAACGTAAAAAAAAAAAAAAAAGTGCACATTGGCGCGAAGAAGAGTGAAATCAGTGAATGTTTTCAGTTCATTCATATGGAAGTTGCGCGCGAGCGCACCCGTGTGCACGCGCCATCAAACAGAAGCATGGCGATGGCAAGCGCGTAGTTTACGTTGACTCATTCAAATAGGAGGTGTGGCAGCATTTTGACTTTCCGAAGACAAATAATCACCACAGTGAGAGGCTCCAGTCACCTCCGTCTGCATGTAAAAAGATAATAGGCCAAACCACACTGACCGGCAGATTTGCAGCCTCACTCGTGGCGTCGAGGGCGATTGCCACGGAGATCACAAGGTGCATCAGTGTTTTCACAGCGAAAGATTTTCTGCAGTAGTAAATGGATTCCAGGCTCTTCCTCATCAATAGAAAGACCAGCGCGAGGATGTATTCCACAGACTGAAGGAGAAATCTGTGCTGTTGCAGAACCAGGTGTTGTATTTATCTCTTTCTCTAAATGTGTACATGGATTTTTTTTTTTCAATAATTCGTTGATCATTATGGCATATTTATCTAAATGTGTTCTGTTTTTCTAACTCTTGCAAGTGTAATGATACAAATCATAATTAAAATCTTGCCTTTATAACAATGTGAAACCCCTGTCACTGTTGTACTTAAATTTTACCTAGTCTTTTTTATCTCTGTTTTTCCTCAGTGCAGGATGAGGGTGAAGAAGCTGAAACAACCTCCTCCCAAGAAAACACCATTGGAAGATCTCCTTGAAAGGACTTTTTGAGGATTTGTTTTAAAATTTCAACTGAGTTATATCTGACATAAAATATATATTTAAATTATCTTATTATTTCTCCAAAAGAAGGAAATATGCAGAATTTTGTCTGATAAATAAAAGGACACTTTTATTTTATAATTTGTCTCAATTCCCATTTTGTTAAAACAAAAAAACTTCTCCATCTACATGTCATCATTAGGATCTGTCATTCAGAAACATGGCTTTTCTTATCACTGCTATGCTGATAACACTTAACTCTACTTCTCATTTCAACCAGATGATCCAACAGTTGCTGTTCGTATTGCAGCCTGCCTGACAGACATTTCTGGCTGGATGAAGGACCATCACCTTCAACTCAACTTTGCTAAGACAGAACTGCTTGTGGTCTCAGCCAACCCAGCACTAGGGATGTGACGGTGAGGAAATTTTCCCACCGGTTAATCAAAGTGTGACAACACCGGTAATACCGGTATCACCGGAGGGGCTTTTAGATCGCTAATTCGAAAGTATATGCGCACGGCCGCTCAGGCATTCATAATGATGCGGAGCAGAGCGATGGTATATGAAGGCATGAATAGGCATGAATTGAATACGCTCGCTCTCCTCTGCGTCCGCACCAGTGGACGCGCACCGTTATGAATGCCAGTGCAGCCGTGCACATTTTACTTTCGGTTTAGAATTAGCGCCAATTCGGGGGCGAATTACTTGAATGGTGTGCGCAATATATTTTTGAATGAAAAACACAGTACAATGATAATCTTGCTTAAATAGGCGCTTTTACATTTCGCTTTGAAATCTTCCGCGATCATCGTCAGTCACCTCTTGTGATGAATGAAATCTGTCTCCTGCTGCTGATCTGTGCTGCGACTCTCGTTCAGCTCATGCTATATTAAGTAGACACGTTCAGTTTTTATTTGTAGTGTTTGTTCTCTAACTGAACTAAATGATTTTATTACAATAAAAAAAAATCAGAACGACAGTGGGGGCGGTGCCACGGTGGGCAAGTGATGTAACCGGTGTTGTGTCTGAACACCGGTAACACCAGCAATACCGACTATCGCAGCAAGCCTACCCAGCACTTCATCACAACTTCTCCATTCAGCTAGGTTCGTCAACCATAACTCCTTCCAGGACAGCCAGGAACCTTGGAGTTGTGATTGATGATCAGTTAAACTTCACCAACCATATTACTACAACGGCCCGGTCCTGCTGATTTGCGTTATACAACATTAATAAGATTACACTCTTCATATCAGAGCAGGCCACACAACTCCTGGTCCAAGCTCTTGTTCTCTCCAGACTAGACTATTGTAATGTTCTCTTAGCGAGCCTTCTGGCATGCACTATCAAACCTTTGCAACTGATCCAGAATGCAGCAGCAGTCTTCAACGAGCCGAAGAAAGCCCACGTCACACCTCTCTTCATCAGTTTGCACTGGCTGCCAATAGCCGCCTGCATTCAAGGCACTGGTGTTTACCTACAAGACAACCACTGGCTCTGCACCAATATACCTACACTCGATTGTTCAGACATATGTGCCCTCCAGAAGCTTGCGTTCTGCAAGTGAACAACACCTCGTGGTGCCATCCCAAAGAGGCACGAAATCACTCTCACTGACCTTTTCCTGGACCATTCCCACCTGGTGGAACAACCTGCCAATCTCAATTCGAACAGCCGAGTCTGTAGCCATTTTCAAAAAATGTCTAAAGACACATCTTTTCCAGCAGCACCTGACCAATTAAGACTAGCACTTACCTATTCTATTCATTTTTCTTTAAAAACAACAACAAAAAAAACTGTGTACTGTGCTAGACTAACTGAGACTTGTTACAGCACTTGCATACTGTTGCCCCTTGTTGGTCTGATTGCTTCTTTTGCTCTCCTCATTTGTAAGTCGCTTTGGATAAAAGTGTCTGCTAAATGAAAATAAAAATCTACCATTTGGTCGCAGTCTGGAGCCCTACCTTTAAGGCTTGCAAGTAAACAGCCAATGTTATAATTGGCTAACGTTATTGCATAAGAAAACAGTATCAACGCCCCCCCCTACAATGTTTTGATGACATTATCCATACAAAATGTAATTTACAGACAAAGCATTATGAAATCGATCGGTTTGCGATGTTGCTGCTTTTCCAGTATAGCTGGTTGCTTTATCTTTCAACAAAAGTTTCTTTGTGAACTCTCCATTACACTGCCTCATATACAAAACAATCTGCAGTAAAATGCTTTGAACAAACATAATCCTCCGATGCCATTAAATCCATCCAGGATGCCATTAAAAATAAACCATCCAGACGCTGGGATCGTTCAGGGGTCCGTTCTTCGTACCTTGCTTAATACATCTGAGATGATTTGACAGATCCCAGATCTTATAATCGTGATAACTGATCTCTGGCTAATTTGGTTCTTCAAACGAATTTGCGGATTGGATTAAAATATCTGGATTAAGTTGTCTAAGATTACTGCACGTTCTTGTGTTCCCTGAAGAGGGCAGATGTATCGATACTCGAAACTACGATCAGCAATGCAGCGATTGGCTGGCGTCAAGACAGCAACGTAATGACATCATATAATTAAAAAAGCCACCTGGCAAAAAACTTGACAAATTTTAAAAAAAAATAAAAAAAATAAAAAAAATTATATATATATATACACTCACCTAAAGGATTATTAGGAACACCATACTAATTTCGCCTTCAGAACTACCTTAATTCTACGTGGCATTGATTCAACAAGGTGCTGAAAGCATTCTTTAGAAATGTTGGCCCATATTGATAGGATAGCATCTTGCAGTTGATGGAGATTTGTGGGATGCACATCCAGGGCACGAAGCTCCCGTTCCACCACATCCCAAAGATGCTCTATTGGGTTGAGATCTGGTGACTGTGGGGGCCATTTTAGTACAGTGAATTCATTGTCATGTTCAAGAAACCAATTTGAAATGATTCGAGCTTTGTGACATGGTGCATTATCCTGCTGGAAGTAGCCATCAGAGGATGGGTACATGGTGGTCATAAAGGGATGGACATGGTCAGAAACAATGCTCAGGTAGGCCGTGGCATTTAAACGATGCCCAATTGGCACTAAGGGGCCTAAAGTGTGCCAAGAAAACATCCCCCACACCATTACACCACCACCACCAGCCTGCACAGTGGTAACAAGGCATGATGGATCCATGTTCTCATTCTGTTTACGCCAAATTCTGACTCTACCATCTGAATGTCTCAACAGAAATCGAGACTCATCAGACCAGGCAACATTTTTCCAGTCTTCAACTGTCCAATTTTGGTGAGCTCGTGCAAATTGTAGCCTCTTTTTCCTATTTGTAGTGGAGATGAGTGGTACCCGGTGGGGTCTTCTGCTGTTGTAGCCCATCCGCCTCAAGGTTGTGCGTGTTGTGGCTTCACAAATGCTTTGCTGCATACCTCGGTTGTAACGAGTGGTTATTTCAGTCAAAGTTGCTCTTCTATCAGCTTGAATCAGTCGGCCCATTCTCCTCTGACCTCTAGCATCAACAAGGCATTTTCGCCCACAGATGCAAATGTATTTGCCTGTGTGATGTCACAAACCCCAAAATATCCAAATAAACTGTTTTTTTGAGCTTGGCTAAATAATGCTTTATTTATTATAATGAGGAGGATTATGAAACTTACAGGATGTTTTACTGGTACAAAAGCTCAAGGTAAATTTGATTTCTCATGTCATTATCTCTTTAAGTAATTCCTACTTACTAACTACTTCTCCGGGGAAAGAGAGAGCGAAGGGCAGAGAAAGACATTATGTGTGTGATTTCTACCAACCCCGAAATAGATGCCACACATCCCACTAAGCCTACTTAATTTTTCCAGATGGAACAGTTAGTGTGTATAATTTGTAGGAGGGTTATAGTGTGTCGCTGTGTGAAGGTTCATCCAGTTCTGATAGTGATGGAAAATAATGAATAAAAAAAAAAAAAAAAAAAGCAAGAATCAAGACTACATGCGCCTGGCAGGCACACAGACAGCCCACCAATTACTGTAGGCTTCCTACCTAGACAGCATTCTTGGGAATCATGCACTACAAAAATGCTGTCTAGGTAGGCAGATCATTATGTGTTGTGACAGATTCAGAACATTCAAATAGATATGATTCACAGTTGCTTTATCGTAAAGGAATTCTTCACCCAAAAAAAAAAAAAAAATAGAAAAGGAAAAAAAAATTTTTTTTACACCAGATTTGAACGTGCACATGCATATTAAATTTGAGAACTACACTATATTGACAAAATTATTGGGACACCCCTCAAAATCATTGAATGCAGGTGTTCCAATCACTTCCATGGCCAAAGGTGTATAAAATCAAGCACTTAGGCATGCAGACCGCTTCTACAAACATTTGTGAAAGAATGGGTCGTTCTCAGGAGCTCAATGAATTCAAGCGTGGTACAGTGATAGGTTGCCACCTGTGCAATAAGTCCATTCATGAAATTTCCTCACTACTAAATATTCTACGGTCAAATGTTAGTGGTATTATAACAAAGTGGATGCAATTGGGAACAACAGCAACTCAGCCACGAAGTGGTAGGCCACGTAAAATCACAGAGCGGGGTCAGCACATGCTGAGGCGCACAGTGCGCAGAAGTCGCCAACTTTCTGCAGAGTCAATAGCTACAGACCTCCTTTGTGTGGCCTTCAGATTAGCTCAAGAACAGTGCATAGAGAGCTTCATGGAATGGGTTTCCATGGCCGAGCAGCTGCATCCAAGCCTTACATCACCAAGTGCAACGCAAAGCGTCGGATGCAATGGTGTAAAGCACGCTGCCACTGGACTCTAGAACAGTGGAGACGTGTTCTCTGGAGTGACAAATCACGCTTCTCTGTCTGGCAAGCCAATGGACGAGTCTGGGTTTGGCACTTGCCAGGAAAATGGTACTTGCCTGACTGCATTGTGCCAAGTGTAAAGTTTGGTGGGGGGGGAGATTATGGTGTGGGTTGTTTTTCAGGGGTTGGGCTTGGCCCCTTAATGCTTCAGCATACCAATACATTTTGGACAATTTCATGCTCCCAACTTTGTGGGAACAGTTTGGGGATGGCCCCTTCCTGTTCCAACATGACTGCGCACCAGTGCACAAAGCAAGGTCCATAAAGACATGGATGAGTGAGTTTGGTGTGGAGGAACTTGACTGGCCTGCACAGAGTCCTGACCTCAACCCGATAGAACACCTTTGGGATGAATTACAGCGGAGACTGCGAGCCAGGCCTTCTAGTCCAACATCAGTGCCTGACCTCACAAATGCGCTTCTAGAAGAATGGTCAAAAATTCCCATAAACACTAGGGATGTAACGATTCACTCAACTCACCATGCGATACGATTCACGATACTAATTTCACGATACGATTTTCTCACTATTATTTTTAACAAAATGAGATTTAAGAAATTATAAAATGAAAGTGTCCTTTTATTTCTCAGACAAAATTCTGCATATTTCTTTGTAAAATTTAAATATATATTTTATGTCAAATAATCACTCAATTGTCACTCAAAAACTCAATTGTCCCTTCAAGGAGATCTTCCAATGGTGTTTTCTTGGGAGGAGGTTGTTTCAGCTTCTTCACCCTCATCCTGCACTGAGGAATAGCAGAAATAAAAAGACTAGGTCATATTTAAGTACAACAGTGACAGGGGTTTCACACTGTTATAAAGGCAAGATTTTAATTATAATTTGTATCATTACACTTGCAAGAGTTAGAAAACCAGAACACATTTAGATAAATATGCCATAATAATCAACGAATTCTTGAAAAAAAATCCATGTACACATTTAGAGAGAGATAGTAAAATAAATACAACACCTGGTTCTGCAGCACAGATTTCTCCTTCAGTCTGTGGAATACATCCTCGCGCTGGTCTTTTTCTTGATGAGGAAGAGCCTAGAATCCATTTACTATGGCAGAAAATAGCCTTGTATCTTTCGCTGTGAAAACACTGATGCACCTTGTGATCTACGTGGCAATCGCCCTCGACGCCGAGAATGGGGCTGCAAATCCGCCGGTCCGTGTGGTTTGGCCTATTATCTTTTTTCATGCAGACGGAGGTGACTGGAGCCTCTCACTGTGGTGATTATTGGTCTTCGGAAGGTCAAAATGCCGCCACACCTCCGATTTGAATGAGTCAACGTAAAATATGCGCTTGCCATCGCCATGCTTCTGTTTGACGGCGCGTGCACACGGGTGCGCTCGCACCCAACTTCCATATGAATGAACTGAAAACAACTCACTGCACAACTCACAACGACTGCACGCACAGTCCGTAACGCTAGCTACAACTTGTTTTTTGCTACCGTGCCTGTAAAGCAAGGTGACAGTATATGGTTTCAGCGTCCCTGCTGTTTAAAACGTGTATCACGATTCGTTTAACATCTCAACTGACTTGAATCGTCACACAGTTGTATCGATTTTCAACCGGCTCTGAGTGAATCGTTACATCCCTAATAAACACACCCCTAAACCTTGTGGAAAGCCTTCCCAGAAGAGTAGAAGCTTTTATAGCTGCAAAGGATGGGCCAACTCCATATTAAACCCTACGGATTAAGAACGGGATGTCATTAACCTAGAGGTCGACGATCGCGTCAGTGCGACCAACTCGCTTTTTTTCTTATCAGTGCGAAAGAGACTCAAAATACTCTGTCGATTTTGGTCATTCAGGCAAGTGTTACACATCATTATAATCTGTTAAATTTCTACTTTTATTTGTGTACACTCACAATAAAAACAAAATGTTGTGCTTTTGGCAAAATAAAGAAAACAAACATGATGCGCGATCTGCAGCCTCTCTGTCAATGAAGTCCATTCTGATTCTCTTCAGAAAATGAACTGTAACTTAGTGAATACTTGTCTCACAAACATGAGACAAATCGAAAACAAATATTCTCTGTTTATGTAATCTGTTTGAAAAGAGAGAGTCATTCACGAGCCTCTTCATTAAGTGTTCATGCGGCCACGCCCCATTCTTTTGAAAGGCAAATACTGACGCGATCCGTGCGAGTAAACCCCGCCCGCATGTTTGAAAAAACACATCAAGTTTAGTGCATGTACTTTACATAGTTTTGAGACGCGGTGAGGAATAATCCTGGAATAATTTACCTCAGAAGAAAAGCTGTTTATTTCTATGAGCAACGGATCCAGCCGAGGATTGTGAGGCAAGTTTATTCTGTTAGTGTCTGTGAATATTAAACCGCAAAAGACTGTTTAAATATGAATCCTGCATGTGTCTGTGTGACGTATTAAACTGCAGATTAACATTTATAGGCTCTATGATATAACAAATAGGCTACATAAAATGTCAGATGTAAGACTGTTTAGACAAGATTTCTTTGGCCTGTTTTGGACAGATTATGAAGTGTTTACTGTAAAATAGCCTAGTGTCACATCAGTAAAGCTTTTGATCGCAAATTTCTGCTCAGATGCTATAAATTAGGGGTGTAACGGTACACAAAACTGGCGGTTCGGTACGTACCTCGGTTTTGAAGTCACGGTTCGGTAAGGGTTCGGTACAGCAGTTTTACAAAATTACTTTTTATTTATTTTTATTAAACAGTGGTTTACTGAAAAAAATTGTGTCTGTCCTTAAATTAATTCAATTATAACTTTTATTTATTATAATAAGTTTATTAAAGATAATGCTGTAAACTATATAGGGAGCCCTTACTTGCACATTACTATAATATTAAAGGTTAACAACAGAGCCCAAACTATTAGCCTAAATTCAGTTGCTATTTATTTTTAGATATAATAAATCAACACTCAAATAACACATTATATGCAAACATGTAAACTTCACGTAAGGCAGTTTTTGCATTAACTTCTAAATCTAATTATAAAATTATGTTTTTTCTCCAATTCGTTGTTGCAATATAATCATTTATACACAGTGTCTGTAATTTTCATGACAGATTTATTTAAACATACATTGAATAAACAAGACATCACTAACAGGTTAAGTAAAAAAAAAAAAAAAAATATATATATATATATATATATATATATACATATATATATATATATATATATACACACACACAGTGGGGTGAACAAGTATTTGATACACTGCCGATTTTGCAGGTTTGCCCACTTACAAAGCATGTAGAAGTCTGTAATTTTTATCATAGGTACTCTTCAACTGTGAGTGACGGAATCAAAAAATCCAGAAAATCACATTGTATGATTTTTAAGTAATTAATTTGCATTTTATTGCATGACATAAGTATTTGATACATCAGAAAAGCAGAACTTAATATTTGGTACAGAAACCTTTGTTTGCAATTACAGAGATCATACGTTTCCTGTTGTTCTTGACCAGGTTTGCACACACTGCAGCAGGGATTTTGGCCCACTCCTCCATACAGACCTTCTCCAGATCCTTAAGGTTTCGGGCTGTCGCTGGGCAATACGGACTTTCAGCTCCCTCCAAAGATTTTATATTGGGTTCAGGTCTGGAGACTGGCTAGGTCACTCCAGGACCTTGAGATGCTTCTTACGGAGCCACTCCTTAGTTGCCCTGGCTGTGTGTTTCGGGCGTTGTCATGCTGGAAGACCCAGCCACGACCCATCTTCAATGCTCTTACTGAAGGAAGGAGGTTGTTGGCCAAGATCTCGCGATACATGGCCCCATCCATCCGGTGCAGTCGTCCTGTCCCCTTTGCAGAAAAGCATCCCCAAAGAATGATGTTTCCACCTCCATGCTTCACGGTTGGGATGGTGTTCTTGGGGTTGTACTCATCCTTCTTCCTCCAAACACGGCGAGTGGAGTTTAGACCAAAAAGCTCTATTTGTGGTCTGATTTTTGTCATCAGACCACATGACCTTCTCCCATTCCTCCTCTGGATCATCCAGATGGTCACTGGCAAACTTTAGACGGGCCTGGACATGCGCTAGCTTGAGCAGGGGGACCTTGCGTGTGCGCTGCAGGATTTTAATCCATGACGGCGTAGTGTGTTACTAATGGTTTTCTTTGAGACTGTGGTCCCAGCTCTCTTCAGGTCATTGACCAGGTCCTGCCGTGTAGTTCTGGGCTGATCCCTCACCTTCCTCATGATCACTGATGCCCCACGAGGTGAGATCTTGCATGGTGCCCCAGACCGAGGGAGATTGACCGTCATCTTGAACTTCTTCCATTTTCTAATAATTGCGCCTACAGTTGTTGCCTTCTCATCAAGCTGCTTGCCTATTGTCCTGTAGCCCATCCCAGCCTTGTGCAGGTCTACAATTTTATCCCTGATGTCCTTACACAGCTCTCTGGTCTTGGCCACTGTGGAGAGGTTGGAGTCTGTTTGATTGAGTGTATGGACAGGTGTCTTTTATACAGGTAACGAGTTCAAACAGGTGCAGTTAATACATGTAATGAGTGGAGAACAGAAGGGCTTCTTTAAGAAAAACTAACAGGTCTGTGAGAGCCGGAATTCTTACTGGTTGGTAGGTGATCAAATACTTATGCAATAAAATGCAAATTAATTATTTAAAAATCATACAATGTGATTTTCTGGATTTGTTTTAGATTCCGTATCTCACCGTTGAAGTGTACCTATGATAAAAATTACAGACCTCTACATGCTTTGTAAGTAGGAAAACCTGCAAAATCGGCAGTGTATCAAATACTTGTTCTCCCCACTCCCCATATATATATATATATATATATATATATATATATATTTAGGCTAATATAGTGCATATATTTAGTGAAAGAGTTAATTTCTCTAGTGAACTAACAGCTGTGGACACTGAATGACTGCCTGAGGTAAATGTAATGCTACGTGACATTGTTTACAAGCTGTTTTATTAACGTCTTTCCGCGGTTGAAACACTGATTGAGCGATTACACGACATATGATACGTTTCAGTAAGTTGTAATGTATCCTCAACATACCTTAAGATATTAATTCATGTTTATTCTTTAGGAAGAGATGATCTCGTTCACACGTGCGCTGCGCCGCTGTTTGAACTGACGCGCCTATAGAGTGATCAGTCACGTCACATTAAAGAGCGTCAAAACGGCATTTATCGTTTGAATTTCGTGATAAAATGGATTGAATACTTAATATGTTCGTGTGGGAACTCGGATTGAAGTATGTTCCGCGCTTAGAACAAGCCTACTGTTAACTGTTAAAGATTGCATTCGGAACCGTTCGGTACACACATGCACCGTACCAAAAGCCCTGTACCGAAACGGTTCGGTACGAATACGTGTACCGTTACACCCCTACTATAAATACAGTACCAGTCAAGCGTTTTGTGTACAATACTTGTTGTAGCCATTAAAAACGTATTTTGTTTCAAATTTATGTTTAAATATTATAGCCTAATGTTATTTTTTTAATTTCATCTATGTTGATTATGAAAAGTGAACAGCATGAGTAAGATAGGACACATCATAAGATGTGCAATATGTCAGAAGACATGGAGTGGGTCAGACATGATTTTGACAACTTCATTAAGCTTTGTTTTGTAGAAAGCCTTTTTTTAAAGTGAATTTCGTTTTGTATAAATTGTATTTTAATTTTAATCAATGCGAGCCAAAAATATTTTACTTATTATTTTGTGGCCTTATTTCAGTGTCTTAAATTTTTTGTTTTTTCAAAAACCATGCATAAACGTTATTCTCTCAAAAATACAAGCATGTACATACATGTTGCTCATATATTATGGTAGCCCAGTTTGTGCTGAATACAGTGTAATGACACTTTTTCCATTAATATGTTTATAAGCAACTGAAAAAAGCACAAATGTCAGAGCATGTCAAAACTTCTAAAGGGCTCCAAAACTGTGCAGACCCATAGGGGTTAAAGTTCATGCGCCTGTAAAGGCAGGTGTCCCAAAACTTTTGGCAATATAGTGTATGATGGATGCTTTTTATTGCATAATGACCTAAGAATGTTCCTCATACAAATCTATCATATGGATTCAGGAGACTTAAATGCACATGATGCTCAAATGTTGCCTGGAGTCCTGAGTAGCAATATCGCAGTTGAATTGATAAAGAAAAACACTGCTTTCAACATTACACACCAGTATCTGTCAATACTGTCTAAAATGTAAGTTAGTAAATAACTTCTTGATTATTTAACGGCTGTATAGAATCAATTTCACACTCACAATTAGGCACAGTGAGTCACACACTCTCTCTCTCTCTCACACACACACACACACACACACACGAACATTTAATAAAAACAATTAAAAAAAAACATTACTCAACGATGTAAGGATGACCTAGTTAACGCAGTTTAAGAACAGCAACACAGTAGGCGTTGATAAACAAATTTTGAACAGCAGGAGAGGGTTTGAGCTGAAGTGAAGGATGCGGACTGCAGGTTTATGCCGACACAGCAGAATAACTGAGGTCGGGAGCGTGCAAACTAAATATCGGTCGCATCTAAAAATATCAGTAAGAATCAAGACAACATTGTTTCTGCAGTTACAAATCACTGCACGCAACAAAAATCACAACTGCAGCATCATTGGGGCAAATCCCATTACATAGACTCATTATCAATAAGTACGTTTATATGTAGAGAATGATGGCATGTATTGAAATGCAAAGGATGTTGAGCACGCTTCCATTTCGAATAAACTACAATAACCAATACAAATAATGCACTTACCCAGATGATAGCCTAAACTCCTCTTTTTATGTTTTCCATGGTACACAACCCAATCACAAAGATTTCCGTGATGGTGTAAAGAATAACAGACGACCAGGGATCGGCGAGTAAATAGCGTTTTCAGCAGGATATTATTCACTGCTCCGAGCGGCTGGCTGATGATGATGGCGCAGCGGCAGCATAATGAAACTCAATGGCGCTGCGTTTTGATTGATAGCTCCTTCAGCCAAAAGAATGCTCTGGATCGCGTTCAACATGAGCTTGAACATTTCATTGGCCGATAAAGCTGTCAATCAGCTCCCACCCGGGGGTAAACAGGGTAGGCGAAGGGCTGAACCAAACACGCCGGGCGACTGACTGAGATACGAGTCGGTTTTATGACTCCTTGTTGATGGTTTTCATGTCAGTTGGGAAGTGTTAAACAAAATTCACAAAGAATTGTGGATCGGAAACGATCCGTCCATTGAGGAATTGCATCAAATGAGGTCACCTCCTCTCCTGTAATCCTCCTTCTGTGACAAAATCCAAGCATATATCTGCTAATGCATTAATGAACAAACTGCAGGGGCGCGGGAAGTAGGGGTGTTGCAGCACCCCCTGTTTTCATAGGATTGTAAATGCAACGCAAATTTTTGTTCATTTACATTTATTAATTTTTAGCATTTAGTAATTTATTTGTAATAAACACTTTAAGTGGGCTATTTAAAAAAAATCACTTTTGAAATAGGGACAAAACATGTCATACACATAAAATCCCTCTTTATGTTAAAAATAAAGAAATTCATCAAAATAAAAATACTTACAAAGTTACATCTAGAGGAAATCTGGATATTCATTGCTTTTATTTTTAAATAATTTCGTTAGTATTATTTTAAATACGTTGTATACTTGGAAAATTCATGTAATTTAACCTGTCCTCACCATGAGGACACAATGTAAAACTGCCAGTGTTTAAAATGCAAAAAAAAACAAAAAAAAAAAACATTTACATTGAAATTCAGAGATCTGTAATATATCAAACAACGCAAAAAAGTAAATCTTGAATTATATTTTTTTCATTTAAAAATGCCTAACAAAAGTTTTGTCCTCACTTTGCGTCAACTCCATCCGGATTTTTTATAATTCTGAATAATTCAGGCAATGTCATGGTCATCTTTAATTCTGAGGACCCCTATTTCCTGCTCATTGTGGATCTCACAGTAGGACACATAGTCCTGGAAGTTTTATATTTTTTTATATTTTATTAGAGGTTGACTGATAGTGGATTTTACCGATACCTATAACTAGGTTGGACAGTACTTGCCGATAACCAATTCATCAACCGATAGTTTTTCTAATGGATACTTGATTAAAAAAAACAACAACAAAAAAACAATAACACTCTAAGTAAAACAGTACTGAACTTTATTACAAAAAAAAAAACGTACTGAAACATGAAAATGTGCTAAATGAAATACATATATACAGTGGGGAGAACAAGTATTTGATACACTGCCAATTTTGCAGGTTTGCCCACTTACAAAGCATGTAGAAGTCTGTAATTTTTATCATAGGTACTCTTCAACTGTGAGTGACAGAATCTAAAACAAAAATCCAGAAAATCACATTGTATGATTTTTAAGTAATTAATTTGCATTTTATTGCATGACATAAGTATTTGATACATCAGAAAAGCAGAACTTAATATTTGGTACAGAAATCTTTGTTTGCAATTACAGAGATCATACGTTTCCTGTAGTTCTTGACCAGGTTTGCACACACTGCAGCAGGGATTTTGGCCCACTCCTCCATACAGACTTCTCCAGATCCTTCAGGTTTCGGGGCTGTCGCTGGGCAATACGGACTTTCAGCTCCCTCCAAAGATTTTCTATTGGGTTCAGGTCTGGAGACTGGCTAGGCCACTCCAGGACCTTGAGATGCTTCTTACGGAGCCACTCCTTAGTTGCCCTGGCTGTGTGTTTCGGGTCGTTGTCATGCTGGAAGACCCAGACACGACCCATCTTCAATGCTCTTACTGAGGGAAGGAGGTTGTTGGCCAAGATCTCGCGATACATGGCCCCATCCATCCTCCCCTCAATACGGTTCAGTCATCCTGTCCCCTTTGCAGAAAAGCATCCCCAAAGAATGATGTTTCCACCTCCATGCTTCACGGTTGGGATGGTGTTCTTGGGGTTGTACTCATCCTTCTTCTTCCTCCAAACACGGCGAGTGGAGTTTAGACAAAAAAGCTCTATTTTTGTCTCATCAGACCACATGACCTTCTCCCATTCCTCCTCTGGATCATCCAGATGGTCATTGGCAAACTTCAGACGGGCCTGGACATGCGCTGGCTTGAGCAGGGGGACCTTGCGTGCGCTGCAGGATTTTAATCCATGACGGCGTAGTGTGTTACTAATGGTTTTCTTTAAGACTGTGGTCCCAGCTCTCTTCAGGTCATTGACCAGGTCCTGCCGTGTAGTTCTGGGCTGATCCCTTACCTTCCTCATGATCATTGATGCCCCACGAGGTGAGATCTTGCATGGTGCCCCAGACCGAGGGAGATTGACCGTCATCTTGAACTTCTTCCATTTTCTAATAATTGCGCCAACAGTTGTTGCCTTCTCACCAAGCTGCTTGCCTATTGTCCGGTCTACAATTTTATCCCTGATGTCCTTACACAGCTCTCTGGTCTTGGCCATTGTGGAGAGGTTGGAGTCTGTTTGATTGAGTGTGTGGACAGGTGTCTTTTATACAGGTAACGAGTTCAAACAGGTGCAGTTAATACAGGTAATGAGTGGAGAACAGGAGGGCTTCTTAAAGAAAAACTAACAGGTCTGTGAGAGCCGGAATTCTTACTGGTTGGTAGGTGATCAAATACTTGCAATAAAATGCAATAAAATGCAAATTAATTATTTAAAAATCATACAATGTGATTTTCTGGATTTTTGTTTTAGATTCCGTCTCTCACAGTTGAAGTGTACCTATGATAAAAATTACAGACCTCTACATGCTTTGTAAGTAGGAAAACCTGCAAAATCGGCAGTGTATCAAATACTTGTTCTCCCCACTGTAAATATGAATATATTAAAATGAGAAGGTCTAACAGAAAAATTCTACAGAAAATAATTTAAACATTAAAATATTAGAGGTTAAATGTGTTTCTTTAGCTATAACCTAGAAACATGCGTGTAAATTTCATAGGTAACACTTTGCAAGTCCCATTTGTTAACAAGGATGTATTAGCTTACATCAACTATGCATTATGCTATATACATTTTTACAGCATGTATTAATATTTGAGCAATACAATTGTAGCTTGATCATTCATGTTAGTTCATAGTGCATTAACCAAGGTTAACAGATAAAAATAAAATTATAACTCAATTTAATGTTGAAATTAACATACTAACAATGAACAATACTTCCACAGCATTTATTAACCTTAGTTAATGTTACAAATGGAATCTTATTGTAAAGTGTTACCATTTCATATAAATCCAAACAGTCATGCTTTTTTAGAACAAAATACACTCACCTAAAGGATTATTAGGAACACCTGTTCAATTTAAAATTAATGCAATTATCTAATCAACCAATCACATGGCAGTTGCTTCAATGCATTTAGGGGTGTGGTCCTGGTCAAGACAATCTCCTGAACTCCAAACTGAATGTCAGAATGGGAAAGAAAGGTGATTTAAGCAATTTTGAGCGTGGCATGGTTGTTGGTGCCAGACGGGCCGGTCTGAGTATTTCACAATCTGCTCAGTTACTGGGATTTTCACGCACAACCATTTCTAGAGTTTACAAAGAATGGTGTGAAAAGGGAAAAACATCCAGTATGCGGCAGTCCTGTGGGCGAAAATGCCTTGTTGATGCTAGAGGTCAGAGGAGAATGGGCCGACTGATTCAAGCTGATAGAAGAGCAACTTTGACTGAAATAACCACTCGTTACAACCGAGGTATGCAGCAAAGCATTTGTGAAGCCACAACACGCACAACCTTGAGGCGGATGGGCTACAACAGCAGAAGACCCCACCGGGTACCACTCATCTCCACTACAAATAGGAAAAAGAGGCTACAATTTGCACGAGCTCACCAAAATTGGACAGTTGAAGACTGGAAAAATGTTGCCTGGTCTGATGAGTCTCGATTTCTGTTGAGACATTCAGATGGTAGAGTCAGAATTTGGCGTAAACAGAATGAGAACATGGATCCATCATGCCTTGTTACCACTGTGCAGGCTGGTGGTGGTGGTGTAATGGTGTGGGGGATGTTTTCTTGGCACACTTTAGGCCCCTTAGTGCCAATTGGGCATCGTTTAAATGCCACGGCCTACCTGAGCATTGTTTCTGACCATGTCCATCCCTTTATGACCACCATGTACCCATCCTCTGATGGCTACTTCCAGCAGGATAATGCACCATGTCACAAAGCTCGAATCATTTCAAATTGGTTTCTTGAACATGACAATGAGTTCACTGTACTAAAATGGCCCCCACAGTCACCAGATCTCAACCCAATAGAGCATCTTTGGGATGTGGTGGAACGGGAGCTTCGTGCCCTGGATGTGGATCCCACAAATCTCCATCAACTGCAAGATGCTATCCTATCAATATGGGCCAACATTTCTAAAGAATGCTTTCAGCACCTTGTTGAATCAATGCCACGTAGAATTAAGGCAGTTCTGAAGGCGAAAGGGGGTCAAACACAGTATTAGTATGGTGTTCCTAATAATCCTTTAGGTGAGTGTACATTGCAATCACAATAATAATCAACAGGTTACATTTTTTTCTTTTATGAAAATTCAAATGCTTATGTTTAAGCGCTATTCACAGGTTAAGTCTACCAGGAGGCTTTACTGTGCGTTTCGATCTTCTCAGTACAGGTGAATGCAAATCTGAATGCATTTCTTGAGCTGGTTCATTGTCATCCAGTACTGGAAATGTCTCAGATGTTGTTGGTGACACTGCACAGTCTGTGTCATCTGTATGTGTATCCACTAGGACTGTCTCTTTTGGTTTCATCAGACTCCTCCAATTTCTCCTCAGGATTTGACCATCCTCTGTCTTGACATTGTAAGATCTTGGGTTCACCTCCTCCAAGACTGTGGCTCTTTTAGTCCAGGTACTGCAATCCTCAAGTCCTTACAGTACTGTGTATAATGACTGAGACAAATCAGACACATAATTACTTGTTACATTTAACAAATAGGCTTTAAATGCTTTATGCTTAGTAATGGACCTTCCCCCAAAAGAGCAGGAAAGGTCTCCGTTACCAGGGCTACCATCAGATAAGACTTTGTTTATGGCTTGAAAGAATGTGAAAAACAAGGGCCAGAGGGAGACCCATTGCCCTTAAACAGACTTTCCTGCATTAATTTATAGAAAAACTGTTCTATAAACGAACATGCACCCCCGGAACATTGTGTGTACGAATATAACTGTCTTGTAAAGTGTCTCTTGTATGGTATTTCATTTTATGCATATCTTATGAGCAAACTACTAGTTCATGTAACCTCATATATGTCGTGTCTCCTATCAAATTAATGCGTGTTTCACGACTTACACTTTCGTGTATGTCACTTCCTCATAGGAGGCAGTGTGTGTTTGTGGTATTAAATGGAGTATAAATGGACACAAACCCAGTTTAATCATGCTTGAAACAAAGAGCCATAAAATCTCCAACAGAGGAATTTCCAGCTGGGAAATCCCAACAATCCCATTGGTCAAGTCGACCCTAGGGGGTGTGACTTCTCGCAGACCTTAAAGAGAGACGTACAGATCCACGTCGCTCTCTCTCTGGACTGACTACGGACACACATCTGCTGGCTCTCACCTGGCCAAGCCGGCCAGGCTGCAAGGCCTACACACACATCAAGCCATGTGCGTGTGTGGGACAGGAAACCCGATCCGACCACATGGTCACGGGCCGGCAGGCCCAACACCTCAAGTCATGTGCAACTTCCTCGACGGAGTTGAAATAACTGTGCAAGTTCATCATATCTTCTTCAGTCAACGCAGAAGAAATCGATTGCAACTTCAACACCATCGGACTGAACTATCAAGACTTTTTCCTGTGATTGTACATCGGACGCTCTTCAAACCGCTCAGGCCAATGCAAGTAACGTACGATATACTAAATCACTGTTTAGTTAGTCAAAGCTGTGAACCCCTTTGTTCAAACAAAGGATCTTGCAGTCATAACTGATTGTTCTCCCAGGTGTTTTCATAGCTTCATCCCTCTGTTCTGACCCGGTTCTTCAATCACTTTAACTCTACATATTACCCATGTATGTTTTTGTTTTGTGTGTATGCGTTTCTGTTTAGTTTAGTTGTGTTTGTGATTTAGTTAATAAAGATTGTGCACAGTACATATCTGGTTCTGACTCCCTGCCTGCAAACAAATTGTCACTTAAATGATCGATTTTGTTACGCGCACTAAGCGCTGTAAATGCAATGGAAGAATTATTTTTCTGTGGCCATGAAAAATACCCTTTTTCTGAGAAATAATTAATAATCAATACTGAGTGTTCACAGGATGAACTGATTGATTGATTGTAATGTTAATGTAGCTACATGAAGTTAATCTCATTAACTGATTAAATTTTCATAATTAATCATAATGAATAATCATAATGAGTTATGAATAATTATTAATATTTCCCCTTTGAGCTAATTCGCTACATGTGTCATTACTGGAGAGTGGTTCTAGGCTTTTTGATGGCTTGTCATAATTAGCTTTTTGTCTCTGTTTCAGGTGTTTTTGTTTCCTTTTCAGGTATTTGTTCTTGTTTGGTGTTGCTAAGCAAGGAAGTGTGGTTCGTAATCTGCGCCCCATCAGGATTTCCACAGGAGACACACCATGTTCTAGTGGAGATGCACGGTAATTC
Organism: Coreius guichenoti; assembly: GCA_039654105.1. Lineage (NCBI taxonomy): Eukaryota > Metazoa > Chordata > Actinopteri > Cypriniformes > Gobionidae > Coreius > Coreius guichenoti. The sequence continues at coordinate 21,084,043 of CM077185.1, read as the reverse complement.
AGCAGAGCTAAATAAGGATCTGATTGAATGTCCACTGCTTTCTTGAGTAGTAGCTTCACTATGTGTACTCCTTTCTCCGCTTTTCCATTCGACTGCGGATATAATGGGCTCGATGTCACATGTTGCAGTAGAACTGCACCCAGTCCATCTTTGGATGCATCTGCTGATATCTTTGTCTTTTTTGATGGGTCAAAGAACGTCAGCACAGGCTCTGTAGTGAGGATAGTCTTCAGTCATCCCTATTCTTGTTCATGATCAGCTGTCCATTTGAACTTGCCTTTATCACGTAACAGTTCTCTCAAGTACACTGTTTTTGAAGACAACCCTCTCATAATACAATACAGCCTTTCTGTCTGTGGGTCTGAGCATTTTGAGTATAGCTTTTACTTTACTCTTTTCTGGTTCCACACCCCCTTCTGACAGTTTATCTCCTAGGATTGTGATTTCTTTCGCTCCAAACTGACATTTGTCCTTGTTCAACTTCAGCCCGTACTTCCTTACTCGCTGTAGGACTTCCATGAGCCTTGTGCTGTTCTATTGTGGATCCCCACAATACAATATCCTCCACATACACACGCACACCCTCAATGCCTTCAATTATGTGCTCCATGGCCCTGTGGAATACTTCAGGAGCTAAAGAAATTCATTCATTCATTCATTCATTCATTCATTATTTATGGTGTATATTCTTCTTACTAGATCTAGGTCCTCACATGCCTTGTCTCCCAAGACAGAATCATGACCACCATGAACAACCACGAACATGAGGTGATGTTCTCTGTTTTTCACTTTTACCTTAAGTCTGCATGTTCCTTTTGTTGGAATGTTCTGTCCATTATAGACTTTGAGTTGCACTGTTTTCTGACTTATACGTGGCTTAATTTTCATTGCTCTGACATCATGCTCCGAAATCAGATTGACTTTTGCTCCTGTGTCTAGCTTGAGTGCAGGGGCGGCGCTAGAGAATTTTGAATGCAGGTGCTGAGGGGGCGCTAGATCATTGACAGGGGGAGCTGCGCAATTATATATTTATAAATACTATTAATAAATATGAGCCAAACTTGGCCACTCAATTTTTAACATTCAATTATTTTATTTATCACAATTTAAGTTTTAATTTTATTAAACTGAACAAGCACAAAATTCATTATTCAATTAAACATTCTTCAAGATTAAGGACAATATGCCATTAAAAAGCACCCATAGCACCGGGGAAATATCAGTATTCACCAAATTGGTGAAAACAATCACCAGGGCCGGCACGTGCCTATAGGCGAACTAGGCAGCCGCCTAGGGCAGCAAGAATAAAAGTGTTTTTTTTCCCCCTTTAATTTATTTAATTATTATTTTTTTTGGACATTCGTTTGAATTATTGCACTTCCATCATCAAGTTATCACTCCATTAGTTATTCTAAATCTAAATGAACTTTCCTTCATTCTAGTAGCCTACCACGCCCACCCCATCCCACCCCACACTAGAGCGCCATCGGTCTACATAAAAAAACTCCCTGATGTACATCCAAAAATATCATCAAAACAAACAACAACAAAAAAAATCCGTACATGAATATAAAAGATGACTACTTTTACTGCTGGTAATGGCTAATGATTTTAAAGCCCGACACGCGCTTCTGAAAGGTAGGCTTATGCATGTGTAGCTATGTGAGAGAACGGGGGGGAGAAGTTATTGTGTGCGTAAAGTTTATATATTCCAGCTAACATTTGGATGTTTAATGACCGTTGAAAAGACGTCCCTCCGACACATCCTGTCATGGTTGAAAAATAGTTCCAAAATGAAAGTTGACTGGACGTACGTTGAGCATATCTGAATGCATTTTTAGGAAATGTAATGTTAAATTTTTTCCCGATTTATGCCGTCCTACAGCGGCTATTTTTGGCCAGAGACACAACGTTGCCATCGGACCAGTGTTTGCTGGGATGCCATATTAATATTAATAATATTTATAACCGCTACGAAGAGCTGTGCACACGCAGAGACTACCACTGATTTGCCGCTTTCCGTGTGTCATGATTCCAGCCTGTGTTTCCCTGTCTTGTGAGGACTCTTTTGTTTTGTCGTGTTTTGTAGTCCTTTGTAGTTTTTCATGTTGATTAGTTCTCCCAGGTGTTTCCCATTTAGCCACTCCCTCTTGTTATCTTGTTAACCTTGTTTGACCATGTGTATTTAAACCTCGGTACAGTTGTTGGGTGTCTGCCTGTTTTTGATACCCTCGTTCTTGGATTTACTGTATGTTGTTTGTTATTAAATCGTTCATGCTGCATTTGGATTCTCACTCCGCTTCATCCCTGCTCACACGTTACACCGTGCGTCTCTCATTGAAAACGAACTAGAGACTTGTGCTTTCTGCGTCCCGTATGTCGAAGTGGTAGCCTACTGCTGCCGGCCCAATTTATCAGCGGCCCACTGGGAATTCTCCTGAATCTTCCGATGGCTACTCCAGGCCTGTACATATAGGCTACTTATTATATAATATAAAACAGAATTTGCACTAGTGGTGCTGATTTGTTTTTAACGTTGCAGAATAAATAAAAAAAACTGAAAACATGCTTCTTTCTGTATGCTTTTATTTTAGTGCAATTTTATCAATTAACAAAATCTCCAGTCTTTCACATGCATCTCAAAGATCGTCTTTAATTATGAGTGTGTGGGGGCAGCGCGACGGTGTTTTGCCTAGAGGGGCAGTTGAGCTTGTGCCGGCCCTGACAATCACTTAATATTTACAGTCTCAAATCAGGACAATGCGACGGTTGTTGTGATTAACGAAAAATGCATCAATGATGTGTTGAACATCCAAAGCCTTTGCTCTTCGTGTATTGATTAGCTACCGTCTCTGCATCCGCGGACTTCGTACAATCAACATCTGAACCGTTCTCAACCTCTGGCTGAGATAAGTTTATGCTCTCGTTTTTACTGGGAACTAAATTAAAATCACGAGATCGCTTACTTGGGAGAAGGAACCGCTCCAATGTTTTTCAAAAATGAAATGCTACATTATTAAGCGCGACAGCGTAGCTACAATTCACGTGACACTTCATATATGTTACGCACGCTTAATGAGTAAAAAGTTTTTTTTTTTTTTCATTTGTTGTTTTAAATTATTTACTTATGTATTAATTAAAATACAGCCTGAATATAATTGCTTCCAGCAAAAATGTTTGGGGGTGCTATGGGGGTGCTTTGGTCTTTCTTGGGGTGCTGAAGCACCTGCTAGCCCATCCCTAGCGCCGCCCATGCTTGAGTGACACTGTTACTCCATTTATTTCCAGCGTTGTCATCCACTTGTCCCGTGCAACACTATTCACATCAGTCTGTTCTGTTCTTTCTTGACTGATATCGGCCTGCTGCACCATTGCAATGAAGAATGTGTCTGTTTATTTCACTGCATGCACATGCTCACTTTGACTGTCCGCCCATTGAAAAGCATTGCTTGGCAAAATTATTCTGCCCTTTACATTTGGCACAGACTTTGCCGTAGGCTGGACACTGTTTTGGCGGGTGTCTTTTGCCACATCTCTTACAGTTAAACAGTTCTTTCTCCTTTTGCTGTTTCAGTTTACTCATTCTGCATTTCTGCATCTTCTCTGTTACTGCAGCTACAGCTGAACTGTCGCTTCCGCTCATCTTTGCGTTGTCATCAAAAGTTTTAACATGTTGAAAAGCTATCTCGCTGGCATGACATATCCGCACTGCTTCAAGGTTAGCTTGGAAAAAACTTGGAAGTAAACGCCCACTGCTCTGATTGGATAACAGTTTTGAATATTATAATGAGTTTTGACTCACCCGTCAGTCCACGTGGGGAATTGTTTTGAAAAACGCACAAACGCACAATGTCTTGCCCACGTGAGCTGGAACTTACAACAATAAAGTTGTAAGTTCCAGCTATTTTTAAGTTGTAACATTAAAAATAAAGTTCAACCGCATTCCTAATATTGGAATCCGAAGGAAGCTGCAGCGACTGTGTTCTTCCACAACCAGGCACTGCACAATATTTTGTAATCTTCAATGGTATGTTTATTGCTTGGTACTGTCGTTCCGGTTGCGCGCCACGTAGGCCTATGTAATTTATGTTACATGTCATGTGCGAATCGGTGGGCGGGGCTACAGAATTAGGCATTCGTCTTTTTCTGCTGAGACGACGTTTCGCTGCTCTCTGACGTCACAGGGAAGCAAATTCGCAGTTCTCTCGTTTGATGAGCCAGCTGACAATAAAAGCTTTTATTTGACTAACAAGGAAGTTTTCAGCTCCGAAACTTTCAGGATATTCTTATTTTACAATGACCTTTTATATATCAAAAGCTCAAGGAAAAGTTGATTTTTCAATTCATTACCTCTTTAAATCCATTAAGAAACTGTCAAAAGACTCTCCCTGTTGTTGTAGATGAGAACGAAGAACATACCTTTTGAAAGTCTTGTTCTTTTTCAGTGAGCAGTTTGAATCAAACTTCTCAATTACCACGTTGTATTTGCCTTTGTCTTCGGCCTGTTCAAACACAAGCGTGTTAAACACCTCTATCGACTGTGGTCCTGCGACGGTGAGTAGCAATGCAACCTCACGTGCATTCGATGCTTCATCAAGGTCCACTGCTTGTAAGTACAGCCCGAATCTCTGTTTAAACGTTCGCCATTCGTGATCAGTATTTCCAGTCCAGTCCATGTAATGTTTCTTAATCCAGTACAGAATCTGTTTGTAACAAACTTGTGTTTTATTCTGTTTTCAGATTGAGAGCAGGAACAGCAACAAATCTATTCTACTGACTTGTAGTCTGCACTTTCTACAGGTAAGTGTAATGCTACTGACACCTAGTGGTTAGTTTTGGTACTCGCATCTACAAATACACTACACATCACTGCTCACATTTTGCTCATTTTGGCCTTCATAAACATAATTGTTTTTACATAATCAAATGGAAGAGACAAATTGTTACTCTTAACTCGATTGTGTATTTCAGATGCTGTCACGTACCATAACCTCATCATCTGCAGAGAGAAACTGACACTCAAAATACACACATAATGAAGGATCTAAAGATATAGAGAATTGTCAAGATATTTCACTGGAACTTGGTCTACTTAATTACATCTATATCATGTTCAGTGTCAATTGTTATTTATTAATGTATTCAGCTAACAACTGTTGTTAGAGCACTGTCATTTTTGCTACAATTTTCCATGTCGATAAAAAATAAAAGTACCTAATTGACACAACATGCTGTTTTTTTATGCCAAATAGAGGCAACAAGACAGATAGAGGACTAAAAAACTATATTAATAAATAATATATAAAAAATAATACTAATGCTAATATTAATAATAGTAATAATATGAATATACTAATATTAATGAAAATAAACTATTATTAAAAAGCTTATTTATAACACCATTAAGGTCCTATATAACACTTTCAAAGCACGGTTCTTTATGCAACCTTATAAAAAGGGTTCTATTTAGCACCAAAAAGGGTTCTGCTATTGTTACAAGCCAAAGAACCCTAATTTGGTACTGTGTAGAACCATTTTTATTAAGAGTGTAGTAAACTTATCATAGATAAGTATCATCAGTTAAGTTCACTTAAAACTTGCAATTATACTTGCAGTATAAAACTACTAAACTAGTAGTTTACTGAGAGTATACTTAAAAGTGTACTTTCACAGACTAAAATAATGTGCTACAAGTATTAAAATAGTAAACTACTTGTATATTTATAAGTTCACTTGCAGTACAGATGCAGTAGAAATGAAAAATGTTGTTGTGAACTAGTTGTGCACTTTATTACTGTTACACTTATAGTACACTTAAACGTATACTTTCATACACTTAAAGTGGGCCAATTTAGTCCCAAGCAGTATTGAAATAGTACACTTACAAGTTTACTACTAGTAGTCAAGTCAAGTCACCTTTATTTATATAGCGTTACGCTTTAGATTACAGCCCGGAAAGTACTGCGTAAGTAAAACGAATTTACAGCGTAACTTTCGGTAATTATAGTATAATTATAAAGTATGTATGTGTAGGTATAAGGGAACAATATGTAATATTTGGGGAATAAAGGGGTAACTACCAGGAAAATTAACAAATTATTTATACTGTAAGTATTTTTTTAATTAAGGGGTAATTATTTGTGTAGTTACAGGGTAAGTGGTGCTTGTTATTCCATGTAGTTACAGGGTAAGTATGAATCTACGGGCTGTAAACTAAAGTGGTGCTTGTTCCCCTCTTGTTTCATGTACAGTGGGGAGAACAAGTATTTGATACACTGCCGATTTTGCAGGTTTGCCCACTTACAAAGCATGTAGAAGTCTGTAATTTTTATCATAGGTACTCTTCAACTGTGAGTGACGGAATCTAAAACAAAAATCCAGAAAATCACATTGTATGATTTTTAAGTAATTAATTTGCATTTTATTGCATGACATAAGTATTTGATACATCAGAAAAGCAGAACTTAATATTTGGTACAGAAACCTTTGTTTGCAATTACAGATATCATACGTTTCCTGTAGTTCCTGACCAGGTTTGCACACACTGCAGCAGGGATTTTGGCCCACTCCTCCATACAGAACTTCTCCAGATCCTTTAGGTTTCGGGCTGTCACTGGGCAATACGGACTTTCAGCTCCCTCCAAAGATTTTCTATTGGGTTCAGGTCTGGAGACTGGCTAGGCCACTCCAGGACCTTGAGATGCTTCTTATGGAGCCACTCCTTAGTTGCCCTGGCTGTGTGTTTCGGGTCGTTGTCATGCTGGAAGACCCAGCCACGACCCATCTTCAATGCTCTTACTGAGGGAAGGAGGTTGTTGGCCAAGATCTCGCGATACATGGCCCCATCCATCCTCCCCTCAATACGGTGCAGTCGTCCTGTCCCCTTTGCAGAAAAGCATCCCCAAAGAATGATGTTTCCACCTCCATGCTTCACGGTTGGGATGGTGTTCTTGGGGTTGTACTCATCCTTCTTTTTCCTCCAAACACGGCGAGTGGAGTTTAGACCAAAATGCTCTATTTTTGTCTCATCAGACCACATGACCTTCTCCCATTCCTCCTCTGGATCATCCAGATGGTCATTGGCAAACTTCAGGCGGGCCTGGACATGCGCTGGCTTGAGCAGGGGGACCTTGCGTGCGCTGCAGGATTTTAATCTATGACGGCGGTAGTGTGTTACTAATGGTTCCCTTTCAGTCGGTCACGTTCGACGTACGTCGGACGTCACCGACGAATTGGGATCACTTCTGGGAGCCCCTATCAGCTTCGAGTGTATACAGAACGGGCCAATGGCCATTGGCGTGCGAGATTTGCATCTCGCGCTCCGCCCTGCACCGCGGGTATAAAGCGGAAGGAGATGCAGCGCACCTTTGTCATTCACTTTGGAGCCGACTGTGTGCTGCTGAAGAGTGTTCCTGTATTATACAGAGATAATCAGAACGAGAGAGGAGAAGTTCTGAGTGTTGGTGTGAAGGCACAACAGCGAGGACCGCGAGCTCACTGAGCACAAAAACTGCTATTACAGCAACTTTCAGTTTGGTGGGCGTTCACATTACTCTGAGTGCAAAACACAGGCTGCACTATTCCCTGTGTTTTTGCCGCGGCTATCTCCCTGGGTGCTTCAACACGTTAAAAGAGCTTTTTCCCTAAAAGAGTACACGGGTGTGACACTGCGTCTTTTTCAAGATGTCATTCCACCCGTGCGTTTCTGGATGCGGTTGTTTCCTGTCCTTCTTGACGGCCACGACCTCTCTCACATAAGCATCTGAAGATTGTGTTCGTGGGTGATCCATGTTCTCTCAGAAAAGGAGAATGTGATCACGTCGGCGTGCTGTTCGTTTCTCCTTCCTCGTAAGGTTTGAGCGTTCAGCGCGCCGTGTGCCGTCTAGCTGCCAGTTGACAGCGCGGGTTGTCACGGCAACCCAGCGCGTCACTCGGCGCTTTAGATGCGCGGTCGAGACTCGCAACCTCAAACGGGGCTGAGTCCCTTCGCCTATTCCCCGATCTAGTTTCTCTTCTGGTGCACCAGAAAAGAGCTACTTCGGCTAATAAGCCTGGGTGACCTGAGGATTACAGTGGGGCTTCCCTGCCGAGTCCATCTCCGTGGGCCCCCACTCCTCTATCGCATCGCGAGCATGTTGAGACTGTGTTCGTGGGTGGTCATGTTCTCTCATGAGAGCATGGCCACGTCAGCGCGTTGTTCGCCTTGCCTTTCATAGGGGCTTGAGTGTCCAGCGCGCTGTGTGCCGTCTAACGGCCACGCTCACTGTCTCACGTGCCTGCTGGTAGCTTTTCATTTGGGGCTCTAGCAGAGGACAGATGTCAATCGCTACATCGGAGAGAGGGCTGTTATGTGCTGGAAATGAGATGAGGCTGAGATTCCCACTATAATAGTGTGTGCTCATGCTGAATCAGATTCAGACTTGACAGCCATGCTTTCCCGGGTGGCTGAGGCGTAGTGCAACTCGTAAATCACCTCAGTCACCTCAGTCTGTTGGGACTTCGGGTCAACTGGGAAAAGAGCAAACTCTGCCCCGTGCAGAGGATCTCTTTTCTCGGTATGGAGTTGGACTCGGTCAATCTGACAGCGCGACTCTCAGAGGAGCGCGTCTAGTCAGTGTTGAACTGCTTGAATTCGTTCAAATGCAGGACAGCGGTACCACTGAAACATTTTCAGAGGCTCCTGGGGCATATGGCATCCGCAGCCGCAGTGACGCCGCTCGGATTGCTTCATATGAGGCCGCTTCAACACTGGCTACACGACCGAGTCCGAGATGGGCGTGGCAGAGCGGCTCGTTCCGTGTCTCAGTAACACCGAAGTGTCGCCAAACCTTCAGTCCGTGGTTGGACCCTTCGTTTCTACGGGCAGGAGTTCCCCTAGAACAAGTGTCCAGGCATGCTGTTGAATCCAAAAAACGGATGCCTCATCCACCGGCTGGGGGGCCACATACAACGGGCTTGCAGTTTCGGGTCTGTGGACGGGGCCTCAACTGCAATGGCATATCAACTGCCTCGAGTTGTTAGTTCGTCTTGCGCTGGGCCGCCTCAAAGGGCCGCTACGAGGCAAGCACGTTCTGGTCTGTACGGACAACACTGCGGCCGTTGCGTACATTAACAAACAGGGTGGTCTACGCTCCCGCCGCATGTCACAACTCGCCCGCCATCTCCTCCTCTGGAGTCAGAAGCATCTGAGGTCGCTTCGTGCCACTCATATTCCGGGCCTGCTCAATGTGTTAGCACTGAGGATGGGGAGCCACAACCTCATCCTGGAAATGGTTTAGTGCCATCATGAGACCCTCCATCACTCCACCTGCCCTTATTGCCTCATCTGGCCTGGATGTTGCTGTGGTCTTTTCATGCTCAGTGAGCCCAGAGTCAGCGAGAGCTTCTAGAAAAAGACCAAAAGCGACTTACAGTGCACTTATTACAGGGACGATCCCCCTGGAGTACGTGGAGTAAAGAGCCTTGCTCAAGGATACACTGGTGCTGACGGCTGTGGAGATCGAACCAGAAACCTTCTGCTTATCAGTTCAGTGGTTTAGCGCACTACACCACAAAAGTAATAAAGCTACAATAAAAATTAGCATGTAATTGTAAAAATATTAAATTTAAATATGGCAAGATTAAAATAAAAGCCGCAGAATTGGCACAGCTGTGTTGAGATGGCAGCAGGATGTGGGGTTCACTGCCTGTAAATGTGTGATAGTTTGTTAGAACAATAATTTATTGTGATGTTTACTTCTATTCATTCTTTTACTCATTTATTCATGTTTCCTATTGTTGTCAGTAAATAAAATATTACTTTATTAACTCATGCATTAATTCATTGCTTGACTGAAAATTGATATGTATTCACATCGGCTGCATTTGTCTAGTGTGGATTTATGCATCACTATGTCATATGACAACAAATTGCATTTTGCTTGTTTTGCTAAAACGATATCATTTTCAGTAAAAAAAAAAAAAAAAAAGTAATTAAGTATTGGTCAGCATTTGTCATTATTGTAAGTGTTTGGGTGGGCTAGCAATGCAATTCATTCTGGGGTAATCTTAATTTTTAAGTAGTGATACTTACATTTTTTGAGTATAAAATCAACAATTTTCTCCAAAGGCGAGATCTTCGAGCAGCTGAAAGACGTCTCTGTGCAGACATTGCAAACACTGAGGGAAACCGTACTAGGTACACAATCATAATGATAAAAAAACAAATATGGGTTTGCATACATTATATACACAGAAAAAAGCACAATAACAAGGTTAAATATCTGAATAATTCATCATAATGCAATCATTTTTTTATTTTTATTTCATAAGCCTGAGGGATGAAACAAGTTAAATTTAACAAGAAAAAGAGGAAAATATAAAGGAGATTTATGCCACTTTTGCTTGTGGATGAAATTTTTTGCATATAAAATAAAGAAATTAACAACATATTAAAGAGATCATGATTTTGGGTTTTCGCAATAAAAAATATCTTAAGGATAAAACTGGGTCAGATTAGTAGGGTTAAAAATGTATTGCTTATACTACAATCACAAAATAAATGGGCAGCTGTTTCTTCAACAAGACCACAAAATGAATGAGCAAGTTTAATCAATATTAAGATATTTATAGATAGATGAATTAAACCTGTCACATATCTTTTAAGTTGTTGCGCTTGTGATAATGTCGTAGGTCACATGATAACGTCAACATGGCGCATAAAGTGCGGATCGCATTGAAGGATGCGGATTCTGAAATCCGATGCCGCTTCAATATAGCTATATATATACAGTGGGGAGAACAAGTATTTGATACACTGCCGATTTTGCAGGTTTTCCTACTTACAAAGGATGTAGAGGTCTGTAATTTTTATCATAGGTACACTTCAACTGTGAGAGACGGAATCTAAAACAAAAATCCAGAAAATCACATTGTATGATTTTTAAATAATTAATTTGCATTTTATTGCATGACATAAGTATTTGATCACCTACCAACCAGTAAGAATTCCGGCTCTCACAGACCTGTTAGTTTTTCTTAAAGAAGCCCTCCTGTTCTCCACTCATTACCTGTATTAACTGCACCTGTTTGAACTTGTTACCTGTATAAAAGACACCTGTCCACACACTCAATCAAACAGACTCCAACCTCTCCACAATGGCAAAGACCAGAGAGCTGTGTAAGGACATCAGGGATAAAATTGTAGACCTGCACAAGGCTGGGATGGGCTACAGGACAATAGGCAAGCAGCTTGGTGAGAAGGCAACAACTGTTGGCGCAATTATTAGAAAATGGAAGAAGTTCAAGATGACGCTCAATCTCCCTCGGTCTGGGGCACCATGCAATATCTCACCTCGTGGGGCATCAATGATCATGAGGAAGGTAAGGGATCAGCCCAGAACTACACAGCAGGACCTGGTCAATGACCTGAAGAGAGCTGGGACCACAGTCTCAAAGAAAACCATTAGTAACAAACTACGCCGTCATGGATTAAAATCCTGCAGCGCACGCAAGGTCCCCCTGCTCAAGCCAGCGCATGTCCAGGCCCGTCTGAAGTTTGCCAATGACCATCTGGATGATCCAGAGGAGGAATGGGAGAAGGTCATGTGGTCTGATGAGACAAAAATAGAGCTTTTTGGTCTAAACTCCACTCGCCGTGTTTGGAGGAAGAAGAAGGATGAGTACAACCCCAAGAACACCATCCCAACCGTGAAGCATGGAGGTGGAAACATCATTCTTTGGGGATGCTTTTCTGCAAAGGGGACAGGACGACTGCACCGTATTGAGGGGAGGATGGATGAGGCCATGTATTGCCAGATCTTGGCCAACAACCTCCTTCCCTCAGTAAGAGCATTGAAGATGGGTCGTGGCTGGGTCTTCCAGCATGACAACGACCTGAAACACACAGCCAGGTCAACTAAGGAGTGGCTCCGTAAGAAGCATCTCAAGGTCCTGGAGTGGCCTAGCCAGTCTCCAGACCTGAACCCAATAGAAAATCTTTGGAGGGAGCTGAAAGTCCGTATTGCCCAGCGACAGCCCTGAAACCTGAAGGATCTGGAGAAGGTCTGTATGGAGGAGTGGGCCAAAATCCCTGCTGCAGTGTGTGCAAACCTGGTCAAGAACTACAGGAAACATATGATCTCTGTAATTGCAAACAAAGGTTTCTGTACCAAATATTAAGCTCTGCTTTTCTGATGTATCAAATACTTATGTCATGCAATAAAATGCAAATTAATTACTTAAAAATCATACAATGTGATTTTCAGGATTTTTGTTTTAGATTCCGTCACTCACAGTTGAAGAGTACCTATGATAAAAATTACAGACTTCTACATGCTTTGTAAGTGGGCAAACCTGCAAAATCGGCAGTGTATCAAATACTTGTTCTCCCCACTGTATATATATATATATATATATATACTAATTAAATTTATAATCAAAGCCTTAATCAATATTTATCCTCCTATATTATTATGATTCTTTCCAGTTATGATATTACTTAATCAATAGAACCACTGATTGCTTATTTGTTTCTTCATATATGTTTTCTAAAGTTTGTATTTGGTCTCTGAGGAGTGACTGACAGTCTGGCCCATGCCAGGAGTGCAGTAACAGTGCTTACTCACTTAGCCCAGCTTCCAGAGATGAAATGTGGATTTGTCTTTCATTTTATATTATATTTTAATTCATTTTTTTACTGAAACACTAAAGAATTATGGTGAATATTGTCTGTACCTCTTACTGAGAGAAAGCACATGTTATTAGTATGTTTTGGGAAACGTTCTGGTCAGAACTGGAGCTCAATCAACTCCAACCTTGGAGAAACTGTGTATCTGTGTATGTGCGCAGTATTCTGTGTTACAGATCAGTATTGAAGGTGTACAACGGGCATCCTAGGGAGAGTGACAGGATGTTGTTCTGGACAAGCTGGCACCTGCTCCAGCTCTGGAACGTCACTACGTGCCTAATTCCGGGGGTGAAAGCGTCAACAAGTGATCCATGGACACGTGCATCTGATTAACTGACAATGCGTGGAAAAATTGCTATGACTATTTTCTCTTAGCCAATCAGAATCATTCAACTTGCAGTAATGACGTGGCTAGACCTTGAAAGCAGTATAACTGTTGAGAAATTGTGGTACAAAAATCTGGTAGAGAGGGAGCGCAGCCTACGAACTCCTTGTAAGACTTGAAGCTGGCTTCTGCTGATGAAACTCCTAAATTTGCATATCTAAGCTATAAAAGGCCATGCAGCGCCATAGGATTCAGGTTAAATCGACTGAAGCGATCCCCTGATCTAAGCACAATAGCACGGCGGGTTACGCAATACTCGTTCCCTTCTCTCAGGGAACCGAGGTTACGTTAGTAACCGAGTCGTTCCCTTTCGAGAGTACTCTCGTATTGCGTATGCTATGGGAACCCAATTTAAAACGCTGTGCGAGCTAGAAAACTTTGTCCCATATTATGGCCTGGGGAGAGAGCCCGAGGCTCATAAAAGAGAAAAAGTATGAGACCAAAAAGAGGCCAACAATAGTGAGCCTCATATAAGGGTATATATAGGAAAGAATATTCCTATGTAATAATCCAATAAGAACTAGACCAGACAAAGTCGGGCCTTATTAATATTGAATGTGTGTACATTTGTATAGGATTTTGACAAACTAGACCGGACAGAGTCGGGCCTTATAGTATGTAATGTGATGAACATTGCTTGTGTTACACATAGCTTATTATGGGTTATATAAAAAACCCCAGACCGGAAAGAATTCGGGCCATAAGTATAGCATATGAAACATTTGTTTATATGGGGTATAGATAACAACTAGACCGGACAGAGTCGGACCTACAGTTATTACAAATGTGTTATACATTCGTTTATATGGAAAGAATCCTAGCTTGCAAAGCAGGAACCTCCAAGTTATAGAATCTAATAAATGTGGACGGAGAGGCCCAGCCTGAATGGAGTGGAGAGCACTTTGGGTACATAACCATGTCTTGGCTTGAGGACGACTCTGGAGTCGTTAGGCCCAAACTCGAGACAGGAAGCGCTCGTAGAGAGTGCATGTAAATCGCCAACTCGCTTGACTGAAGCTAGTGCCAGCAAGAAAGCAGTTTTTAGCGAAAGGTGCTTCAAGCTCACAGACTGAAGAGGTTCGAATGGGGAACCTTTCATGGCCTCTAAGACCGTGGAAAGGTCCCATAAAGGAACCGAAGGGGGGCGAGGCGGGTTAAGCCTCCTAGCCCCTCTGAGAAAGCGCACAATGAGGTCGCTTCTCCCTAGTGACTGTCCGGCCACGTGAGCGTAAGACACTGCTATGGCCGCCACATATACTTTGAGCATGGAGGGGGAACGACCTTTGAAGAAAGGAAAGCACTTCTGTCACCTCACACGAGTGTGGGTCCAGGTTCCGTGCTGTACACCAGCCTGAGAACACTGACCATTTCAGCGCGTAAAGCCGTCTGGTTGAAGGCGCTCTAGCTTCAGAAATAGTATTCAGCACCCTATCAGGGAGGTTCCCGGGTATCCCGGGTATTGATGGGCCACACATGAAGGGACCACAAGTCGGGGCGGGGGTGCCAGAGCTTCCCCTTCGCCTGCGCGAGGAGGTCTCTCCTTCGCAGTATAGGCCATGGGGCTGTGTCTAGCAGCTGAATCAGTTCGGAGAACCATATCTGGTTCTTCCATAGCGGGGCTATTAAAAGCACTGCGCACTTGTTCTCCCTGATCCGTTTGATGACCTGAGGTAACATCGCAATCGGAGGGAAAGCATACAGTGGGCGGCTGGGCCAGTCGTGGGCCAGCGCATCCCTGTGCTTGGAGAAGAATGTTAGGCAATGAGCATTGTCTTCTGAGGCGAAAAGATCGATCTCCACTTTGCCGAAGATGCTCCAAATCAGCTGAACCGTCTGTGGGTGAAGAGACCATTCCCCTGGGGGAATGTAGCCTCTGGATAGCATATCCGGACCCTTGTTCAGAATGCCTGGCACATGTGCTGCCCTTAGCGAGCGCAGGTTGTGCTGACTCCATAAGAGGAGATGTTTTGCCATGATGTGCAGGTTGTTTGACCTGAGACCACCCTGACGATTTATATAGAATACTACCGACATGTTGTCCGTTCGGACCAGGCGGTGGTGATCCTTTATGTATGGGAGGAAAGCTTTTAGTGCCAGATCGACCGCTTTCATCTCTAGACAGTTTATGTGCAGCCGTTTCTCAGAGTCTGACCAAAGACCGGAGACGGGCCTGCCGTTGTGTTGGACGCATCTGTCGAAATCACTTTCCATTTTGATATCGTGCCCATACTCACACCCGACCGGTACCAGTCGGTTGCTTTCCCAGGAGCCAGGGCTTTGATACAGCTGTGGTTCACTTTGATGCGTAACTGGCCCGATCGCCACGTGCGGGCTGGAGCGTGAGGTTTTAACCAGCGTTGGAGGGGGCGCATGTATAATAGACCCAGTTTGAGCACTGCTGATGCTGAGGCCATAAGACCTAACATCCTCTGAAACCGTTTGAGAGGAATGTAAGAGCCAGCTTTGAATGATGCCTCTAGGCGCTGGATGGTGAGCGTGCGCTTTGGGTGGGAGACAGCGCGCTCTTGGCAGTGTTGATCCTGAGACCCAGACATTTTAGATGGCTGAGTAGCCAGGCCCTGTGGGTTATCAACTGCGTCTCTGATTGGGCTATAATGAGCCAATCGTCGAGGAAGTTGAGTATTCGCACTCCCCGTAGTCTCGGGGGGCGAGGACTGCATCCATGCACTTCGTAAATGTGCGGGGTGCTAGGGATAGACCGAATGGTAGGACTTTGTATTGATAAGCCTGCCCCTCGAAGGCGAATCTCAAGAATGGTCTGTGACGGGGTGCTATCTGAATGTGAAAGTAAGCATCTTTCAGATCCACTGTGAAAAACCAGTCCCCCGGGCGAATTTGCGCGAGGATATGTTTCACTGTCAACATTCTGAACGAGCGCATCATAAGTGCTTTGTTCAGATTTCTGAGGTCTAGGATGGGTCTGAGACCACCATCCTTTTCGGAACGAGGAAGTAGCGACTGTAAAAGCCTGACTCGCTTATCGCTGGGGGAACAGTTTCCACGTCTCCCTTTTCTAACAGTTTCAATACTTCGGTACGAAGCACATGACTCACGCCGCTTCTCACCGATGTCTCGACCACGGCGTGAAAGCGCAGGGGTCTGCGAGCAAACTGTAGCAAGTAACCTCATTTTATTATGTTCACCACCCATTCTGATATACCGGGGATGGCCTGCCAGGCCTCGGCCCGTAAAGCAAGGGGTTGAATTTGGTTTGGGGACGGGCCGCTGTGTAATAGGGACCCGGTTGCCCGGCTGGTTTGTGCTTGTGACACTGTGGGGACAGCGCTTATGTGTGGCGGTGCGGGATCGGATACCGAGTCCGACCACTCACTTCCGGATGCAGCAAGGGAAAGGCTGTCATCCTCCTCCGCTTCTGGTCCGCCGAAGGAAACGGAACCGGCCACTAACTGAGAGGGGCACTGGTCCTCCTGGACGAACAGGACAGGCGAGGGCGAGGCACACGGGGAGTTATCCGGCGTGGGATCGCATGACTGCTCCGGCATCCTCTGTTCGCGGTGCTTTTTCTTGCGCGGCCCGAGAGGGGGAGCGAGGGGGGCAGGTTCTGCATCGAAGGAGGCGAGCCGAGGCCGCAGGGTCGGCAGCGCCATCTCGTCGCACTCCGGGCAGCCGCCCTTAGAGAGTGCGACATCAGCGTGGTCTCGGCCAAGACACGCGACGCAGATGATGTGGCGATCCCCGCTGAGCAGAGGGCCTCTGCACGAGGCGCAGGAATGACGAGGCATTTGCAACATCGCTCGTTTGCTCTTTTTGTGAGTGTGTGTGTTACAGTAGGCGAACACACACACGAAAAACACACACAAGTAAAGGATATGCATGCCGGATGGCGCAGCTGGAACAGCGAAGGCTGAAGGCGGAGTCCGGAGAAGGAAACCGACGTCCTCAGAGCTGCAGAGCAGGAGCTGGTTCCGCTGGGGGCTTGTCAGCGGCGGTGACTTCACAGTTCCGGAGATCAGCGAAGGGTGAGTTCGCTGAAGGAGATTAAATCTGAATCCTATGGCGTTGCATGGGCTTTTATAGCTTAGATATGCAAATTTAGGCGGTGTTTGACGTGCTCTTGGGCGCAAAGCGACCCGATTGGTGCACGCCTCAGCCGCCTCGCCATAGGTTCATGCAGTTGCCGCAGCACAGCCAATCAGAGTGCTAGTACGCTCTGCCTGGGTCTGCTTTGCAGCTGCACTATGTTTTACATTATATAAAATTATAAGGATAATTTTGGCTTCATATTCTCGAGAAAAGGACCTTTTCCCATAGCGTAGCTAGCTACGCAATACGAGAGTACTCTCGAAAGCGAACTAACGTTACCTAGCGGCATACCCAATAAGACGTTTCATAATAAAAGTCCTTCCTGTATACTTATATAGAGAATTTAGAACACCCATTTAGCCACTTGTTAGCAACTGCCTTTTTCAAGACATGTAACAGCTTTAAAAAATCATGAGTGGGGTAATACTGATGTATTTTATGTTGTAGAATAAAATGTTAAAGTGTCTTGAGCTTGTGTTTACCACAGACCTTATTTCAGCCATTTAACCAAAATCCAACTAAAAAAACCCATTGACTTCGGGACAATGAAACCGGAAGTTCAAAAATGCTGACTCGTTTTCACGTTTTGGCCTACAGAGTGATGTCATACCTGCACCACTCTATTGGGTGGGCCACAATTCAAAGGCCCACCATAGCTTTGCCACTGCATAAATCCAAATGTTTAACTTTGTAAAACATATTTAATACATGTCAGGTAACAGAGAACAGAGACAAAAATAAAATTTAATTAAATTTAGTAATGTATAGTTTGGACATATCTAAATCCATTTTCAGTTTTATAAAAAAGTACAAAACCCTGTAATTCATTTGTATAAAAATGAAAGTATTCAGTAAATACCCTATAAAACACACAAACACTATATTGCAGAAACACAGAAAATACCCTGGTTGGATCATTTTAGTTATCTCTGATGCTGGAAAAAAAGGTTCTGTAAAAATAATCAAGAAACAAGTACCACTTTTCTCCAGAAGGTGGTGATAGTTAGCTAAAAAAAAAATGAGAGTGGGGGGAAAAAATCACCATGTAAAAATTTTCTTTTGAAAGAATTTTTTTTAATGTTATTCTCTCCCTTGTTTTAACAAAACCAATGCAGGATCATTCTATGCTTAATTTTAATAATAATAATCAATGCTTTTTTATATTGATTTGATGTATGGACTAGCTGTTCCTCCAGAAGAGATCAGTAGAAGGGTGAAACAGCCTGAAGGAACATGACTTGACCTTAATACCGTAGCACCTTATAGTACCTTAGAAAACACAAATACTGCATGAATGCTGACTATGAGCTTTGGTAAGTGCAAAATGCTTTAAGAAGTTTGGAAACAGTAGTAGTTGAGGTTGGTATTTCTCCCAAGGAGGTCCATTTTTTTGAGCTAGTCACCTGAGCCGTAAACAGTGTTGGGCAAGTTACTGAAAATTAGTAATTAGTTACAGTTACTAGTTACTTATTTTAAAAGTAATTGAATTACTTTACCAATTACTGTATATCAAAAGTAAGTAGTTACTAGGGAAAGTAACTTTTAAGTTACTTTTATGTCTGCTTTTTAAATGTAAATATGAACAGTACTACAGTCAAACACAATAAACATAACTTTTTAGACCAATTTATTGTAATCAACAGGGCAACAGGCCTTCAAATCAGGCACAAAAGTCCCTTTTAATACTTGAAATGAAATAACAACTGTCTCAGTCAATTAACAGTGGTTCCCTTTCGAGAGTACTCTCGTACTGCGTAAGTTAGCTTATGCTATGGGAAAAACTTTCTCGAGAATATTGAAGCCAAAAATTATCCTTTTAATTTTATATATGTAAAACGCAGTGCAGCTGCACAGTAGACCCAAGCAAAGCATACTAGCGCGCTGATTGGCTGTGCTGTGGCAACTGCACGAATGAGGCGGCTGAGATGCGTGAACCAATCAGGTCGCTTCGTGCAATAGCACGTCAGAGCCCGCCAAAATTGGAGTGGCCTATGGCTATAAAAGACCCCCCTTACGCCATAGGATTCAGATTTAATCTCCTTCAGTTTATTTACCTTCGCTGACCTCCGGATTGAGAAGTCGCTGCCATCGAAAATGCCTTCAGCGAAACGAGCCACCTGCTTTGCAGTTCTGGGGATGCCGGTTTCCTGTCTTCACTGGACTCCACCTTCAGCCCGCTGTTTCTGCTGCGCCATCCGGCGTGCTACATATATCCTTTTCTAAGCTGTGTGTGTGTTCGCTGTTGCAACACACACACTCACAAAAAGAGCAGGCATTGTTTCAAATGCCTCGTGTATCCTGTGCCTTGTGGAGAGGCCGGCTCTTCAGCGGGGATCGTCACATCCTTTGCACCGCGTGTTTAGGCAGTGACCACGCTAAAGCTGCACTCTCTAAGGGCGGCTGCCCGGAGTGCGATGAAATGGCGCTGCTGACCCTGTTATAAAACATGCACGCCTGCACACAAACGCCGTTTTAACGGCGACTCTAATAAAACACAAAAAGAGTTTTTCCTCTGTTCTGACTGTAGGCAGTATGCCCACTATACAGTATGCACCCCTGCACATAAGCACTGTTCACACAGCGGCGCAAAATCACACAGATTATCCCCTGTTGGATTATCCCCTGTGCGCGCCACTACACATAAGCACTGTCCCTACAACGAAACGAAACAAATCCTCGCGCAAATTCGCCCAGGGGATTGGTTTTTCTCAGTGGATCTGAAAGATGCTTTACTTTCATATTCAGATAGCACCCCGCCACAGGCCATTCTTGAGATTCGCCTTTGAGGGGCAGGCTTATCAATACACAGTCCTACCATTCGGTCTATACCTAGCACCCCGTACATTTATGAAGTGCATGGATGCGGCCCTCGCCCCCCTGAGACTACGGGGAGTGTGAGTACAGAACTACCTCGACGATTGGCTGGTTATAGCCCAATCAGAGGCGCAGTTAATAACTCACAGGTCCTGGCTCCTCAGCCATCTAGAATGTCTGGGTCTCAGGATCAACACTGCCAAGAGCGCGCTGTCTCCCAGCCAGAATATTTCCTTTCTGGGAACAATCTTGGACTACGGATGAGAGCACGGCTTACATCACAGCGTGCTCTCACCATCCAGCACCTAGCGGCGTCGTTCAAAGCTGGCACTTACACTTCTCTCAAACACTTGGGGTGCCCTGCACAAGGGCAGGCCCATCTCCGGCCTTTGGTCAAGCTCGGAGAGGCGGCTGCACATAAACTCTCTAGAGATGAGAGCGGTCGATCTGTCGCTTAGAGCTTTCCTCCCATACATAAAGGATCACCACGTCCTGGTCCGAAAGGACAACATGTCAGTGGTATCCTATATAAATCGCCAAGGTGGTCTCAGGTTAAGGAACCTGCACACCATGGCCAAACGCCTCCTTTTATGGGCTCACGACCGGCCCAGCCGCCCGCTGTATGCAGGTCCTCCGGCCCTCCGGTCGCGATGTTACCTCAGGTCATCAAACGGTTCAGGAAGAGCAAGTGTTATTGAAGTGCTTTCAATAGCCCCTCTCTGGAGGAACCAACTATGGTTCTCCGAGTTGACTCAGCTGCTAGAAACAGCCCCATGGCCGATACCACTGAGGAGAGACCTCCTCAAGCAGGTCATTTTGCTATCAGCTCTTCCCTCGTCTGAGGACGAAAGAGACGCGAATCTACTCTGTCCCGTCAGGGCTCTTTAGGGTTTATTTAGGGCATTCCGCCGCATCTAGGCAGTCAGAACAGCTCTTCGTATGCTTTGGTGGCCGCACCAGAGGGTGCGCGATCACGAAGCAGAGATTGTCGCGATGGATAGTAGATGCTATTTCGCTGGCTTACAAGTCAAGAGGTCTCTGCTGCCCCATAGGCATCAGAGCTCATTCCACTAGAGGCATGGCCATTCTTACAATATTTGGAACATCAGCTCCCAAAGCAAAGCAATGACAGATGATAATGTCGGTTCTACCTTATCAATTCGAGCCCGAATCTAATCCGGATGATGCAGATGACCAAGCTGATCGATCAACGTTGCCAGCGCGACTGGACCAGAAAGTATCAGATTGGTAAATTTGCATTTGTTATCGTAGAAATGACAAAGACGTAGAAACGGTCTGTGCTCTCCCAGGTGCTAGAAACAGTCCTCCGAAAAATGTGCAGCACACAGTTGAATATTTGGGTTGTACTGTTCTGGAACAGTGTTGTAACTAAAGCTTAGCCACTGTTTTCTAATTGTCCCCTCTTTTGGAAGGCCAAACAAAGTAGTTTGGCTTTCGCAACGAAAAACAGAGCATCTCCACGACATGGCGGCGTGGGCGGCAACAATACTACATTACATTGATGCCACTGGAATACTATGTATTCATAATGCAGATTAGCTGATGGCATTACATATTATATAGTTACAGCATCAATCAGCAGCAGCATCAACTTAAGCAGCTAAATTATGACTTAACAACACTGAAATGTTTAAACACTACTGTGTTTGTCACTTAAAACATTTTTAAAAAGTGAATTCCAGCAGGTATTATTGGTTCCCTATCAGTCAGTCACGTTCAACGTTACATCAGAACTGAAATGACGAATTGGGATCTTGCCTCTCCTTTCAGGGACCAGGTGGTGAACTTGAAAGCGCTGCCCCCGGAGGAGGCAGACCCAGCCCTTGTGTGGCTGTGTCCTGCGTTTGTACGTGGACCGCACGCAGAGCTTCAGAACCTCAGAACAGCTCTTTGCCTGCCATGGAGGTCAGCAGAAGGGAAAGTTTGTCTTCAGACAGAGGTTGGCCCACTGGATAGTGGATGTCATCGTCTTGGCGTATCATTCCCTAGGCTAGTCGTGCCCCCTTGGAGTGAGAGCTCACTCGACTCGAAATGTTGCTTCTTCTTGGGTGTTGGCGCACGACGCCTCTCTGGCAGACATATGTAGAGCTGCGGGCTGAGCGACACCTAACACGTTTGCTAGATTCTACAATCTCTGAGTGGAGCCGGTTTCTTCCCATGTGTTGACTACAAACAGGTAGTGGGCGGGAAGGCTGGTTCGGTGTCTCACTTGGGTGACAACTGGGTGTCATCCCCCTCAGAGGACGGGATACGAGCGCCTATTCGGCTCCTCAGCTGAGTTCCCCGGCTGGCGAACCCTGGTGGAGTTCCTCCAGCATCCTCGGCAGTCAGATGCGGCGGAGGCATCTGACACCAGGCCTAGTATGTGTATGCCTGGTTGGTCAGCCCCTGTACCAGACTAGATGCCCATATGTTGGTGATCCCATATGTGTATTCTTTCATGATACGGCTTCCCTGCTGGCGAGCCCATGTCTTTCCCTCGGCAGAGTCCACTGTGCCATCTCTGTAGCGGTTTTGACTTCACCCCTTGAACAAGGCAGGATCTACCACAGAGATCTTTTATATGTAGCACTGCCCTGTTGGCCAGTCCATGTGTGTAACACCACATTATCTCCCTATGAGCAGGATGTGGTCTCTGTAGCGTTCCTTTCCCAGTGTTATCCAATAGTCTCACTGTACAGGGTAGTTGGAACATCAGTGATTGATATTCTCTGTGCAAAGCTCTGGCCTTTCTTCTGCCCCAACAGGTGTGGGGGGACTAGGCAGATTACTCGGGGCGCTGGAAGGGGCAGCAGTTGTGGCGTCTTCCACAGGGATCCCAATTTGCCAGTTCAGTTCTGACGTAACGTTGAACGTGACTGGCTGATAGGTAATGTTTAGGTTACTAATGTGGAGACGTTATGTCCCGTTGCAACTCCTGTATCTTGGCTGGCATTTATATGAGTGTTTGCACGCTGCCTTATATACCCGGAAATGGGGGAGTGGCTTGCGATGCAAATGTGCAGTGGCTAGTTCTGTTACCATTCGAAGGTGAGTGGGTTCTCAGACGAGATCCCAATTTGTCCGTTCAGTTCTGACGTAATGTCTCCGTTCCCTCCTTCAGGCTGTATTAGTAACCTAGACGTTTTTCCACCCAGTGAAAACTAGTAAACTACTTATGGATGACAGAATAAAAGCTTGTGTTGTTGAGTTTGTGAGCATTTCAGAGCTAACTAAAAAAAATAATAATTAGGCAGCCTATAAAACTCAACTTAAGTTAACTCAACTAACTAAGTTAACTTATCTAATGATAACAGGTAGTCTTTTGAACTTAAAAATCCTTGATTTTTTTCATCTCCATTTTTGATTTTCAAAGCTAACTACATGATATTAACATTATTTCTATCAGGACCACTATCGTCAAATTGACAATTAGCATACAGTTTAGATTGGCAGTATGGTTCTGTTCTGGGCAAGAACTCCCTGCGCATTCATGCAGCCCAGCATAGATAAGAGCAGGGAGAGCAGCAATAACCCCCATAGGGTAAACAGAACAGAACCAACATAAGTGTATTGCAGATATCATTAATGTTCAGTAATTTAATGTACAAATAATTTGAGAAATTAGTCTGATTCAAAAGGAAACAGAAGGCCAAATCATGACTGACGAGAGGAGGAGCTGGGGATGGAGGAGGATAATTAGCTCCCGAGTAATGCAATAGCTGCTGATAATACTGAAGGACCTTATATATATACACTGCAAAAAATGCTTTTCTTACTTAGTATTTTTGTCTTGTTTCTAGTCCAAACATCTAAAAATTCTTAAAACAAGAAGCATTTACTAGACAAGCAAAAATATTGTCTTGTTTTGGGGGAAAAAATAATCTGCCAATGGGGTAAGGAAAATATTCTTAATTCAAACAGAAAACAAGATTATTTTGCTTACCCCATTGGCAGATTATTTTGCTTATTTTAAGCAAAAACTCACTTAATTTTGAGTTATTTTTTCCCAAAACAAGACAAAAACTTTTGCTTGCCTAGTAAATGCTTCTTAATGTAAGAATTTTTAGATATTTGGACTGAATATAAGACAAAAATACTAAGTAAGAAAAGCATTTTTTGCAGTGTATGGATGCTGTGATAGGCGTCATATTCCTATAGGCGGATGTGGATCAGCTGAGAGTCAGCTGATGTGAGCTTGACTGACGTGACCTGCCAGAACTAACACTACGCATGATTTCTGTCAGGACCACTATCGGCAAAGATGATTGACAATTAGCATACAGTATGGATTGGCGGTATGTTTCTGTTCTTGGAAAGAACTCCCTGTTTATCCATGCAGCCTAGCATGGATAAGAGTAGGGAGAGCAACGATAACCCCCCAAAACAAAACCATATGCTGATATCCCCCAAACACAAACTGACAGTGAAAATCTGAAATGCCTTAAACAACAAGCATGTTGCCCTTACCCAATGACCCAAATGAGTATGTTGCCAATACCCGCATAAGCCATAACAACAAGCATGGTGCCCTTACCCAGGTGGCCTAAACGAGTATGTTGCCAATACCCACACAAGCCATGGCAACAAGCATGTTGCCAATACCTGAAAAGCTTAAGCAACAACAAGCATATTACCATAAATAACATGCCATCTGGAATTAAGAAGTTATGGTTTGTATATCCACAGTCCAAGTTCCACTTTCTTTTGAGTGATGAATGTTACTACCACCTGCTGGTGTTGACAATTATTTCCTCTAATGCAGGTCTAGATGTGCATGCTTGTTGGCTGTAGATCTTTTGGGAAAACCTTCATCTGTACAAGTTTTCTTTTAATAATCTTTAATCAAAATGTGAAAATGGCTTCCCTTCTGGAATGGTGTTCCTTCTCTGATGCGTCAGTTGATTACTTGGGCAAAACATCCTTAACTACTCCTCTGCAACAGACAAACTGCTGTGAGCTAGAGATGAGAGATGGAGATTTTCTCTTCAAATATCCTCTTCACTTGGAAATACATCACAATACTGAAGAAATGTCGGTGGCAACTTCCGGTTCACACAGACTTAAGCAACAACGTGTCACCAATAACAGATGGATGGTTTAATGCAACAAGTGTTATGCTGATACCTATATATTTAGTCATGAATATGTAAGAATTGCATAAAATTTCCAAATCACTAGAACAAAGTTATATATTGTTGATGTGTACTTGCATTATCCCAAACAACAATGTTTAAATCAAGAGAAATCCACCATTTTAACCAGTGAAGTGGTCCATATCATTGCGTCGCCTGTCAATGACATCATATATCTTGTTGTTTTTCTTGGCTGTTGGTTTTATTCCTGTAGAAATCAAGAAAATACAGTGTTTTTTTTGTTTGTTTGTTTGTTTTTTTGCCAAATACTGCCAACACAACTGATGCTGATAGAATGGTTATGAGCACTATAGATTTAATCTTATGGGGGAAGCATCACCCCTAGCTGAAGCAAGCAAGGACAAATTTGCAACAAGAGTGTTGCTGTAGCCAAGTTTAAAATAATTGTATGGGATCTATTGAGGGAAGCTTACACCCCTAGCGGCAGCAAAATATGATAGAACAAGCATGTTGTACAATCACAGACTAGTATTAAAACTATTGGTAGTCCGGTCAGGGAAGCATACACCCTGCAGCAACAGCTCCGAGTTAGATGCAGCGTGCAGCTAAGCAATGAAAGTGTGCTGATTCTATCGGCTGTGGAGGTGAAGATGACGACTCCTATGATTCACAATCCTTCACGGGATCATCATGTTGCTAACTTTAACACAGCATGTTGCAATATAAAAAAGAGTAAAGTAGGTAAAATGTTTGTCTCTAGTTTTAAAAGGAAAATTATGTTAATATCATGCAGTTAGCTTTGAAAATCAAACATGGAGATAAAAAAATAAGGATTGTAGCCACTTGCATTGCTAAATGTTAAACATTGTTTAGTTTCTTTGACAAGAATTTTAAGTTAAAAAAACTACCTGTTACACATTAGGTGAACAAAAGTATTTAAAGGCCCACTGAAGTGCCTTAAAACACGCAGCATTATTCAATGTGTTGACGTTGTTTCCCCTGAAACAGGAAGACAGGGCGGGACATATCAAGCAGCTCCTCCCCTTTTTTAAAACAGCCAATAGCGTTTTGTTTATATCACACTTTGACTAGAGCCTTTCAGCTCGGTAAAGCCGCAGTTTCCTCCTAATCTCTAACCGTTTCTCATCATAATATCCTCCATTTCGCTTTGAAATACAGCATTCTGTGCAGAATTCAAATGGGTCCGATATGTTTTGTTGTCTGCGCTGACTCGCTCATGTGATCCGTTTTGTGCACTCGTGTCTCTGGATCGGAGCAGACTGTGTGTGTGCGTTACGGCGGTGCGCGTGAAACTAACGTGAAACCAGACTTTATTCGCCTCAACTGAAATTTACACTGTCTGAATCGTTCCCTATACCCTACATAGTGCACTATGTGCCATTCACCATGCAGAAAATAGTAAATGTGACTGATTTCAGCCGCAGCTTTAGTGTCTATTTAGGGGGCGGGACGCTTCAGATTCTAGAGAGCATTTGATTGGACAGATGATCTGATGAGAAGCTGAAGTCCATGGTGATGTCATAAAAATCTGTGATCCATTTTAGCGTAAGTGAGAGACTGTGTTTTGAATGCTTATATCTCCTAAATGTGAATTTTGTCATTGTTTTGGAACACACCAGCTTATTCATAACCTTAAGACTAACATATTCTTACTAAAAGCAAGAATATTTTGATTTCAGGGGGTTAGAGTCCCCACAAAGATAGTAAACCAGACGTACGTACGTGCGTACGTGTGTGCGCGTGTGTGTGTGTGTGTGTGTCTTTGCAACCCTACTAGCTCTCACACTTACAAAGCAAATCAAAATGAGTTATGGACATTAAAAAAACTGATGCTGCCTATAACTGCACATATCCAAAAAAGTTACGGTAAAATTTATATTCACAAACCCAGCAAGCAGAGTGAGAGTATTAAAATGCAAAATTAGACCTTGGACCTTGGTAGTTAGGGGGGAGAAAATTTGGATTTTTCTGATCTACATATGTGCATTTTTAAAAATTATAATAAATAGCTTTCAAAACCATGTCAGTGGACAGTAGATTATTTGTCAATGCCCCCCTAAAGCTGAGCTTTGACTGTAGTCTTTTCATTTTCGTCTTTGTCCGTGAAGAAAGTAAACATAGGGTCAACTAATATTTAGCCTATATGTTTTATTAATAATTTTCTTAGACAAGTTAAATTCATTCACAATATGTAGGGGTGAGCGGGGCACAACCTAACGTGGGGTTAGTTGTAACACACATGGTTTAAAACTTTCCACACATGCCAGGATGACGAAACTTAGTGTATTTACTAGTTGCTATATCAACACTATTTACAGAAAAAAATGCACCAAAATTAAAAAATCTTTGGAAGATATCACTGAACATTTATTTAAGCATATCAAAAGTAAATTTCTTACTTAAGTTCATTTATCATTTCTGTTTTTGTTTATGTAAAACTAGACAAATCTGATATTATTGTAATCTTATATCTGTTATTTAAGATTTGAGATAGTTCTTTAATGCTGATCTAACTAGCAGAAGACAAGAGCTGGGGTTATATCCCAGTTGAGCAGGTGGGGCATGTTGTCACACTGTTACAATGAGCCCCTATTAGAACTATGCTATTCTATTTTATACTTTTATGAATTGAGAAACCATAAGAAAAAGGTGAATAAAGACTGAGTCAATGTTCAGAAATGATTAATTATTATGTTTTGAACCATGTTGTATAGCTGTATTTTACGATGTGTTTGTTGTCAAACTCAAAAATTAGTTTATTTTTAATTTTAATTTTTATTGGCAAAATATTTTAGTTTGTTTTTTTGTTTTTTTATATTATATCAGATAACATTTTAAGCTGTCATATGCTCATGTTACAATGTACCCCACCTATGGGGCATGTTGTCACCTTTCACTGTCATTCTTTCAGGGTAAATCAAGAAAAAAGTATACACTGTATTAATGAAACAAAACCACATAACTGTATTAGACATGTGTGAAATTACCCCAAGTAGATTTACACTGAGAAAGTCAAAAGGTGTTAGGTTGTGCCCCGCTCTTCCCTACACTTTTTGCCTAATCTGATGAAATCGGGTTCGTTAATGTTTCTTTTCCCCTCACATTGACAGTTACTAATTATTACATTAGCTACATGAATCACGTGTATTATAAGCCTATTTTTAATTCAAAATGGCGAAATTAGACATTTTTATTAGTTGACATTATTTTTGTCGGTTGTTAAACATTTTTATCCTGTCAAACATGACATGTTAAGTTTAGCTACTTACACTCGCACTTCATCTCCGTTTACAGCGTTGAGCTGGAATTCGCGCTAAGCATCTTCTGTGAACATAAAGCCCACCTACTTTGATTTGATTGGTCATCTCAAATATAATATTTTAACATTGACGAGCGGTGACAGACCGCTGAGGCAGCTCCGATGAGAAGCTCTTGGTGCTGTGCTATATACTTGCAGCACTTAAGTAGTGTTAATACTATATTAGGCATTTATTTCACAACATTTATTATATATACCTCTGGAAAATACCGATGGTAACCTCATAGCTGGCTACGGCCATGCTTGGACATCAGATATATCCATTTAATAAAAAAAAAAATAAAAAAAAACTTTCAAAATGCCCTCATATTAATGCATATTATTGTATATGATAAAACTGCTTCCAAAATCCAAGCTCAGTAATGTATTTCCCTTGCCTTCATAGAAGCACTGCATTTGGCTGCATTCCATACCACTTGCCTGACTACGTTCAAGTAGTCTTGGAAAGAAAAGTTAGGAACAATAACACATGAAAAGTCCTTCCTTCCGTAATGGTTGTTTAGAGAGAGTTTAATTTTGGCCCGCTGTTCAGAGCATGATGTCGAGGTTCTGTTTGGGACACTCTTCATACAAAGCATGTTGTGACTTCTCAGCCGTAGCGCTGTAAGGCAAATGAGGGCAAAGATCAACCACATTTCATGTGTATCAGGTTTAACTGTGATGTATGTTCTTAATGTATGTGGGTTGCTGCTGAAGTTGCTGCTGAAGTCCATTTTAGAGTCCCTACTGTAAGTGTCAACAAAATAAACAACTCAAAACAACAAGAAACTAATCAACAAAAAGGTCACCCAAAAGGTGTTTAAACCTTAATAAACATTGTAAACTGCAAGAATTCACATTTATGAAATCTCAGAGGACAAATGAAAACTAAGGCCCAGATTCTGCTGATGATTTCAACATTTCTGTGTGGATTTGGGAGGAGAATCTGCAGAATGGATTAGGGCTGATGATTAGTCAACCTTATCAACAGTAACTACATTTTATCAATATAGCTGAGGGAAATGCTAATTATCAATACAATTTTATAACACAATCTTTTTCAGTTTGACTTTAGCACTTAAATTGTATATCGATACTTCAAATGGCACAAAAAACAACTAGTTTGGAAATACATTTTGTTGAAAAGGGGATTTAATTAAAATTGAACATGTGTCCTCATCCATAGCATTGCTTCCATTCAAGTGCTGTTTTCAAGATTGTTGCTATATGCAGTGTTTGAAAATGTTTCACTTTTAATACGGTACAAAAGAATGAGCTGTCCTATTGTGTCTAGACCTGTGGACTTGGCATCGTCTTCTGATATTTCCTTATATATTTGCTTATTTAATAATATTTATTTATATATAAATATTTTTGTGAAATTAGCAAGCAGTAAGTTGGCCAATTTCAATTGTCTCATTACTCAGTATAAACTATAATTAATTATTCACAGTATAAAATTGTGGGTGAAAAGTACTTTCATGAAGATTCTGAAGTGCACATACGATGGATACTTTACTATCCCATGAGCCTACAGGATTTGTGAATGGAAGTGACAAACAATCTTGTCATGTGAGATACATGAAAGACGGAACTGGTGTTCAATGGGAGCACAATGTACAGGTTAAATTTAAAAGAATAACATCCAAAAACATGGATGGAATAAGCCGCTGTGAAAAGTGACTGTTGTGCAGCTGGAGCTACAGTGCGTGCAGAATTATTAGGCACGTTGATTTTCTGATCATATTTTTTTCCAGGCACATTTTACCAATTCCAAACCACATTAATCTTAATAACTACTATTAATTTTGTATTTAATCATTTATAAGTGATATATAATTGTTCATGAAGGCTGGAAATGAAAAACGCCTTATATTCAGGTATGCAGAATTATTAGGCACGTTTTCTTTTACAGATAAAATGAGCCAAAAAAGAGAATTAACTCAGACTGAAAAGTCAAAAATTATTAAATGCCCATGAGAAGGATGTAATACTAATGCAATACTAGAAATTGCAGTTAAGGCATGACCATTGGACAGTGAAATGCTCATTGGGTCAGCAGGGTCAGACAATAACAGGTGGCGAAGAAAAGACACATGTTAACTGCAAAAGAATTAAGGTGAAGAATTAAGTGTGAAACCATCAGGAACCCTTTAGTCATCAGCGCCACCATTTTCCAGAACTGCAACCTACCTGGAGTCTCCAGAAGTGCAAGGTGTTAGGATCTCAGAGGCTTAAGTTAAGTAAAGAATCCTAAATAATGACCCCCACTTAATAAGAATCACAAGCTGAAGTGTTAGGTGAAGTAACAGATAGGTTGAGAGTGACTCTTGAAGGACCAGCACCACATCCTCTTGTACCACTGTTTGAAGAATTCATCTTCCAGAATCTGGCAGTAAGTTTTGGGAGTTCATTTTTAGTCCATCTCTGCAAAACGGACTTCAGGATAGGACTACAATGCATAGAACTACAATCTAATGAATGAAAAAACGGATATATTTGGCATAGAACTCATGGCTCTGTGGTGTCTCACCTGACCCTGGTCCTCTCCACATCCTCTATAGTGTCTGGCAGGGGATTATTGGCCGTCTCAGGCAGAAACATAGTGAGGGCGGCACCTATGAGCGGGCACAGGCCGAATACCACCATGGGGGCGTGATGGCTGATGTTTCTCAAGAGGTAGATGATGGGTGCAATCACTCCACCTGCCCGTGCACACATCGAACCCATACCTATGCCGTTTTGCCTGAGAAAAAGAAAGACGTGTTTCCGTATATAACATCTCAACTGAACTTTGGAAAGTATATTCTTATATTCATTTATAAATTAAAGTATTCCTTTACACGACAACAGCGTTTTGGTGGCCTGAGAACGCAAACTTTGAAATAGGTTTCAAAGTGAAAGCTTTTGAAAACGATACCGTTATCATCTCCGTATAAACTTAAAAAACGTGAATCCGTGAAAACGGTGACCGCGTTTGAATGCGTATGTGCACAGGCGCGTAGTCTTTCTTTACAAAATGACATTGCCAGCTACTTGTCTGGGATGCATAATACAGCATTTTTAGTTGTTTTCGAGGATCCGTGTGGATGGGGATCATTTTGATAACGTCGTCATCTGTACAGAGGAAAAAAAAGTTTCCATTTTTAGTACATCGTTGTTGTGTAAACGCACACTTAGTTTATCAGCAGCTCTGGAGAAAACAGTGATGTCATCGTCCAGCTCTGTTCAGTTCTCATACAATGTTGTCAAAGCTGGCGGATCAATAATATGAATAATAATAACCAAACCACAAAGGCAACTAATGAAATGAGAGTCACTATCTCTCACATTGCTTCACATTGATCCATGGGGACTATCACTGCAATTAGTGTACTTTATATAAGAACCTTTCAATAATATGTTCAAATTTACAGAGACTCTGTTCAAAGCCTAGTAAAAGCATCACAGATGTGCCTTAAGACTTATTTTACCAATTTTATTACCAGCTTTTAATTATGTCCTACAAGGAGGTGAATTGCCGCCCTTGTGGCAAGAAGCTGTTATTTCTGTGATTCCAAAAGAGGGGAAAAATAAACAAGATTGCACAGCTTATAGACCAATCTTGTTACTGAACATGGATTATAAGGTATTTGTGTCAGTTCTAGCAAAAAGGCTTGAAATGATCATGCCGGATCTAATTAATTCTGATCAAACCGGTTTTATCAGTGGCAGACAAACGCAAGACAACATTAGACGGACTCTCCATATTATTAAACATATTCAGGAATGTAATTTACAGGCTGTCCTTTTAAGCCTTGATGCCGAGAAGGCTTTTGATTCAGTCAATTGGTTTTTTCTTAAGAGTGTTCTTTCAAAGTTTAATTTTCATGCAAAGTTTATTCAAGTAATCCAAAAGATATATTCTTGTCCATTTGCAAGAATTAAAATAAACGGTGATCTGTCAAGGAGCTTCACATTGGGGAGGGGTACTAGACAAGGGTGCCCTTTGTCCCCTCTCCTCTTTGCATTGTTTATTGAACCCCTGGGGCAATGGATTAGGCAAAATTCAAAAATAAAAGGTATCGATATTAAAGATGACAAGCACAAAGCAGCACTATTTGCAGACAACATATTAGTATGCTTAAAGGATCCAACTGAGTCGTTGGTTGAGCTAATGGGAACATTAAAAATCTTTGGATCCGTTTCGGGATTTAAATTGAATATTTTAAAAACACAAGTATTGACTTTTAACTATAACCCACCTGAAGAAATTAAAAAAGACTATTGTTTAAAATGGAATCTTAAATTCATTAAATACATTAAAATACATATCCCCAAAGATATAAATGACTTAGAAATACTTAATTATGGTCCCATTAATAAAAAAATTTAAATGGACATTGCAAGGTGGAATTTATTACCTTTCTTTAATATGAGATCTAGAATTGATTCAATCAAACAGAACATACTTCAAAGATTACTTTATCTGTTTCAGTCCTTACCTATTGCCTTGCCCAAAAAACAATTTATAGAATGGGACAAATTGATTTCCAGATTCATATGGCAGGGTAAGAGGCCAAGGGTGAAATTTAAAACCCTGCAGTTGAGTAAAGAAAAAGGAGGAGTGGCCCTTCCATGTCTTAAAAAATATTTCTTTGCTGCACAATTGAGACCAATAATCTGTTGGTGCAACCCAGAATACCAAGCAAGATAGAAAGATATTGAGATTAAGGTTGGTTTGGAGAGATTCCTTTACAAGCGACAATTGCAGATGAAAATGTAATCAAAAATAGAAAAAATGAAAATCAGTGTACAGTGGGGAGAACAAGTATTTGATACACTGCCGATTTTGCAGGTTTTCCTACTTACAAAACATGTAGAGGTCTGTAATTTTTATCATAGGTACACTTCAACTGTGAGAGACAGAATCTAAAACAAAAATCCAGAAAATCACATTGTATGATTTTTAAATAATTAATTTGCATTTTATTGCATGACATAAGTATTTGATCACCTACCAAACAGTAAGAATTCCGGCTCTCACAGACCTGTTAGTTTTTCTTAAAGAAGCCCTCCTGTTCTCCACTCATTACCTGTATTAACTGCACCTGTTTGAACTCGTTACCTGTATAAAAGACACCTGTCCACACACTCAATCAAACAGACTCCAACCTCTCCACAATGGCCAAGACCAGAGAGCTGTGTAAGGACATCAGGGATAAAATTGTAGACCTGCACAAGGCTGGGATGGGCTACAGGACAATAGGCAAGCAGCTTGGTGAGAAGGCAGCAACTGTTGGCGCAATTATTAGAAAATGGAAGAAGTTCAAGATGACGGTCAATCTCCCTCGGTCTGGGGCACCATGCAAGATCTCACCTCGTGGGGCATCAATGATCATGAGGAAGGTGAGGGATCAGCCCAGAACTACACGGCAGGACCTGGTCAATGACCTGAAGAGAGCTGGGACCACAGTCTCAAAGAAAACCATTAGTAACACACTACGCCGTCATGGATTAAAATCCTGCAGCGCATGCAAGGTCCCCCTGCTTAAGCCAGCGCATGTCCAGGCCCGTCTGAAGTTTGCCAATGACCATCTGGATGATCCAGAGGAGGAATGGGAGAAGGTCATGTGGTCTGATGAGACAAAAATAGAGCTTTTTTTGTCTAAACTCCACTTGCCGTGTTTGGAGGAAGAAGAAGGATGAGTACAACCCCAAGAACACCATCCCAACCGTGAAGCATGGAGGTGGAAACATCATTCTTTGGGGATGCTTTTCTGCAAAGGGGACAGGACGACTGCACCGTATTCAGGGGAGGATGGATGGGGCCATGTATCGCGAGATCTTGGCCAATATCCCTCAATAAGAGCACTGAAGATGGGTCGTGGCTGGGTCTTCCAGCATGACAACGACCCGAAACACACAGCCAGGGCAACTAAGGAGTGGCTCCGTAAGAAGCATCTCAAGGTCCTGGAGTGGCCTAGCCAGTCTCCAGACCTGAACCCAATAGAAAATCTTTGGAGGGAGCTGAAAGTCCGTATTGCCCAGCGACAGCCCCGAAACCTGAAGGATCTGGAGAAGGTCTGTATGGAGGAGTGGGCCAAAATCCCTGCTGCAGTGTGTGCAAACCTGGTCAAGAACTACAGGAAACGTATGATCTCTGTAATTGCAAACAAAGGTTTCTGTACCAAATATTAAGTTCTGCTTTTCTGATGTATCAAATACTTATGTCATGCAATAAAATGCAAATTAATTACTTAAAAATCATACAATGTGATTTTCTAGATTTTTGTTTTAGATTCCGTCTCTCACAGTTGAAGTGTACCTATGATAAAAATGACAGACTTCTACATGCTTTGTAACTGGCAAACCTGCAAAATCGGCAGTGTATCAAATACTTGTTCTCCCCACTGTATATCCATAAGAGTGTTGAATGATCACTAAATTAATGTCAGTCATTTTTAAAGTCCAAGGAGAGGCATTGTCATTGTGAAACTTCCAAACATTTGGTTCCTCTGAAAAGCCCTGAATGTGCTCTTTGCAGGACATCCAGACTTAAAACTGACATGTATCGTTGTCAGAGAAATTCATTAAAAAATATAATGTCCACTACAGAGGACAAAAGTCTATTCCTGGGTCCCAACTTTGCAACTACATGTCAACTAACTCTCATTACAGTATTAGTAGACTGTTATGTTAGGGTTCAGATTAGTAGAATAAGCTGACATGTATTTGCAAAGATGGTGAGGACTGTCACATTTACATCAAAATAATAATTAATCTGCACCGAACCTCAAATTGTAGTCATAAACTGTTTACATTATTGTTAGCATAGAAACATAAAAACACTAACCGCTATTGGAATAAATTGTGGAATAAACTGTATGAGTCAAATCTCCTGTGCTTATCTTTTTAGTAGCACTGTTAGTTTTATTATGAGTTGCTGCCTATATAAAGTGTAAACGGCTTAAACCAAGAGGGTTTGCTAATCTGCTGATGGTTTAAGCTTGTCTAGTTGGTCTCTCATCTTGGCCAAGCTGGTGTTTATCTTATTTACCTCTCAGCCTAATCAGGTGAAAATTGCCCAAAACTCCTGTAATGCCATCAACACAGACCTAACTTTGCCAAACTTGGAGATGAACTAACAATCTTAGGCTGTCTTAGTGGTAACTCACTTCAATCTGCATTAATGACTGAATTCTATTAGTGTCCAAGTTTTTCATATTTTTTATATTTAAAGAATATTTAAAGAAAGGCAAGCAGCTTTGACTATAAAGTTATCACACTTTATGAAACACTTGCCCTTGCTTACCTGATGACTGTTGGGAAGACCTCTGCTGAGTAAATGTACACAATGGACAATGATGCAGTGATGCCAAACTTTCCCACCATGGCAAGTACAGTGCGAACAATGGACAGATCTATGAGGACAGAAATTATGGATGGATGTTTTGTTATGAAAGAAAGAAATGGTCTCTCATCTTGTTTCACAACACCTGATTGCCTGGAGGGGAAGATTACCCACACTAATCTTCATTCTGAGTCCTTATTTCAATTATGGTATCACTTTTTTCCATATTAGTGAGTTATATAAACAGTTTACGTAAGTCCAGGTTTTTAAATGTGGCCCAGAATTCTCCAGACTTCTGCCCCATCAACAGTAGTAAACGTTGGCATGATCACTGAGGAGCTATGACATCATTACATCAAATGGAGCCTGTGGTCTGTTTATTGGAGGGAATTGTTATTATGTATCAAGTAAAACCAATGGTAACTCATGCACACTGCATTACATGCCAACATCTTTGGGGTTTCTTTATTTTTCCAGAACGTCGGCAAGGAACCACATACTGTAGGAAAAGGACCTTCTTAAATTTGAAATGTTGTAAATTTCTAGATACAATATCTTAAAGTGCATTGGGAAACAATAAACATGCTCCTCTTTCATTTTCTACCAACAGTGTGCCAGAATTGGTGCTCAATCTGTAACTGTTTCTACTACAGAAAAGGTGGTTCTGGGCTGGAAAAAGGCTCTGCGTTGGCCTATAAATCCTGCAGGTTTTAGAAGTACTACAACTTAGTCTGGTATGGACTGATGCAAAACAAATATAACTGGCACAAAATTAGATCAACTATAACAACCAGTGAAAAAGGGGACATTTAGAGTCCAAGTGATTTTAGAGCTTTAGTTAAGTAAAGGTTTGATTTTTCACCTACCATCTGGAATGAATATGGTTAGAAGGCAGGCCAGGCCACCTACTGCCAAGAATGCTAACTGGGATATCCTGCGTGAGCGGTTTAGGGTGAAGAGAGTAATGGTACGTGCTGGCATCTCCACCAAGCCAAAGATCATCTGTGTCAGGTAAATATTCATACCAAAGTCTGAAATATTGAGTGACAGCCCATAGTACACCAGGACATTCACAAACCTGTAACAAACAAAATCAGCATAATCAAATACTACCATCTTCTGAAGCAGAAAACTGGATAATTCCTGTTATGAAGCACCCTTAGAACTCTGTAAGTTCTAAAAATTAATAAGGGAATGACCCAACTTCAGAACTATAGCAGAAGTTTTTATTATTATTATTATTATTATGAAACATAAAATAGAAACATGCAAAACTTAGGGAAATGAGAGCCACAGCAGGAAATGCTAGAATAAATGACAGAATTAGAGTATTACCAAAACCACGCACCCCCAAATGCCCTGCAGTTTCTTCAACAGCTAGAGGTTTGCTCTATTGTTATTTGTTTATTTAGAGTTAATTGTGCATTACTTTTCTTAAATAGTAACTAAGTAGCACAATTAGTTACTTTTTAAGGGAGTAGCTCAATATTGTAATGCATTACTTTTCAAAGTAACTTTCCCCAACACTGGTTATCGTCCTTAGTGTGAATGGGCCTTTACTCTTGTATCACTCATTTTCTCAATAGCTGCAAATTAGCTGCATATTCATGCTTACTTTGTCTTTTTCTTTCATTTTTTTACACTGAGAATTTTAGACCTAAACGTTCATAAAGTCCAACTGATAAATAATTAATTCTCAACCCAATTTAAATTGGGTTGTTTACAGTTAACTGTGCACTTTTACCACAAGTAGAAGAGAATGAGGGACTGTTTCCTCATTCTGGGCGTTCGGACCAGATCAACGACAGTGTACTTCCTCAGGTCTTGCATTTTCTCTGAGTTTTTAGGGCTCTGCAAAACAAAACAAACCAATTTTAACTTAAGGTATTTTTAAACTACATACCTCCGTAGTTCAAGTTGGAGACTGAGACTATTTTGTATATTCCATTCTGAAGTGAGCTGTAACTCTTTCACATCTCAGATAAAATCCAAATACAACTTCATAGCATTGCTGAAAAATGTTATGTCTTGTGGTAACAGTGTTTTATAATAATGCATTAGTTGGTCCAAGATTACTATAAACTGGTCCAAAATGGTTTGGGTGGTTGGCAACCTAGACAACTAGCTAATGATTAAGGGAGTCAACCATTTAAACCAGAACAGCATTTAAACCAATGAGCAGGTAGCACTTTTATAGGCAAGTTCATCCAAAAATGAAAATGTTTTCATTATTTACTCAGCCTCATGTTGTTCCAAATCTGCATTTCACCCCCACCCCTGTACTCATGACTCTTCCATTCAATTACAATGAATGTGGGCTGAAACTTTCACAAAACACAAATGGACACAAATGCAATATGAATGTATGCTTAGTCCACTATATTGTTCCTCTTCTGAAGCCATATGATTTGTATGAGAAACAGACCAAATTTGTTGTTATTCATTTGTAATCTTTCCTTCCAATGAACTCCTAAAGCCCACTAAACATTGTACTATTTTTTGGAATCCTTGGCAGCTGGTCGCACACCGGACGAGAAGTGGCACACCTACTCATGGCTACAACAAATCACCTTTATTTATATAGTGCTTTTTACAATGCCAATTGTTTCAAAGCAGCTTTACAGTGGTAACAGGAAAATAATGCAACATAATTTGATTCGGCTGTACAGCCGCTCTGGTGAAAACGGTGATGTCATCCAGCTCATTTCAATTATCATATAGTGTCAATGCGGGCAGATCAGTAATATAGTTGAAATTTAAGTGTCCCCAACTGAGCAAGCCAAAGGCCAAAGGCGACGGTGGCAAGGAACCAAAACTCCTTCAGGGCCAGAATGGAGAAAAAAACCTTGGGAGAAACCAGGCTCAGTCGGGGTGCCAGTTCTCCTCTGGCCGACGAACAAATAGTGTATGATTATGATTCTGGCAACATTACAGGTCAGAAGTCCTTCTTCGAAATTATTCGAAAGATTATTCGAAAGATTGGAGTCGTCACGCCGGGGACGGGTTTAATGAGGATGTCGTGTCGATGCGGCATTTACAGGGGGGAGTTTAATTGGCACGGTCTCTACAGATACTTCAGGGATGCGTTCGTCATGTCCAGGCTAAGGTCCACCATCTGGTCCGGATACGGCCCGGATACGGCCGACTGCAGTAAATATAAATGAAGATTGAATAATATAAATTAAAAATGTTTTATGTGTATGCCATAGTAAAGAGATGTGTTTTTAGTCTAGATTTAAACTGACAGAGTGTGTCTGCTTCCCGAACAATGCTAGGAAGACTGTTCCAGAGTTTAGGTGCTAAATAGGAAAAGGATCAACCACCTGCAGTTGATTTTGATATTCTAGGTATTATCAACTGGCCAGAATTTTGAGACCGCAATAGACGTGATGGAGTATAATGCGTTAAGAGCTCGCTCAAGTACTGGGGAGCTAAACCATTTAGTGCTTTGTAAGTAATCAGCAAGATTTTAAAATGTATACGATGTTTAATAGCGAGCCAATGCAGTGTTGCCAGAACCGGGCTAATATGGTCATACCTCCTGGTTCTAGTAAGAACTCTAGCTGCTGCGTTTTGGACAAGCTGCAGTTTATTTATTAAGCGAGCAGGGCAACCACCCAGTAGAGCATTACAATAATCTAGCCTTGAGGTCATGAACGCATGAACTAACTGTTCAGCATTTTGCATTGAAATCATGTGCCGTAATTTAGATATATTTTTAAGATGGTAGAATGCAGTTTTACAGATTCTAGAAACGTGGCTTTCAAATGAGAGATTGGTATCAAAGAGCACACCCAGGTTCCTAACTGACGATGAGGACTTGACAGAGCAGCCATCGAGTGTTAGACAGTATTCTAGGTTACTACTTGTGGAGTTTGTCCAATGTTTTTTTGTCCAATGATTAAAAATTCAGTTTTTTCTGAATTAAGTTGCAGGTAATTACTAGTCATCCAATTTTTTATATCAGCCATGCATTCTGTTAATCTTGTGAATTGGTAAGTTTCGTCAGGGCGTGAAGAAATATAGAGCTGAGTATCGTCAGCATAACAATGAAAACGTCTCGGTTACGTATGTAACCCTCGTTCCCTGAAGGAGGGAACGGAGACGTACGTCGGACGTCACCGACGAATTGGGATCACTTCTGGGAGCCCCTATCAGCTTCGAGTGTATAGAGAACGGGCCAATGGCCATTGGCGTGCGAGATTTGCATCTCGCGCTCCGCCCCGCATCGCGGGTATAAAGCGGAAGCGGATGCAGCGCACATTTGTTTTTCACTGAGGAGCCGAACTAGTGACTCGGCCGCTGCAGTGATGGTACAGCAACTGTGGCGACGGGACGTACGTCTCCGTTCCCTCCTTCAGGGAACGAGGGTTACATACGTAACCGAGACGTTCCCTTTCAGTCGGTCACGTTCGACGATCCCTATGGAAAACGCCACAGTTACTACCACTTCCAGCGCCCAGCGAAAGCCCCTCAGACCCCCGTCTAACACAAGTTCCACCAATGCATACGAGTGTTAGACCTGGCGTCGGACGCTCCGCCACGTCTGACTGCCGCGGGTTGCGGAGGACTCAACAGGGTTCGCCGTGCTGGGGAACTCGACTGGAGCATATCAGCGCACGTATCCGGTCCATGAGGAGGGGAATGGCGCAGCAAGCCGACACTAGAACGGGCCCTTCGGTGTTACTGGCTATTTGAAGCGAGCACACGGGAAGAAACCGGCTCTACACGGAGGCTATAGAATCTAGCGAACGTGTTAGGTGTCGCCCAGCCCGCAGCTCTACATATATCTGTCAGCGAGGCGCCGTGCGCCAGCGCCCAGGAAGAGGCCACACTCCTAGTGGAGTGGGCCCTCAACCCAAGCGGGCAGGGCACGCCTTGGGTTTCATACGCCAAGGCGATGGCATCCACTATCCAGTGAGCCATCCTCTGCTTGGAGACAGCCTTTCCCTTCTGCTGGCCTCTGTAACAGATGAAGAGCTGTTCTGAGGTCCTGAAGCTTTGCGTTCTGTCCACGTAAGTCCGCAGAGCGCGAACGGGACAGAGAAAAGCCAGGGCTGGGTCTGCCTCCTCCGAAGGCAGCGCTTGCAGGTTCACCACCTGGTCCCGAAAGGGAGTGGTGGGAACCTTGGGCACATATCCGGGCCGGGGTCTCAGGATTACATGAGAGTTACCCGCCCCGAATTCCAGGCACGATTCGTCGACCGAAAATGCCTGCAGGTCCCCTACCCTCTTGATGGAAGCCAATGCAGTCAGGAGTACTGTCTTCCAAGACAGGATTTTTAACTCTGCTGACTGCAAAGGCTCGAAGGGAGCCCTCTGTAATGTGGTTAGCACCAGGGGCAAGTCCCAAGAGGGTATAGAGTGAGGGCGAGGCGGATTTAATCTCCTCGCCCCCCTCAGGAACCTGACGACCAGATCGTGCTTTCCTAGGGACTTACCTTCGACCATGCTGTGATTTGCGGCGATAGCGGCAACATACACTTTGAGGGTGGAGGGAGACAGCCTTCGCTCCAACCCTTCTTGCAGGAAGGAAAGCACAGAGCCGATCGAACATCCTCGGGGGTCTTCTCGTCGAGAAGAACACCACTCGACGAACAGGTTCCACTTCAATGCGTAGAGGCGCCTCGTAGAGGGGGCTCTGGCGGAAGTGATGGTGTCTACCACAGTCTGTGGTAGGCCACCTAGAACCTCCGCGTCCTGTCCAGGGACCAGACATGGAGTTTCCAGAGGTCCGGACGCGGGTGCCACAGGGTGCCCCGTCTCTGAGTCAGGAGGTCCTTCCTCAGAGGAATGGGCCAAGGAGGTGCTGTCGCGAGGAGCACTAGTTCCGGGAACCAGGTCCGGTTGGGCCAGTATGGCGCAACTAGCAAGACCTGCTCCTCGTCCTCCCTGACCTTGCACAGTGTCTGCGCAAGAAGGCTCACTGGGGGAAATGCATATTTGCGTAGGCCCCGGGGCCAGCTGTGTGCCAGCGCATCCGAGCCGAGGGTCCCCCCGGTCAGGGAATAGAACAACTGGCAGTGAGACGTGTCTGGGGCGGCAAACAGGTCTACCTGTGCGGTCCCGAAGCGACTCCAGATCAGCTGGACCACCTGGGGATGGAGTCTCCACTCTCCTGGGAGCACTTGCTGTCGTGAGAGCTCGTCAGCTGCACGATTGAGCAGGCCCGGAATATGAGTGGCACGAAGCGACCTCAGATGCTTCTGACTCCAGAGGAGGAGATGGTGGGCGAGTTGTGACATGCGGCGGGAGCGTAGACCACCCTGTTTGTTGATGTACGCAACGGCCGCAGTGTTGTCCGTACGGACCAGAACGTGCTTGCCTTGTAGCGGCCCTTTGAGGCGGCCCAGCGCAAGACGAACTGCTAACAACTCGAGGCAATTGATATGCCATTGCAGTTGAGGCCCCGTCCACAGACCCGAAACTGCAAGCCCGTTGTACGTGGCCCCCCAGCCGGTGGATGAGGCATCCGTGGAGACCACAGCATGCCTGGACACTTGTTCTAGGGGAACTCCTGCCCGTAGGAATGAAGGGTCCAACCACGGACTGAAGGTTTGGCGACACTTCGGTGTTACTGAGACACGGAATGAGCCGCTCTGCCACGCCCATCTCGGGACTCGGTCGTGTAGCCAGTGTTGAAGCGGCCTCATATGAAGCAATCCGAGCGGCGTCACTGCGGCTGCGGATGCCATATGCCCCAGAAGCCTCTGAAAATGTTTCAGTGGTACCGCTGTCCTGCATTTGAACGAATTCAAGCAGTTCAACACCGACTGGACGCGCTGCTCTGTGAGTCGCGCTGTCAGATTGACCGAGTCCAACTCCATACAGAGAAAAGAGATCCTCTGCACGGGGCAGAGTTTGCTCTTTTCCCAGTTGACCTGAAGTCCCAACAGGCTGAGGTGACTGAGCACCATGTCCCTGTGTTCGCACAACTGCGCCTTTGACTGAGCCAGAATCAGCCAGTCGTCGAGGTAGTTGAGAATGCGAACACCACGCTCTCTCATGGGAGCAATGGCCGCCTCCGCGACCTTCGTGAAGACGCGGGGCGACAGGGACAGCCCGAAGGGTAGGACTCTGTACTGATATGCCCGTCCCTCGAACGCAAAGCGTAGGAACGGTCTGTGTCGAGGGAGAATCGAGACATGAAAGTACGCGTCCTTCAGGTCGATCGCTGCAAACCAATCTTGGGGACGGATGCACCTGAAGATGCGTTTCTGCGTTAGCATTCTGAACGGCAGCCTGTGAAGGGACCGATTCAAGAATCGCAGGTCCAAGATTGGCCGTAACCCGCCGCCTTTCTTGGGTACAATGAAGTACGGGCTGTAGAAGCCTGTCTTCATATCGGCTGGAGGGACCGGCTCTATCGCGTCCTTCGCCAGTAGGACTGCGATCTCCGCCCGTAGCACGGGGGCGCTCTCCTTCGACACGGAGGTGAAGTGAACGCCCCTGAACTTGGGGGGCCGCCGAGCGAACTGAATCGCATAGCCGAGTCTGATAGTACGGATGAGCCAGCGGGACGGGCTGGGGAGCGCTAGCCAGGCTCCCAGCGACCGAACCAGCGGGACCAACGGCACCACAGACGTACCCGCAGCGGGGCAGCGCAGCGGAGTGCACGGACCCGACTCGGACGGCATCGCGGCCCGAAGTGGGGTCTGAGTGCGCAATGCAACACTTACCTGCTTCCGCTGAGGGGGTGCAAGGGTGTGCGGAGGCCTCTTGTGTGCGTCCTGGACACAGCCAGCACCCCCTGCTGGCGATAAGAGAGGCACCGGAGGGTGACAAGGCATGGGAGCGTCGTACACCGCCAAGCGCGCTCTCTTGGCACCCAGAGATTTTAGAAACAGCTCTTTCTTTGAAGTTTTGGGTACCACTGCCCCGAAGGACAGTCGAGAACTGCTGGGCAAAGCTCTCGACCGCGTCGCCGAACAGCCCAACCTGGGAAATGGGGGAGTCCAGGAACCGATACTTATCGGTCTTCCTCATATCGGCCAGGTTGAGCCAGAGATGTCGCTCCTGACCAATGGAACGGGTGGTGACTTTCATCGCCCGGAGGGCGAGGTCCGTCGCCGTCCGGGGCTCCCGGAGGAGCTCTGGGTCAGGTCTACCCTCGTGCATGTCCATGAGTGCCTGGGCCTGGTGCACCTGGAGCAACGCCATGGCATGCAAGGCGGACGCAGCCTGTCCACAAGCCTTGTAAGCCTTCCCAGTTAGACTGGAGGAGAACTTACAGGCCTTGGATGGGTGGCGTGGGTCTCCGCGCCAGGTGGAAGCGGACCTCGTGAGCTCCTCATGCACTTCCGGGAAGAAGGGCACCGGGGAGGGACGCTGAGAACCAGCGCGAGCCGCCCCGAGAAACCAATCATCCAGCCTAGAAGGCTCGGGACACGGTGGAGGGTTCCACACGAGCCCGACCTTTTCGGCGGCCCGGGAAAGCATAGCCGTCAGCTCGGGGTCCATCTCGGACAACGCCACTCTCCCAGAGGGAGGCAACGCAGCCGGGTCTTCATCCCCCGAGGACTGAAACTCCCCCTCCGATGCAGCGATCGACATCTTATCCTCTGCTGGAGCTCCAAAGGTCACCGTTGGACCACCTCGAGAGGGGCCAGCGACTTCCTCCGGAAGCTCAACCGGCTGCGGCACTACAGAGGGTTTAGGGGCCCACGGAGGCTGGCTCGGCGGGTGTGCCCTAAACGTGATCCTCAGGTCACCCTGGCTATTCGCCGAAGTAGGTCTATCCTGCTGGGCAGGGATAGCACTAGATCGGGGCATAGGTAAGGGGACTCCACCCTCCCGAAGGTAGGCGAGTCTCGACCTTAGCGCCGAGATAGTCATGTTCCCGCAATGGGAACACGAGCTATCCACAAACGCTGCCTCGGCATGTTGAATACCCAGACATGTCAGGCAGCGATTGTGACCGTCAGCTGGTGACAGGGAACGACCGCATCCAGAAACGCACGGGTGGAATGACATCTTGAAAAAGACGCAGTTTCACACCCGTGTTGCTCTTTTAGAAGAAGCTCTTTAACGTGCCGAAGCACCCAGGAACAACCGCGGCAAACACAGGGGATAGTGCAGCCTGTGTTTGCACTCACCGTGGAACGCCCCCACCGAACCAACCGGGATGCTGTAAAAACAGCAG
This sequence comes from Coreius guichenoti, assembly GCA_039654105.1. Classification (NCBI taxonomy): domain Eukaryota; kingdom Metazoa; phylum Chordata; class Actinopteri; order Cypriniformes; family Gobionidae; genus Coreius; species Coreius guichenoti. The sequence goes on along the minus strand of CM077185.1, from coordinate 21,039,222 downwards.
TTTGTTTCACCGATTTCGGTGAGCTCGCGGTTGTCACTGCACGTGCCTTCTCCCCAGCACAAAAGCCTCTTCTCTCGCTCTCTCTCTTTCTCTCTGCTGAGCAGGAACAGTCTTTCATGAGCTTGTTTGGCTCCGAAGTGAATGACAAATGTGCGCTGCATCCGCTTCCGATTTATACCCGCGATGCGGGGCGGAGCGCGAGATGCAAATCTCGCACGCCAATGGCCATTGACCCGTTCTCTATACACTCGAAGCTGATAGGGGCTCCCAGAAGTGATCCCAATTCGTCGGTGACGTCCGACGTACGTCGAACGTGACCAACTGAAAGGGAACTAACGCCATGCTTCCTAATAATATCTCCCAGTGGTAGCATGTACAGGGTGAAAAGCAACGGTCCTAGCACTGAGCCCTGCGGTACTCCATACTGAACTTGTGATCGGTGTGACATCTCTTCATTTACTGCTACAAACTGATAACGGTCAGATAATGGCAGAGCGGCGTAACTGCGCGAACCAATCGGTGCGAAGCCCGCCGAGCTGGGTGCAGAGCCCGCCAGAATGGGCGGGGCATCTGCCTATAAAAGACACTCGAATTGCCATGGATTCAGATTTTATCGACTGAAGCGACGATCACTAGTCGTTTGCGCCATAGCATGGCTGTCTACGCAATACTCGTTCCCTTATCTCAGGGAACCGAGGTTACGTTAGTAACCGAGTATGCTCCCTTTCGAACGGTCAGTCATATTGCGTCGCTAGATGCTAGGGGAACCTATCCAGTCACGCCGTGCTATGATAAGCGCAACGACATGTACCTCTACCCAAGTTGGGACGCTAGTATAATGGTCCCAAGCTAGAGTTTATTGACATATCGTATAAAGGGGGCAAAGACCCTTAAATGTGAAGGCAGTGTGAATAATGCCTTCACATTTTATACATCACCACAATCATGATAAAGGGACTATGTGCTTGCAGCGCAGGGACATTAGAATTATAGACCCCGAGACGCTAACCGTGAAGGGCCGGGCTCGTCACCTTGTCTTCTCTCTTTTTTTTTTTTTTTTATCATACAGAAAGGATACGTGCCTGACTTCCAAACTGTAAAATCTGGCAAAGGTAGAGGGCGAAGACCAGCCAGCCGCTCTACAGATATCACCAATAGATACTCCGCTGGACCACGCCCAGGAGGAGGCCCTGCAGGCCCATAGAAGCGTAGGCTAAAGCGAAAGCATCCACCAACCATCTAGATAGTCTTTGCTTCGTGACACGAAGCCCTTTGGTGCACCCACCGGAGCTTACAAAAAGCTGCTTCGACTGTCTGTACTGGGCGGAGCGCTCAATGTATGCTCTCAGAGCCCTGACTGGGCAGAGCAGGTGCAACTGCTGCTCGTCCTCCGCGGAGGGGAGAGCAGAGAGCGTGATCAATTGTGCTTTGAACGAGGTCGAAAGCACTTTGGGCACATAGCCGTGTCTTGGTTTGAGGATGACTTTAGAGTCACCTGGGCCAAACTCCAGACAGGAAGCGCTCACAGAGAGCGCTTGTAGGTCACCAACTTGCTTAACTGATGCTAAGGCTAGAAGTAGTGCAGTTTTTAGCGAGAGTGGCTTTAATTCGGCCGTTTGCAACGGTTCGAATGGGGGCCCTTTCAGAGCTCGAAGGACCAGTGATAGGTCCCAGGAAGGCACCGTAGGGGGCTTTGGGGGGTTAAGCCTTCTGGCTCCCTTTAGGAAGCGGACAATCATGTCTTTTCTGCCCACTGACTGGCCAGCCACCGGCGCGTGAAAAGCGGCGATGGCTGCCACATAGACCTTAAGCGTGGATGGAGTACAGCCTGCATCCAACAGCTCTTCTAGAAATGAAAGTATCGGTGATACTTCACACGAGACTGGGTCCTACAGACCACTTAAGAGCATAGAGGCGCCTGGTAGACGGAGCTCTAGCCTCATTGATAGTGCTCAGGACGCACGCTGGGAGGTCCCCGAGCTCCCGTCGAGGGGCCACACATGTAGCGCCCATAGTTTGGGACAGGGGGTGCCAAATCGTCCTGTTCGCCTGGGAAAGGAGGTCTTTCCTCAGGGGAATTGGCCAAGGGGCTGCTGAGAGCAGCTGGATCATCTCGGGAACCAAGGCTGGGTCCACCAGAGCGGGGCCACTAGTAGGACTGTATGTCCGCCCTCCCTGATTCTTTTTATGCCTTGGGAGAGGAGCGAGACCGGAGGAAAAGCGTAAAGTGGTCTTTGAGAAAAATATTGGGCAATGGCAGTTGTCTTAGGAGGCGAAGCGGTCGACCTCTGCCCTCCCAAAAACCTTCCATATCATTTGAACCGTTTGGGGATGGAGGGTCCATTCCCCTGGGGACACTTGGCTCCGGGACAGCATATCTGCTCCCTGGTTCAGTCTGCCAGGCACGTGCGCTGCCCTTAGCGAGCGCAGGTTGCCATTCGCCCATAGGAGGAGACCTCTGGCTAGTTTGTACAGCCGTTTCGACCGGAGCCCGCCTTGGCGATTTATGTAGGAAACCACTGTTGTGTTGTCCGTACGGACCAGGACGTGGCGACCCGAAAGACATGGTAGGAAGGTCTTGAGGGCTAGCACTACTGCCAGCATTTCCAGGCAGTTGTGCAACTGTGTCTCCGTGCTCGACTATGAGCCGAAGGCCGGTTCGCCCTCGCACAGAGTGCCCCAACCTGTGTTGGAGGCATCTGTGGTGACCACCATTCGTATCGAGACTGTCCCCAAGCTCACCCCTGACTCGAAGAGACTGGGTTTCGACCAGGGGGCCAGAGCTTTGACACAGCCATGGCTTACTCTGATCAAAAGATGGCCTGAACGCCAAGCTTGGGGAGGAACCTGTGGTTTCAGCCAGTACTGCAGGGGGCGCATGTGCAGCATACCCAGCGGAAGTACTGATAAAGCTGAGGCCATGAGGCCTAGCATCCTCTGAAAGGTTCCCGTTTTGAACGAACGCGCGAGCCGGTGGATGGTCCGCGAGCGCTTGTCTGACAGCCACGCCCTCATTTGGGCCAAGTCTAAAATCGCACCCAGGAAAGAGATCCTCTGCCTGGGAAGTAACGAGCTCTTGGCTGTGTTTATTCTGACACCCAGGCATTCTAGATGGCTGAGGAGCACAGATTTGTGAAAATGTTGTTCCGCCTCCGACCGGGCCAGAACGAGCCAGTCGTCGAGGTAGTTCAAGATGCGCATTCCCATTTGTCTCAAACTTTGTAAATGTGCGAGGGGCCAGGGACAGTCCAAATGGTAGAACTGTATACTGGTAAGCCTTCCCGTCGAACACGAATCTCAAGAACGGTCTGTGACGGGGAATTATCTGGATATGAAAGTAAGCATCTTTCAGATCCATTGAGAAGAACCAATCCATCGGGCGAACCTGCGCAAGGATTTGCTTCAGCGTTAACATTCTGAAAAGCCGTTTGATAAGGGCCTTGTTCAGATGTCTGAGGTCTAGAATGGGCCTGAGGCCACCATCTTTTTTGGGAACAAGGAAGTAGCGGCTGTAGAAGCCCGACTTGCTCTGGGCTGACTTCGGCGAGAAGGCATCGCTTCGAGTAGAGGATCAGCAAAGGTCCGTAGATCGTCGCTGAAGGAGATTAAATCTGAATCCATGGCAATTCGAGTGTCTTTTATAGGCAGATGCCCCGTCCATTCTGGTGGGCTCTGCGCTCAGCTTGGCGGGCTTCGCACCGATTGGTTCGTGCAGTTACGCCGCTCTGCCATTGGTTCGTGCAGTTCCCACTGAACAGCCAATAGCGTGCGAGTAAGCCTCAGCACTGTTATGGCTGTGCAGTAAGCATTGCGTTATTTCATAAAAGGCTTCAGTATTTCGGAGAAAAGGAGTTTTCCCCTAGTGTCTAGCAACGCAATACAACTGACCGTTCGAAAGGGAACAAGCATAACTCTGACACATGAATTTATTCAGCTTTGTTAAATAAGGGAGATTTAAATTGAGCAACGCTGGGGAACCTCTTAGAAGGGTTTGAAAACCTTGGGCATATAGGATGCTTTTGTGTTGTTTTTTGAAGCTCAAGGTTCTCATTTATTATATTTCATGGCAAAGAACGATCAGAACGATTCATTTTCTGCTCCATGGTATTAGAAGTGACATAAGTGAATGATAAGTGAATGACAAAATTATTATTCCTTTAAGATTTTTTCAGCTAGATTTTTTCAGCTAAACCTAACCCCATGTTGTGTTGTGCCAACTGTCTGTGCCAATAGGCACATAATGGCAGTGCCTGAAGCCCAGGAAGAGTGAACTGAACAGACGCTATAATTCTTTTTTGAAAACAAGTTTTGAAGATTTGAAACTTTGGTTTGTTCACTTTACATGTCAGTAATAGTCAAATAGTCCAGGGGCGATTCTAAGATTTCAATATTGGGGGGCTCAGCCCCCAATGAGGGTATGATAAAAAAAAAGGATTTAATATATTGTTTATATACTAGGTTAGGAATGAACAATACAGTTGGTTCTACACTACCTATATAGTCAATCCCTGAATATTTAATTAATTTCTAATCATTTTAAATAACCAGCTAATATTCATTAAGAATATAGACAACCTTTATATTACTGTAATTGTCTAGATTGGCAATATGTGGGTAAAATATTTTTTTTAAATATTTTTTTCAACACATGTAATGTTTTAAACACTATTATTTTTAACTACATTTGTGCAGTAAAATTAACTTTAAAGAAGATCTACATTTCTCAGTTTAATTCATGGAGATAACATGGAAAATGTGCCATGCTTTAGTGGAGGATTTATTTCACCTGGTGGAAAACAAACACACTTTTAACATGAAAATGACATGAAATTACCACTATAACCAGTAGATGGCTGCAGGACCACTCATTATCTCATTTGCCATTTCTACTCCCTTTTCTTTTTGCATGTTTGCTTTTGGATTTATTATAAAATAAATATTATAACAAATCTTATCTATTTTATTGCACTATTGCACTAAGTATGAAGTATAGCAAGAGTAGGACAAGTCTCATGCCATTTAGATGAAAGAATTTCATAAAATAAATAAATAAGCCCAGATTTTTCAGTTGATGGGAAACCATCTTGAATTGCTCCTGCATCATATTATGTAAACTGCATTTATGACAAAGAACTACACAAATGCAGATATCATCTGCTCTGCTGCAGATTGAAGAACACGCTGAATATGAGTTTTAAAGGGGACTGAGGCGATCACGAATTAGTGTACGTATTACGCAGTTTAACTGTTACGCAGTTAATCGCAAATTTTAGGGGGGCTGGGTGGAAATTTAGGGGGGCTAAAGCCCTCCTAAAATGGGCCTAGTGACGCCCCTGGTCATGTCAGCATAGTTAAAAATCTGACTACGTGAGACCAAGAGTATGCCAGACCTGAAAGAGTTCAATGTCGTTGTCCACCAGAGGTTGGCCATTAATAAGTGCCGCCTTACGAATCAGATCCAATGCCTCTTCATGCTTCTTACTGGCCATTAACCAACGGGCAGACTTAGGAAGCACCCTGAGAATCCACAAAAGAAAAAAAAAAACATGAATAACAGGAACACATGCAAGAACATATGCTCCAGTGGCCTCAAAAGTACCTGGACAATTTTGGACACATGTCACATGTCATTATATTAGATACAAAATATCAGTCATGGCATCTGCAAAAGGAATGATGAAAGATATTTTCTCAGAACTAACTAGACTACAGTTCCTTTTAACCAAATATTTTTAAGGAGATTTCTAGTGGACGTGTGAAGTCAGTTCCCCTCAAGTTCACACTAAGGAGGTCTGTAATACCTAAAGCACTCAAATCTGTAAGCATTCCATTCATTTCAGTGGCTGTTGCTTGGCTTCTGCAAGACCCCTGGAAATAAGCAATTTAAAATCTGAAACCTTTTATGTAAAACCAAACTTTTTTGAGCCTAACGCCTGAACCATAAATGCAATGTGACTTAACACTCTGGAACATGGGTGTAGTTCATCACATTAACTATTCCCACTAAATTTCAATATGCAAGCACAGTCGAGAATTCATGGAGCAGACATGAGAGTGGTTTATGAATGAATGAATTTAAGAATGAATGAATGGCATTAAAGTTAACTTTTTTTTTGCATTTTTAAACATCCCCAAATGTTCCTCTTCCACTCTCTGCTTTCCTCTGCCTGTGCAGTTTTAGTGAAGTGAATATGTGTCCTTGTGGCCTATTTGTGCTTCCTGTAGAAGAGTTTTCAGCTCCTCTGCAACTCACCAGATGTAGAACAGGAAGAGGAAGCCGGGGGCAGATATGGCCAACTGCAGTTTACGCCAGTCTCTGATGAGGTAGGCCACCCCTGCAAGGAGGATGTAGCCAAAACCAAAGAAATAATCTGTGATGACCCCTGCCAGCATGCGGTTTTTGGGGCCCGTCCACTCAGTACCTGCAAAATTAAAAGACAAAATGCAGACAACTCACAGCAAACCAGAAAGTCCCAGTCCCAGAAACAATCAAGTGGTAGTTCAGTATCCCACCGCTTTTATATCTATATTCAACCAACAATCAGTGCCCCACAATTTTCAGATCATTAGACTCTGACTGGGACTGGTCTCAGACTAAACATTATTTCAGATTCTGATTGTGTCTGGTATTGGAGGCACTATGACTGAACCAGACCTATAGAGGACAGCATAGTCGTGGCTCGTGTCAGCTACAGGATATCTGCTCTGAAGGACAAAGAAGGAGAATAGGTTTGTGTTTGGCTGCTCCTTGTTGATCGTCGAATTTTGCTTCAATGAAAAATTGTGATTTGAGGTTATTATACATCAAAGTGAAAATCACAATTGACATTATAAAACAAACATAGGTTGGACCAGCATAAACCAACTAAATTGTGTCAACCCAAATAAACTGATTTATTCTGAATTAACTCAATTGAATTGTGTGTAAAAATGTCTTCAATTAAATTAAGTAAGGGTAATGAATTATTTGTTGAGTGTATTTACATCAAGGTGGAAAAAGACTTTATTCATATAAAACAAAACGCTGCATCCCCTAGGGAGGTTGCTATGTGGAATGCCTCCTGCATTACTGGTGTCTGAAGCATGAAACTAAACACGACGATGATCTTGACATTGGCAGGCGGCAGCCTATGACGTTATTGTCATGGTTCATGAATTCATCGTCTCTTTCTCTCTGTGTTTGTATGGTTCTGTTGGAGGCGTGGTTACTGATTGCTGATCATCTGATCGTCTCCACCTGCTGCACTCATTATCTGGTCTACATACACGTGTCGCTTACCCAGCCTTGTTGTCAGATCGTTGCAGTATGTCCTGTGGGTTCCTGTCTGTTCGGTGTTGTTCTTCTTGGGAGTTCTCTTCGTTCCGGATTCCTGGATTCCGCTGACCCTGTCTGCCCGTTGCTTCCCTGCGTCACTGTGAGGACTTATCTTCCACCTGCTGCCATCACTCTTCACGGACCCAACCTGTTCGCCTGCAACCTCGAACTTTCTCTGTGCTTTGCCACTGTGTGTTTTGAGAGTAATAAATCACTGTTTCACTTGCTATTGGATCTTCCTGTTTTCTCTGACAGCGAACGTAACAGAACGATCTGACCCGATCATGGATCCAGCGAGAGTGGCTGAACTTCAGGATTATCTTACGTCCAGTAATCAACGGATGGATCGGCAGGACGAACAGGTGTCTGCTACTGCACAGGCGGTGCAGGCTCTAGTGACGCAGGTGTCCGAGCTCACGACCCGGATTCAACAGCTGAGATCGCCCACTGCGCCCACCCCGCCCACCCCGCCGTCCGTTTCCCACAATCCAGTCAACATCACCAGTCAGCACGAGCCCCGGATACCAACGCCAGAGAGATACGCGGGTGAGCCCGATCTATGCAGATCTTTTTTGATTAGATGTTCTCTATTCTTTTCACTACAGCCGGTTCCGTTTGCTACGGAGAGATTGAAGGTGCCGTTGGTATTAAATCTGTTACTGGGACGTGCGGCTGTCTGGGGAACGGCGGTCTGGGAGAATGACCATCCATGTTGCTCCTCGTTCCAGGCACTCTTGGAGGAGATGAGACGTGTGTTTGATCGAGCGGTGGCGGGTCATGAGGCGGCTCGTAGACTCGCGGATTTACATCAAGGCAAGCACTCCGTCTCGGACTATATGTTTCAGTTCCGGACTTTGGCCGCAGAGTGCAAATGGATTGAGGAGGCGCAGTGGGACAGATTCCTGCATGGGCTGGCTGACCGTGTCCAGCATTGAATTTACCTACCAGCCTGAATGACCTTATGGAACTTGCTCTACGTGTGGACTCGAGATTGGAGCAGCGCGATCAGCTCTCCCGTTCCAGAAGATCTCCTGAGCCCCTTGAGCTCCTCGTTAGGGACGTGGTCAGCCCACCCAGCGATCCCGAGCCCATGCAGGTGGGTCAAGCTCGGCTTTCCCGGGAGGAGAGGGATCGTCGAAGAGCTGGGGGACTTTGTCTCTATTGTGGCGCGGTGGGGCATTTCCTCAACCAGTGTCCAGCAAAAGATCAAGCCCGACAGTAGAGAGGAGGCTACTGTCGGGTGGAGCATCGTTGGGGAAATCCTCATCCACGACTCTCCTTCCAGGAAGAGTGCAATGGGCAGGCAGGTCGCACAACTGCCAGGTGCTGGTGGATTCTGGAGCGGAGGGTAATTTTATGGATTTTTCCCTGGTCTCTCACCTCCAGATCCCCATCACTCCCCTTTGCCACCCCATTTCTGTACACGCCCTCAATGGTCAGACACTACCCACTATCACGCACACCACTGACTCTGTCACATTGACTGTATTGGACAACCACACTGAGACCATGGAATTCCTCATCACCGACACTTGTGCCCATCGTCCTCGGTCATCCCTAGTTGGTGAAGCACAACCCCAGGGTTGACTGGGGACACAGTTCTGTCTCTGCCTGGAATAATCAGTGCTATGCCTCTTGTCTTGTGTCTGCTCATTCGTCTGTGTCTAGTTCTGTGTTTCAGGAGGAGAGGGTGAATTTGTCTAACGTGCCCAAGGAATACCTCGACCTGAAGGAAGTGTTCAGTAAGTCCCGGGCTGCTTCTCTTCCTCTGCATCGTCCCTATGACTGTGCTATAGACCTTATGCCAGGTACATCTCTGCCTAAGGGCAAGTTATACTCACTTTCTAATCCAGAAAGGGAGGCCATGGAGAAATACATTTCTGATTCTCTAGTCTCCGGGTTCATCCGCCCTTCCTCTTCTCCAGCGGGGGTGGGGTTCTTTTTTGTGGGTAAGAAGGATATGTCTCTGCAACCTTGTATTGACTACCGAGGACTGAACAACATCACGGTAAAGAATACTTATCCTTTGCCGTTGATGTCTTCAGCCTTCGAGAGGTTGCAGGGAGCATCAGTATTCACAAAACTGGATTTACGTAATGCTTATCATTTGGTCCACATAAGGGAGGGGGATGAATGGAAGACTGCGTTTAATACCCCCAGGGGCCATTTTGAATACTTAGTAATGCCTTTTGGGCTGTCTAACTCCCCGGCAGTCTTCCAAGCACTGGTTAATGAAGTGCTAAGAGATATGGTAGATCAGTTAATTTATGTCTACCTGGATGACATACTGATATTTTCTTCTTCTCTCCAGGAACACGTTCAGCACGTCAGACTAGTGCTCCAGAGGTTGCTAGAGAACGGGCTTTTTGTCAAGGCGGAGAAATGTGCTTTTCATGCACAGTCTGTTCCGTTCCTAGGGTATATCATCTCGTCCGAGGGAATGCGCATGGATCCTGACAAGGTTACGGCTGTGGTAGAATGGCCAAGTCCAGATTCCCGTAAGGCCCTACAGAGGTTTCTGGGGTTTGCCAATTTCTATCGACGTTTCATTCGTAATTTCAGCCAACTAGCCATGCCTCTGACAGCGTTGACCTCCTCCAGAACGACCTTCAGGTGGTCTGGTGTAGCCGAGGCTACATTTTCCAAACTAAAGAGCCGCTTCGTTTCGGCTCCCATTCTTGTCGCCCCTGATCTGTCACGTCAGTTCGTGGTGGAGGTGGGGGTAGGTGCGGTTCTTTCCCAGCGCTCTTCCTCGGACGACAAGATGCATCCCTGCGCGTTTTTCTCCCATCGCTTGTCACCTGCTGAACGTAATTACGACATTGGTAACAGGGAGTTGTTGGCAGTCAAGCTTGCATTGGAGGAATGGCGTCATTGGCTAGAGGGATCGAGGGTTCCTTTTATAGTTTGGACCGATCATAAGAATCTGGAGTACATCAGATCTGCTAAAAGACTCAACTCGAGGCAGGCTCGGTGGGCTCTTTTTTTCGGTCGTTTTGATTTTTCTCTTTCGTATCGCCCGGGTTCTAAGAACATCAAACCCGATGCTTTATCTCACGTTTTTGACCGTTCCGAGCACCCGTCTACTCCCGAGTGCATATTTCCAGAGAAACTCATTATCTGTACACTCACATGGGAGGTCGAATCGAAGGTCAAATCAGCCTTAGAAGGGGTAACGCCTCCACCTGGCAGGCCACTGAGTCGTTTTTTTTCTGCCTGAGGGAGTTCGGTCCGACGTAATACGATGGCGCCATAGTTTCAATGTAGCTTGTCACCCTGGAGTTAATAGAACCAAGTTTTTGGTTAAGCAATGGTTCTGGTGGCCTGGTATGGCTCGCGACATCCGGGAATTCGTCTTGGCGTGTTCGGTTTGTGCCATGGGTAAGACGTCGAATCGCTCCCCAGATGGGTTACTCCAACCGCTGTCTGTTCCTTCGAGACCCTGGTCCCACATTGCGCTAGATTTTATCACCACCCTCCCGCCCTCCCAGGGCAAGATGGTCGTTTTGACCGTTGTGGACCGGTTCTCGAAGATGGTTCATTTTATTCCCTTGCCTAAATTACCATCTGCCAAGGAGACAGCGGTGGCTGTCGTAGATCACATCTTTCGTTTACATGGCCTTCCGATGGACGTGGTTTCCGACAGGGGGCCCCAATTTGTATCCAAATTTTGGCGTGAATTCTGTAAATTACTGGGGGCGACGGTCTGTCCTCGGGTTTCCATCCCCAGAGCAATGGTCAAACCGAGCGGGCCAACCAGGATCTTGAGAGAGTGTTGCGATGTTTGGTCTCTAAGAATCCTTCCTCCTGGAGTCAGCAAATTTCTTGGGTTGAGTACGCACATAACTCGTTACCAGTGTCGGCTACGGGCCTCTCTCCGTTTGATTGTAGTTTAGGTTACCAGCCACCAATTTTTCCCAGTCTGGAATCCGAAGTCGCGGTTCCCTCCGCTCACACCTTCGTCCAGAGGTGTCGTCACACTTGGAGCAGAGCCCGTGAGACTCTGCTCCAGGTGGGAAGACGCACCAAGGCCCAAGCCGATCGCCACCAGTCTAAGCCTCCCGTTTACGTCGTGGGTCAAAAGGTGTGGCTTTCATCCAAGAACATTCCTCTGCGTTCCGTGAGTAATAAACTGGCTCCTAAATTCATTGGCCCATTCACTCTCACCAAGATCATTAGTCCGGTGGCAGTCCGCCTCAAACTGCCTCCCGCGTACGGGAGGATTCACCCCGCATTTCATGTCTCTAAATTAAAACCCGTTTTTCATTCCCATATTAATCCGCCGGATCCGGTTCCTCCCCCGCTGCGTCTCGTAGATGGAGAACCAACTTATACGGTCAATCGTATTCTGGACTCTAGATGGAGGGGACGTGGATTCCAGTACTTGGTGGACTGGGAGGGTTACGGTCCGGAGGAGAGAAGTTGGGTTCCTGCTAGGGACATACTGGACCACTCCCTCATTGATGATTACAATCGACAGGTAGGTCCTCCTGGGAGCGCCACGAGGCGCTCCTAGGGGGAGGGTTACTGTCATGGTTCATGAATTCATTGTCTCTTTCTCTCTGTGTTTGTATGGTTGTGTTGGAGGCGTGATTACTGATTACTGATCATCTGATCATCTCCACCTGCTGCACTCATTATCTGGTCTACATATACGTGTCTCTTACCCAGCCTTGTTGTCAGATCATTGCAGTGTGTCCTGTGGGTTCCTGTCTGTTTGTGTTGTTCTTCGTGGGAGTTCTCTTCTTTCCGGATTCCTGGATTCCGCTGACCCTGTCTGCCCGTTGCTTCCCTGCGTCACTGTGAGGACTTATCTTTCACCTGCTGCCATTACTCTTCACGGACCCAACCTGTTCGCCTGCAACCTCAAACTTTCTCTGTGCTTTGCTGTGTGTTTGAGAGTAATAAATCACTGTTTCACTCGCTATTTGGATCTTCCTGTTTTCTCTGACAGCGAACATAACAGTTATCACCCGTGTGACCGTGAGTATAAAAGGGCACTTGTGAAATACGTCATCCACTTCTTGTCTGAAGGAGATGTGTGCAGGGATGTCGCAAGCATGGCAAGGGGACGCAGCGTCTCTTTCCTTATTCTCAGGGAACCATGGTTACATGTGTAACCTGAGACGTTCCCTATCAAAAGGGAACTCGCGCTGCGTCCCCTAGGGGTCGCTATGGGGAACGGAATACCCATGCTGCCATGCTGAAGGGATGAGTGCCCTACTGGCTGAGCTAAGTCAAATGACTCAAAGGAGTCCTCATCCTTAAGGTGCACCAGCAATGATCATGAGCTTTTCAAGAACGGAGGCCTCAATAGGATGACACTAAAGAGAGGAAGCCTAACTACATTCATATTCGGGCCAGCGTCCAAGGAGGCTCACAGAGAGCCTGACACTCAGAACTTGTGATAAGGCAGCCCTGAAGAGTGGAGGCCTCATAAAAGAGAAGCCTAGGCACACTCTAACCCACGGGCAATACAGAGAAAGCTCGAGGCCTCAATACAACAACTCTCACAATGATCTAGCCACACTCCACACTTAAGGTCAGTAGTCAGGGAGGCTCCCAGAGAGCCTAACAATTCGGTGTACTACCCTACCGCCTAGACGAGCTCTAGGACATGCTCAGGACGCCTTACAAGGAGGCTCACAAAGAGCCTACAACTCGTAAAGCTGTCCCAGTGGAGCTCAGGGAAGTGGAGGCCTCATAGGATAACTCTCTCTAGCGAGAGGAGGCCTAGCAACGCTTGCAGTAGCTAAGAAGGCTCACAGAGAGTCTAAAGCTTAACCTATGACTGAGCTCATAGGATGAAGGAACAGTACATCGTACATCTGTCAAGGAGGCTACAAAACAGTGCTAGCAGCCTGACACAATAATGAGAGGAGCTCAGAAGAGCGGAGGCCTCTAACAGAATGACCTAACAATGCTCTGGTTAAACAGTGACCAAGGAGTCTCGTAGAGAGTCTAACAACTTAGACCTAGGCCGAGCTTGGAGGACGGAGACCTTAAGGAGGCCTAGCTACATCCACATGTCAGGGAGGCCTAGAGAGGGCCTAGTGACCTGACACTAAAATATATCTGGGCCTCAGCCCAACCTAGATGCACCAGAGGAGGCTCAAGAAGAAGAGCCTACAACTCAGTGCTAATATCAAATCTTCTCCGAGAACAGAGGCCTCAAAAAGCTGACTCTCCACAACGAGAGGAGGCCTAACTATGTTCTATACCCAAAGCAGCTCCAAGGAGGCTCAAAGGGAGCCTACCACTTGGAATGTATTTGGGGGAGTGGAGGCCTAAATGAACCCTAATTTAAAGAAGAAGAGACAGCTTAGCTGCCGGGGAGGCTACAGGGGAGCCTAGCAACTCAGGAGAGCCTTGAAACTCAGCTTGTAGTTTGTCCCAGGAGGCTCAAAGAGAGCCTAATAACTTGACAACACTGTTTGCTAAAGCAGGGGTCTCACAGAAAAATTCTCATATGAGAAAAAGAAGCCTAACAACACTCCAGACCTAAGAAATAGCTAAGGGGGCTTACAGAGCCCAAAAAACAGCTTCCCGGGGAGGCTAGAAAGAGCCTAAACAACTCGCACCATATGCAGGTGAAGCTTGAAGAGTGGAGGCTAAATTAACTCTCTATAGCGAGAGTAGGCCTGTGGTGCTTCCTAAGGCAGTGGCCAAGGAGGCTCAGAAGCCTGACAACTCAGCACCACCAGAGGTGGAGCTCTGTGGACTGAGGCCTGTTATTTCGCCTCTGGAACCTTGAAACACTGACCGCATTTTTTCTTGATCACTTCCCTCAGATCTTTCCTTCTCCCCCTGGCTTCATAATTACCTTGTTTAGATACACGTTCAAACAAACAGGTATTCTGAAGACAAGAAAGAGGATGACGTATTTCACAGGCTTTTATACTCATGGTCACACTAGTGATGATGTCATAGGCTGCCGCCTGCCAATGTCAAATTCATTTTCGTGTTTAGATTCATGCTTCAGACTCCAGTAATGCTAGAGGCATTACCCATAGCAACCCCTAGGGGACGCAGCGCGAGTTCCCTTTTGAAAGGGAACTCTGAGTATATAGAATGAAACTTGAATATATAGAATGAGTGTGTGAATATATGGAATGAAACTCTGAATATACAGAAAGAAACTTGAATGTATATAGAATGAAAGTGTGAATATATGGAATGAAAGTGCAAATTTGCCAGTACTTAATGAATAATGTATAGCTAGTTATATCCTTGTTTTCAGAGCAATAGCCTTCTGAATTCCATGTCTTTAAAAATGGCATTCCATGAAATTTTCCAATACTTTGTTGAACTAGAAAACTTTTTTCAACAGCTGGTCATACTCCAAACAACACAGACAGTTTGGAGTTTAATTCCCATCATATTGAGGATCATATTTCTATTATTGCAACACTCTTAATGCTTATGAGTAATCATGTTCATCAAAATGTTGCTGAAAACATTATGCATCATTCTCTGAGGATTTAAATAATCTATAGGAAGATGTTGTCTGAAATAGCACTCCAAGTTAGCTGATATACAAGTGCATAGTATGAGCGCACATTCTGCATCACTTGTCGATAGGGGCTGCTGTGAGTGGTCCCATGTGAGGTGGAAGGCATATTTCTTTCTGTATTAATGTTTGCCTGATAATCCAGTGAGGTTCACCGCATTCAGTCTTCCGCAATGAAATAGTGAATTAATTTTTTCATCAGTAGAGCGTATTGAATATGGTTATCAGTAGTTTGCCCAGTACATGCATTCGCCAGGGTGTTAATTAGCTTGTCATTACTTAGGATTGCTGCTACTAGATTTTGTGCAGACTCCTTCATAGTTCAACATCTGTACGGAGCAATCACACATGAAAAACACAGGTTGGCACTTTGATGACCTCAGATTTCATTCAATATAAGTTTAATTCTATTTATTCAGACTTTCCTTTTAAATATTCTCAGGTTTCATTGCATATATTCCGAATTTTACCCCATATATTCAGACTTCATTCCATATACTCAAACATCATATTATAAATATAATTATTTCCCTTGAAATATTTTCAAGTTTCATTCAATATACTCATAATATGGAATATATACTCATAATAACTTCATAAATACAATAATTTCCTGAACAGCATATTGCTACTAAAATGTCAGCTTTTTTTTGACAGCCAATTTTCTTCAAGTTAAGATGTTGGGAGTCATTAGTGGATTTCTTACTTACCCAACACAAATGCATTCATGATCACTGCAGACACAGTCATGCCCACCACGAAGCGCAGTAGGACATAAATGTAGAAATTTGGGGCGAAAGCGACCCCCACTCCAAAGATGGCCTGTACTGCTAAACCAGTCAATATGATAATTCTTCGGCCATACCTGAAACAGCACAGAACCGTAGTTCATTTCATTGATACACTGTGTGATTAAGCTCAGATAGTCATTCATTTCCTAGAAAAGAGTTTCTGATGTGTCTACCCTTGTGAAAAATAAGTGTGCTTAATTGTATTGATTGTACAGTACACTTGTAGTGTACTTTAGATCTAAAAAAGTAAAGCCTATTGCAGAGAATATAATATTAAGGTAATAAATGGCCACTTAAGTGTACTTAGAGTACACTTTCATTACATAATGACTAAATCGTTATGTTTTGATAATCTTTTGTCATGCTTTAAATAAACTGTAGTGTGTTATTTGATAATACAATTAAGGTTAATATATTTTAAATGTACTAAATTGCAGCTTATATGTGAATTACAAATATTTTTAAACATGGCATACAAGGTTCAGTTGAAATGGTATTAAAGTATTTAGTTTACCATATTTCAAAGACAAATAAAAGTAATTATCAAGTAAGTATAAAGATGTACTTGAGTCCTACTTACGTGGTTCAAAAAAGCACCCTTAAATTCAACTAATTGCATTTAATATAAATAAAACTATAATACATTTTGATTTAATTGTAAATAAGATGCAATTAAGGATCCGAAAACATTACATTCAGTTCACACTTAAGAATATTCTTTTATTATTTCCATAATAAGTACCCGTTTTAAAAGTATGCTAAATTGTGCTTCTTTTTCACAAGGGTGGACTGGACTGGTCTGTTCTAAAATGGTTGCGTATAATATTTCAAGCAGCTCAAACAGTAGACAATGGTGCTAGTAACACAAAAGTCATGAGTGATTACCAGGTAATGCTTGGACTGATCAAATGAATACCCCCAGGATGCAATGTAAGTTGCTTTGAATAAAATGCCAGGAAATGTATACAGTAACATTTAAAAACATATCATCTTTGATTTCAAAGGACATGATACAGCGAGAAACCTCTAAAAAAATAGGTTTGAGATTGATTAGATAACCAATCTCAAACCTAATATTTGAGAGGTTTCTCGCTACAGAGTGCAGACGTAGAGGATGTTTATGTCACCAATGTGTATTCATTAAAACTATTCATAGAATTATATGTAAATAGTACAATAATGTTTGCATTTTGTTTCACAAATTATTCGTATTTTAATGTTATCTTCACTAAACTTTAACTTTCAACTTTCTTGCCTGCATTTGCACAGCTTTGCATTTGAAATTTATGAAATGTGGCTCAGTTATAACACAAAATAATATAAATTGTTCAAAGAAAGACAACTATTACTGCACACTTGACTCTTTTCCTTTATACAAATATTGCAACAGACTGTAGAGCACACAGCAAATTAAATCTTTTTCAGCTGCGCATTAAAACATCCAGTCCGTCATGAAAACACACTATGCAGTGGATTTGATCCTTTATATAATGAGTATGTATAACATTTTGACTTAAAATCATATGACCCAGACTACATTAATTATATGTTCACTTGCATTGAGGAAAGGCATGATTTGTGCTGGCCACAATATTGTTTGTGTGATGAATTATTGGCTGCCAAGAGCATGAAACCATCAAAGTTTTGAGCAATAACCTATTTGGTACTATTTTGAGTCCAATATAAAATCTGGGTCTTGAAGCAACCACTGTCATACAGTAGATGGTTCACAGTATCATGTATGATCGTCTGTAGTCTTTCCAGTATTTTAGAGAATTCCATCCATTCTCCCTTCAGTTCATTCAGCAGTTAATGTTTTCACACCCCAGTGCTGCTATTGTCTCTCCAACTCTGAAATGTGAACATGTGCTGCTTATTAGAGCTGCTCTCTAAAACCACTGCATTTCCAATACCTCAAATCACCACTTCTCCCTATAAATATCAGTAAATAAAACCAAGACTAACAGTAACATTTGTCAGCTTGCTGATTTGCTGTGTTGAGCTGAATGTTTCTATCTGTATAGAGTTTTCCAGAGACCCGTTTATGTAAAATATCCAAAACTTCCTGGTATTTAAGCTCTTGTCCAGGCACGCAAAAGATTTGTACACATTTAAATTTACCTTGAGGTTCTTCTACTTACTTATCAGCAAGGGCACCAAACAGCACAGCTCCAACCAGCAGCCCAAACATATAGATAGAAGAACCAATGTTGTTCAAAGTGGCATTTTCACACACAAGATCCCACTGTAATATAAGGTGACAAGGAAAAAAGAAAAATGAATCAGTTATACTTCATAACCAGGTCATACAAGGTGCTTTGTGGAACATGGTGGCTGGTTGTTGATGGTCTAACTCTAAGGTCATCTATCAGTCCTAACCAGCTTGGCCAAGATACAGTAACCCACCAATCATCCATCTAGACTAACTAATGACAAGCTTATTACGCTTATTACAATATAAATCAGCTGGAAACTGACTTTATTTTTTTTTTCCAGCAGGTATTTGAGGTGTCAACTTTCAGGAAAAAAATGTAAAAAATGTACCTTTAGGGGTATAACAGCTTGTCATTGGGGCAGTACCCTTAATGCGGGGGTGGGCACTTCCACAACTTCTTTGACAGGATCTTAGAATTACTTTGGTTTAGAAACTTTCTCTTCTCACTATATAGACCTGGACTACAGAAAGATCAGTCTACTCTGCGCCCCTTACCCAGGCCTTTTTTCCACCTCAGCCCAGCAGCTGGACAGCAGAGAGCAGTATCAGATAGTCAGCTCCTGCTGTGAGGTTGGGACAAGTTCCAGTGTTTGTAAATCAAAGCAGGTTCTGCCAAAAGGGTCCTGCTGTGAGCAACCCATCTAGCTGGTCACATGTCGCAAAAGGAACGCAGTTCCATTGGTCTATCTTGCAGTCCTGTGAGCTACACCTCTTTAATAAAGCAGACTTAGATGCCTTCACTATAAGAGGCCAGAAACTCTAAATGCATTCTGCACCTAAACCATCTAAACCACAATACATGACTGGCTCCGATAGCACCAGAGAGAGAGAGACTAAGAAAGTTCCAAGAGAGAAGCGTTGTGCATGTTACATCACAAAACTACCACATCCTGTTATACAACCAAAATCTTTTGAGATTAGTACTCACCTCTGTGACGATAGTGCTGAGATAGACTTCCTTGCTGAACTCCCATCCTCCTGCACAGCCGTTTGAGGTGGACGGGTACTCAGTAATTGGTAAACTATGATTAAGCTGAGACAGAGGGCCATCCTGATAGGACATGCAGGACTCCCCAGGAGCAATGCTGAAGTTGAGGCCCAGCCCAGGGCCACCACTGTTGCCCGTTCTGCACAGGTGAGGGGGCATGGCCCCAGTGAAGACAGACACCAACATGTGGAAGGCTAAGAAGATCTGTGGCAGACAGATCCACACATAAAGCGTCTTCTGGAAGCGTCCAAACCCTCCAATCCGGTCCAGGACCTCGTCAAAATTCATCCTGCCTGTCCTGAAAGTCACTTCATGAAAACTCACACTGTATCTATTCAGGTTAAGCTGACTGGGCCCACAAGTCTTAGAACACAAGTTGGTGTGTTTAAGTGTATATGTGCGTAATGCTCTAGATGATGTCAGGTCAGTATTATGATATTATTAATGCAATGTGATGGAGGTCTGGTTTTGGCCAGGAGGGACAGGAGCCTGTGAATGACCGATGTATTTCTCCTCACACCTGTAGCAGAGAGAGTGAGAGAGAGGGAGAGAAAGAGTGGGAGGGAGGGTGGGAGAAAGAGAGGCAGAGAGCGCTGCAGCGGAGTTCTGGCTGTTTGGGTTGTTTGAGGGAAATATAAGGAGGGTAGGGCTGGGAGTGACCCAGATATCTGAAAAGAGCCAGTGAGCATGAGAGGGAGGGACCATTGAGTGAAGGGGTGGAGATTATATATTCCACAAGGGGAGGATTACTTTCACTGTCTTTCTCTATCTGCCTTACAAACTCAAATATGCTATTTTGTTCGTCTCCTTGTCAAACTCCCCTCTGCACTTGTTTTTTCCTCTTTTTTTGTTTCATTCACAGACTTTATGTCTGTGTGAGAGAGAAGGGAGGAAGTGTAAGTGTAAGTAAATAAGAATTTTCAGTTTGTCATCTCTTTTAATCAACATCGGTGATTTCATTTAATTACTTTACACACAAGAATTAAGTCTCCTGAGCTGTGAAAGAGCAACCAATTTTGAGCAACAAACTTTTCCTTTTCCTTTAGTGAGGTATTTCAACTCTAAATGTGCCCTTTACGTAGATATGTACTTACATGTATGTAAGATTATTCTGAAGAAAGGCAAATTATACTACACATTTTCATGCTCTTTTGTAATGATCTAACTACCTCTCGCTGTCTGTGTCTTTGCCTATTTTTCATCACTTCTTTTTGGCTGGAGTCAGGAGTTTGAGGATGGAAGAGGTCAACTGGACAGATAATGTTGAGAAAAATACAAAGGATGAAGGGCTAGCAAGGATCATAGAGAGGGAAAATAAATGAAATAAGGGGGAGTAATGTGGCTGCTGTTTTTCAGCATTCTTCAGAGAGGCGTGGATGTGGGATAAGCCACACACCCATCCACACTAACTCAGTGAAAGGGTGTTTCTTTAATTATGGGAACTTTTAATTGCCAGGGGCTGATTTCAACCCATTCATGTTGTTATATGAAGATACATTGTCATTTAAAGCTTTTTTCCATGCCTATATTTATTTTTCCTATATTTCAAATATAATTTTTTTCATGGATTGTCCCAGACCACGACTTTAAATCTTAAGATAGGAAAATTAATCAATATTATTACATTTTAAAAACTGTGACAATTTAAATTGGAACACAATCAATTATCAGTTAATCAACTTTAACACACATAATATCAGTCCCCTGGTTGTGACATCGTTTCTCTCATAAGTATTATTTTTTTTTTTTGTCAGTGTATTTGGTTAGCAAGGTGACAAAAGTATAAATGAAGAGCAAGGATAAGATGAAATAGAGTATAAGATGAGATGTTAAAGAAAAAAATATAATTTGCGAAATGTGTTTTCATGTGTGTCATTTCTAATTAAAGGGATGAACATTCTGTCATCATGACTTCTTAAAAGTAAAATGAGATACATTTGGTTGGTGGATTTGTTGTTGAGGTTTAAATATCATTAGGAAGCATGGCATTAGCTTTCACTGTTACGCTGTTGATACTCAGCTCTATATTTCTTCGCGCTCTGGCGAAACTTACCAATTCACAAAATTAACAGAATGCATAGCTGATATAAAAAATGGGATACTTTCCTACTACTTAATTCTGAAAAAACAGAGATTATAATTATTGGACCAAAAACCTCCACATGTAATATCCATATATTATCCATATAAATAGCAATAGATGCTGTTTACACTAAGTGAAAATAGCAGCATTTCTTAGCAATAGTGATATATTTACACAATGTAAAAATAGCAGTATTTTCTTTGCAATAAGTGTAAAAGTTAGATGATATTTATACTTATAAATAGTGACAGATACTATTTGTGTTGTTGAACATTAAACGCTATGCAATAATAACAGAGTGTAAATGATTATATTTATTAAAATTATTAAATGGATGCCGCCTTATTGGGACAATAAAGCCCTCCCTAATCCTACCCCTAACCCTAACCTATAAACACTCTATTATTAAACACACGTTAGACACTTCATGTCCACTTTTTGAATATTTTCTTCATTTTTATTGAAAATAAATGCCTTTCCGATCTGATATGTGAGGGGAAAAGGGAGTAGAGCGAGCTCAGCAAAAGGCAGACTGGAACCTCGGATCGATTTGCGGCAAAACTTCATGTCGCATGCTCTACCAGCACTTGTTTGGAGTAATACAGTATAAGTAAAGTTACCTGTTTGAATCTTCATCTTCTGTGTCTATGTCTTCCTGCCTGCATGCACCTGTTACACTAACAATTGCTGGCTGCTCTGTCAAGTCATCGTCTTCAGTTAGGAACCTGGGTGTGCTCTTTGATACCAATCTTTCATTTGAAAGCCATATTTCTAGCATTTGTAAAACCGCATTCTTTCATCTTAAAAAAAATCCAAATTATGACATATGCTCTAATGACAAATTAGAACAGTTAGTTCATGCATTCATGACCTCAAGGCTAGATTATTTTAATGATCTACTGGGTGGTTTCCCTGCACGCTTAGTAAACAAACTCCAGCTGGTCCAAGACGCAGCAGCTAGAGTTCTTACTAGAACCAGGAAGCATGGCCATATTAGCCCAGTTCTGTCAACACTGCACTGGCTCCCTATTAAACATTGTATACATTTACTTATAAAGCACTAAATGGTTTAGCTCTCCAGTACTTGAGCGAACTCTTAATGCGTTATTTATTTATTTCCATTGCATCTAGTGGTTAGGAATAATAGAATCTAACCAATGTCACCTTTATTACAACATGACTGGGCAGGCCAAGTTTCTGAACACCGTACTGTAGACATGTAAATGTTGGCAGTCATGTATTCATGTCGTCTGACTTCAGAACGTTACAGAAGTTCAGAATACGTAGTTTTTACACGTTAGTTTCATTGAATATTCTTTTTCAAGGTTTTGATTTCTGAATTTTAGTGTATGTTTTTATAATATATCAAACACATTATAGTGTTTATTATACGACCCCTTTAATGTGTGAATTACATTCACATGACATAGGAGAACTGGAATGCTGGTCAACAGGAACCACACTGTAGCTACTCTCAGCAGGGTTTAAATGTTTTCTTATACTTCTGTGTTCAGAGTACTTAAACAGACCTCTTCTGTCATAGGTTGGTCTACAGAGCAGGTTCTAATAAGAATACAGCATGCAAAGACTTACAAGCACCTCATTTTTAAAGGCTATAGTAATTATAATTTATTGCCTTTCCTCTAAACACAGATTTTTACACAGAGATTAAATACACAAAGTGCTAGTGTAAAGTGCTTGTGGGGAACGATTTACCAGAATTCCTCAACTTGTTTCTGAATTTGTATTTTGGGGCCCTAATCCAGCTCTGCCATTTTCTTGGTTGTTAAAAACTGTTAAAAGCTTAATTAGAGAGCAAGAGGAACACCAAGACTGAACTGATGCCACAAGGAATTTCTATTTATATTTCTATTACACTAATTTTTAAAAAAACACTTAAAATAATTCATTCTTAAATATCTTTGTAATTTAACCATGAAAATGTTGTTAAATAGAAGCTATTTGATTGGTCAGGTAAGCATGGAATTAAGAATGAGGTATGTGAAAGCTAAACTGATGCTGTGAATTAACAAACTGAGTTCATTCTTATCTGAATGACCCAACTAAAAGTGAGCATAGTCACAAAAAGATTGATCTTTGGGATTTGAGTAAAAATGCTTGGAATTCAGTGATCATATGATTATGAGACAGGATGGTCGACTAATCGTTGAACAACTGACTGGTCTGAGTGAGGTCAAATAGTGAATAGGTTTGGCGTGGTGCTTCTGAAACAGAGCTTCTCAAACTTTTTGCCCCAACTTGCTTTTAACACAATATTCGAAGGAAACCCATATTGGCTAAGATATTGCCTCGGGTTTTTCTGCTGTATTTCCTACAGTGCTGCTTGTTTTTAAACGTTTATTACCAGAAACTGGAAGTGTTGATATATTAAATTAAGCATGATTCATTTTGTGATTCCAGAATATTCAAATTCAGATTCTGTATGTCTATTGGAGCCTTTTCTATGAGGATTTTGATAGTTTTAGGGATGACATTTATACTATATATATATATATATATATATATATATATATATACACTCACCTAAAGGATTATTAGGAACACCTGTTCAATTTCTCATTAATGCAATTATCTAATCAACCAATCACATGGCAGTTGCTTCAATGCATTTAGGGGTGTGGTCCTGGTCAAGACAATCTCCTGAACTCCAAACTGAATGTCAGAATGGGAAAGAAAGGTGATTTAAGCAATTTTGAGCATGGCATGGTTGTTGGTGCCAGACGGGCCGGTCTGAGTATTTCACAATCTGCTTAGTTACTGGGATTTTCACGCACAACCATTTCTAGAGTTTACAAAGAATGGTGTGAAAAGGGAAAAACATCCAGTATGCGGCAGTCCTGTGGGCGAAAATGCCTTGTTGATGCTAGAGGTCAGAGGAGAATGGGCCGACTGATTCAAGCTGATAGAAGAGCAACTTTGACTGAAATAACCACTCGTTACAACCGAGGTATGCAGCAAAGCATTTGTGAAGCCACAACACGCACAACCTTGAGGCGGATGGGCTACAACAGCAGAAGACCCCACCGGGTACCACTCATCTCCACTACAAATAGGAAAAAGAGGCTACAATTTGCACGAGCTCACCAAAATTGGACAGTTGAAGACTGGAAAAATGTTGCCTGGTCTGATGAGTCTCGATTTCTGTTGAGACATTCAGATGGTAGAGTCAGAATTTGGCGTAAACAGAATGAGAACATGGATCCATCATGCCTTGTTACCACTGTGCAGGCTGGTGGTGGTGGTGTAATGGTGTGGGGGATGTTTTCTTGGCACACTTTAGGCCCTTTAGTGCCAATTGGGCATCGTTTAAATGCCACGGCCTACCTGAGCATTGTTTCTGACCATGTCCATCCCTTTATGACCACCATGTACCCATCCTCTGATGGCTACTTCCAGCAGGATAATGCACCATGTCACAAAGCTCGAATCATTTCAAATTGGTTTCTTGAACATGACAATGAGTTCACTGTACTAAAATGGCCCCCACAGTCACCAGATCTCAACCCAATAGAGCATCTTTGGGATGTGGTGGAACGGGAGCTTCGTGCCCTGGATGTGCATCCCACAAATCTCCATCAACTTCAAGATGCTATCCTATCAATATGGGCCAACATTTCTAAAGAATGCTTTCAGCACCTTGTTGAATCAATGTCACGTAGAATTAAGGCAGTTCTGAAGGCGAAAGGGGGTCAAACACAGTATTAGTATGGTGTTCCTAATAATCCTTTAGGTGAGTGTATATATATATATATATATATATATACACCGATCAGGCATAACATTATGACCACTGACAGGTGAAGTGAATAATACTGATTATCTCTTCATCACGACGCCTGTTAGTGGGTAGGATATATTAGGCAGCGAATGAACATTTTGCCCTCAAAGTTGATGTGTTAGAAGCAGGAAAAATGGGCAAGTGTTTGGTTTTGAGCGAGTTTGACAAGGACCAAATTGTGATGGCTAGACGACTGGGTCAGAGCATCTCCAAAACTGCAGCTCTTGTGGGGTGTTCCCGGTCTGCAGTGGTCAGTATCTATCAAAAGTGGTCCAAGGAAGGAACAGTGGTGAACCAGCGACAGGGTCATGGGCGGCCAAGGCTCATTGATGCACGTGGGGAGCGAAGGCTGGCCCGTGTGTTCCGATCAAACAGATGAGCTACTATAGCTCAAATTGCTCAAGAAGTTAATGCTGGTTCTGATAGAAAGGTGTCAGAATACACAGTGCATCACAGTTTGTTGCGTATGGGGCTGCATAGCTGGAGACCAGTCAGGGTGCCCATGCTGATCCCTGTCCACCGCCGAAAGTGCCAACAGTGGGCATGTGAGCATCAGAACTGGACCACGGAGCAATGGAAGAAGGTGGCCTGGTCTGATGAATCATGTTTTCTTTTACATCACGTGGGTGGCCGAGTGCGTGTGCGTCACTTACCTGGGGAACACATGGCACCAGGATGCACTATGGGAAGAAGGCAAGCCGGCTGAGGCAGAGTGATGCTTTGGACAATGTTCTGCTGGGAAACCTTGGGTCCTGCCATCCATGTGGATGTTACTTTGACACGTACCACCTACCTAAGCATTGTTGCAGACCTTGTTGTGACCTTGTTGTGGCCTCTTTCAGCAGGATAATGCGCCCTGCCACAAAGCAAAAATGGTTCAGGAATGGTTTGAGGAGCACAACGAGTTTGTGGTGTTGACTTGGCCTCCAAATTCCTCAGATCTCAATCCAATCGTGGGATGTGCTGTGGGATGTGCTGAACAAACAAGTCTGATCCATGAAGGCCCCACCTCGCAACTTCCAGGACTTAAAGGATCTGCTGCTAACATCTTGGTGCCAGATACCACAACACACCTTAAGGGGTCTAGTGGAGTCCATGCCTCGACGGGTCAGAGCTGCAAAAGGGGGATCAACACAATATTAGGAACATAATTCTAGGTCATAATGTTATGCCTGATCTGTGTATATCTTCAGTGTGTCCAGTGTATGTCAGAAACCACACACTGGACAGACCGGTAAGTTTTCAAAACAATCCAAAATACTTTAATTACACAAACTGGGTGATATGGCAAGCAGCACAGCAATGAAGATGATGATGATGATGAATGACAAATGGTGAGTAGCCACACACACACACAAACACACATACTTTAACATAGAGGTACTAAATAACTTTCCTCTTCTCTTGTAGGATGCACACGTGGAGACTGGAGGACGACAAGGAATTGGAGACTGGAAACAGGGATGAAGAGATGATCAAGGAGGTAAGTACACTTCAGGTAAGTAACAATCCAAACGAATATAGTCCGAGCCATAGACTGGTGGTTATGCGAGAGAGCGCATGTCTTCCATTCGCCTCCCTCATGTATCCAGATGAGGTTGTACGTGCTGCGGAGGTCCAATTTAGTGAAGATCTTGGCTCCTCTTAGGTGCTCCAATGCCGCTGGGACGAGAGGAAGGGGGTACCGGAATTTCACAATGATCTTGTTGAGGGCTCGATAGTCAATGCATGGCTGCAAGCCTACTTTTTTTTTTTCGGCCACAAAGAATAAGCTAGAAGCAGCAGGAGAGGTCGATGGTCTGATGTAACCTTGTTGTAAGGCCTCCCGAATGTACTCCTCCATGGCTTCTTTTTTAGGTAGTGTCAAAGGATAAATCTTGCCTCTGGGTACTGGTTCACCTGGAAGGAGTTCAATTGTGCAGTCCCATGGCCGATGTGGTGGTAACTGGGAAGCTCTCTTGGGACAGAAGACATCTTTGAACTGGGAGTAACAATCAGGGATTTCAACAGACTGCTGATTAATGAGACTTTTGATGGAGGTGGAGCAAACGGCAACTGATTGAGGTAACTTCTTGAGTTGGAGTGGTAACATAGGAAAACAGGAGGGGTAACAGCGAACACTCCATCTCATCTCACCAGTTTCCCGGGAGAGCTCTAGATGGTGTTTTATTAACCACGGTCGCCCTAGGATGATGCCAGCAGTGGAATTCTCCAGAAACAGTAAATGAATCTCTTCTTGATGAAGAACTCCCACTCTATACCTGATGTTGGCAATGGATATATGAGAAACAGTAACACTTTGGTAGTGAGAGGTGATGAACTAACACAGTTAGATTGAACAAATCTCACCAAAGATCGTGGTGGTCGGATGGGGCACTCAATAATAGCATGCCCAGATGAACCTTAATATAAACATAACCCCTGGGTCAGCCGTCGCTTGCCCTCAGCCATGGATAAACGTGTTGACTCTGTTTACATGGGTTCTGGTTCTGGAAAGCTGGCTTGCTCTGGATGGTGAGAGGGCATAATCATTGATTATATGTGTTACTGGTCCAGACTGCTGCCATATTCTTTCTGCCCACTGCAGTGCTCTCCTTGTTAAAAGAGATATAATGAACAAGATCTTGGCTCTCTCTGTAGGGAATCTCTGCAGCTGCATCTCGAGGGCCAGCGAACATTGCAGCAGGAATCCGTTGCACTCCTTTTCTCTTGTGCACATGGATGCGCACATGGAGACAGGAGGGTGACGAGGAACTGGAGACTGGAAACAGGGATGAGGAGAGGATCAAGGAGGTAAATACACTTCAGGTCAGTAACAATCCAAACAAATATAGTCAGAGCCATAGACGAGACCAGACAATGAAAGTGTGTGTGTGGCAAGTCCTTATATCTGGTGCTGGGGTGATAAGGTGATTGGTGACAGCTGATGATGATTAGTATTCATGATGGTGACCGGTATGACTAGGTGAAGGTGGAGCCCGGTGATTCCGTGACAGTATATATGTGTGTGTGTGTGTAATATCTGTCAGTTTTGTATGTTCCTGTTTTCCTTTGTTTCCCATACCTGCTTTCTTGGTTTCAGTGTCTAGTTTGTTTCCATAGTTTCTAAATTTGTTAACTGATTACGCTTACCTGTGTCTTATTTGGTCCCTCATTTAACTTGTGTATTGTTCTACGCTTTGCCTTGTATTGTTTATGCTTAACTGCCTAGCCATTACGTTTTCTCCTGCACCTGAGTTTTATATCCATGTTGGATTACCTGCTTCGTTTTTGTTGATAAATAAAGTTAAAATGATATTATATGTTAAATGTAATTTGAATGATCTTAAAAGACTATTTGGATTATATTGGAATGGCTCTTGTTTTTATACTCTCCACAAATATGCTGCAACACAGGCTCATTAGAAAAACAAACCAGTGGCAACATTTCAGCAAAATGCAAAATATGCACCAATACATACCAGTAGTGTAATCACCTAGGCCCCCAGATTACTGATTGCTTAAAATAAAAAATTAAGGAATTATTGATTTGTTACTCTAATTGATAGACGGACCAATGCTGCATGGTAAAATGTCTTTTTTACGCTTTTTCACGAAATCACAAAAAAATGAAGGAGAAGGAGAAAAAGTGACATTTACATCTGAGCCTACTTCACCTTTCCACGAAGAGACAGCAAGTGAAGCGGCAGCTGAGGCTTCCCATTTCCAGGACATGCATATTTCATCACTGGACTGTAGTGAAACTTCCACGACACAGATCGGCACAATGCCAAATGATTTTGCCTCATTAACAGCGGAAACAACTTAAAATACTAATTTGTCATTGATGGTCATACAGATAAGAGTAAGACATCATTCGAAATTGACTCACAATAAAAACAAAACATTGTGCTTTTGTAAAATAAGGAAAACAAACAGCTGCTGCTTTATGCCATCTCGGTTTCCTTTCCATGAAATTTGTGGAGCGGGTCACAAAAATTAATCGAAACTCTTGTATGGGCTACTACTTGTTGCACAGTTTTTTCATTCATTTTGTTAATTAAAAAATTTAAGTGAGATATATTTTGTGTATATTTATTCCTGTATATATATATTTCTTATTCTGTTTTTCTCACAGAATAAGAAGCGCTGCAGGTGCGTGATATGATGGGGTATGAATCCTCATGTTCTGTTTTTTATGCTGCTACTTATGCTGCTATTTGCGCATGTAAAACTGAACAAAACAAATTTAGGTATTTTTAATGGGTCACAGACGCTTATCCATTCTAATTTAATTCTAATTTAACATAATTTTACCGCTTACCCGTCACATTTGCTTTAGTTAACACTAGGTTTAGGGTTTAGTGTAGGTGTACGTTATTTTAAAACGTGATGGAGCGTAAATGCCACTCAGCATACATTTCCATTCAGAACTGCGGTGATACATACAAAAACGAACGTAATAAAACATTGCCAGATTCATGTTCATCTGTTTCAGTTAAAGCTGAACATGCTTTTAGCGCCACTCACTAAACATTTCATTTAAAAGAAATAGTTGTCACTGTGTGTGTGTGTGTGTGTGTGTGTGTGTGTGTGTGTGTGTGTCAGGGTGTGTCAGGGTTGTGTACTGCAATGGTAAGGAATGCATGTACTGATAAAATATATTGTTTGAATGCTCATGTTGGTTTAGATAAAAGCATCTGACAAATGCATATAAGACAGATTTCTAGTCAGTCATAATCTCAAGAGCATTTTGAATTGATTTGAAAAGAAAGGTTCTTCAATGGTTCCTTTCTTGCAGTATGTCAGATTCAGCAAAAAGAAAAAAGAAAAACCTCTTCTAATCAAGAGCAATTTTTAGGGGGTTCCTGACCAAATGGTTAAAGTAAAAAAAATGTGGTATTACATTACAGGTTCTACAGGTCAGTGTTTTGGTTTCTTGGCTTCTTTGAAGCACATGTAGTTACAGTATCTTCTACTATCTGTTATCTTCTAATAAAGAACGTTAAAAAAGTTCTCAAATGACATCATGCTTTAAGCTTTTCAACCATTTATTATATTCTAGTAGTTGCTTAAAGGTAAAGAAGGGTGGTATAGTTCAGGAATCCCCCCTAAGGGCCAAATGCAAAAGCTTATCTAATTAAAATTTTGACTGAGACGTTTGAAGCCTCCTCTGTTACTAAACTAAACAAGGGGTTGTTTAGACTAGTTGTAACACAGCTTAGAGCTGTTTCTTAACAGGCATAACCTCTTTGACAGAATGCCAAACAGACTGTACAGACAGAAGAATAAAGAATTTCAGTGTCAATTTCTTTTTTTTTTTGAGTGATAATATCATGAACATATAATGCAGCCCTCTAAAATATGTATTGTTTGTTTAAATAGAGTAAAAAAAGTTACATTTGAGCTCAAAATGCTGGATGAATCAAGAAGTGAATTCTGATTCTTTTCTGCAAACCATTTTAAAAGACCATTTCATCAGTTCTTCTTAGGTAATCAGGTAATTATGAAATTCCAGCATTGTGTCTGTACACTCAAACACATTAAAGCCATATGTGGACACATTTTTCTGTGAAGTTATAATAATAGGAGTGTTTATTTTCATCAGTTACATTCAATGACTTTCCTGCATGCTGATTGACTGATAAATACTGATCCAAAGAGATATGTTCTGTGTGTCCAATTATAAGCAAGATTTAACATCTTTAGCAACATCCAGCAAACAACTTAATGTCAGAATCTAAATAACTGACATGCACAAAATTATCTCCAGTTTGTTGTAGACTATTTGCTATACATTTTGCTATTAAAAAAACCTTCTTGCTTTTTTCTAAAAATCGTATTTTTTTTTCATTTAAATCTAATCATAAGAATTCATACAAAATCCCACCTTGTAAAACAGTGACATTTTCTCATGAGATCAGGTTAGAACTGTTACCACAGTCTCAGTGTTCTATTGACTCGAGAACTGCCGCGATCGAATCATTCAGTCAAATTGTGAACTGGTCAGAGTAGTTCATTGCAAAATGAGCACTAATAAAACACTTAATTTTTTTTCAAAAATACTTTTTGTATGTTAGGTCACAGTATAACAGTTTTAAATTTCAATTCAGTGAACTGGTTCAACAGGTTCACTGAAAAGAATCAGTTCAAAAGAACAATTCATTCATGGACATCACTAGAATCAGAGAAGGTACAAGATAAAATATACATCATAATATTTGGCAACCCTCAGTAGGCTTCCTTTCTCAAAGCAGAAGTCAGTTTTATTAAGGGATTATTCATCATTAAGGGACGCTCACACAGCAATTTGTATAATAGCTGGAGAATCTATGCATTAGCATTTTCATTTATCTCAGTGGTTGTTCCTTGTCTGCTGCATGCACTAAATATAGAAGTAAGTGATTGTAATTCTGCCACCTTTGTTGATGGACACTCAGTTCTGTGGCCTGATACATGAAAATGTTTTCTTGTCTTCTAAAGTCTTATAAAACAAATTTTGAGCATTACAATATTTGTCCATATATTAACCAATCACATGAGCCATAAAATTCCATGTGATTGATTGCACTCTTCTGCGACAGATAAATGGCATCATGACAACATTGAACATAAATATAAATGTGACACATAATAGAAACAATTAATTCAGACTTAATTCAGTTAATAATTATTTTATGTGTCTTTACCAACTAGAGTAACCAGTACCTAATAAAAAACACTGGTACAATATACTTATATGTTGTTTCATTGTACTTACATTTAAAGTACCTGCATGTAATTACACTGTTGACTGTAGCCCAATTGACCTGTATGCCTACTTGTATCCAAAACTCAATAGCAGAAAATGCGAATCTGGCAAGATATTTGCTGAACAACAGGTATGAACACATTAAGAACATTGTGTCAAATGCTTCATTTTATAATGTACAGTAACTAAAGACATAATACAAACCAATTAATTCAATAGTCAGTTATTTCTTATGTCATGGTTTGTGGCTGAGATGTAAGCACAAGACGGTGTAGATAATGAAATAGTCTTTAATCCACAAATTCAAAACAATAAACAGGGGAAAACCTCAAAGAAAACTCAACCATGAACACATTAACACAAAACAATGCAAGACAAGGGACTAACAGAAAATGAGGGCTTAAGTAGAAGGGTAAACAAAGGATCTGACGAGATAATTAACGAAACACACCTGAACTGAGAACTCAAATCAATCTGTAACCATAGAAACAAACGGAGAGAACGGAGGAGAACTGAACTAATTAACAGACTAGAAGATTAACAAAGAAACTCAAACATGAACATAACAGACAAACAAATTAAAAAAAACAAACTCAAAACATGACACCTCACACTTACTTGCTGTATTGATAGAATTTAGCAGAATAATCTTCATCATCAGTAGGCATAATAGATGAAAGTACTGGTTATGTTAAAGAATACTCTATAAAACAGATTTTGTCAAGTTTATATATTGCTTGGTACCTGTAAACAGCTAATAGTTAGTCTAATACTACATTACTTGGGGAAAGAATTGTTTGTTGTGCTTATTAAATACTCAAAAATTGGTAACACTTTATAATAGCTGTATGCTATGAAAAATTAGTTAAGCATTAGTAAATATTTAATTCATCATTTATAAAGCATTAATAGACATTAATAAGCAGTTTATACATCTTGATTTATAAGCATATCTATAATGTGTTTAATAATTGTATTTTTATACTTTATTAATGATCATTTTATCAATTCTAAATTAAGTATTACATTATTTACAAACCAGTTATTTAGGAGTTGTCAGTGGTTCATAAGATCATTTAGATGTACATATAAATATAGTAATAGCTACTCAGTGTGTTAATACATGCTTTATTAACATGTATTCCTACTGTAATTCATGATTAATTCGGGAAGTTATAAAACATTTAGTAGTTTACTTTTTTTGTGAGCTCATCTAAAGTGAGGAAAATTTATGCCACGCAAAGCTTTTACAAAGGAGATTTAAAGGCTCAGTTATCTTCTGCACTGCTGTTCTCTAATGTTTTAAAGTTAGTACTGAGGCAGTGTTGACACTGTAAAATATTTTATTATATTATTGTTTTATGAAAAAAATTATTTGTTGTATTTTGGCACTCCTGTAATCCAGTATTGGCATTGGTAAATTTTTATTCAGCAATGTTTACACTTTACATAAATAAATTTTTATATCAGATTGCAGAGGCTTAAGTTTCATTTTACTGCACAGTTTTGTTTTCTGGAGGTGTACAGGAATTTTTATTTTCTATGACATTTCATTTTATATCAGGTTACCAGTTGTAAAATTTTTTGCATCTTGAAATAAATATTTCTGTGTTCTGTATCATTCTGTTGTGTTTGTTTCCTTTTTCTGTTTAGAAGATAACTGAGCCTTTAAATCTCCTTTGTAAAGGCTTTACGAGGCATAAATAGTTTACCTCCTGGTTTATCTCCTGGATAAACTTTCCGTGTCAGTTCACAAGTAAAACCACTAAGAAATTTGTCAAGTTCCACAGGTCATCTCAATGGACTTGACATTGATTGAGTTAACAGACACAATTATAATATTATACTCTCATTTGATGGAAGCCCTTTTTATGAAATAAGTTGCATAACACAATGAGGTTAAAGCTGCCCCCATGTGGCAAGATTCAACTATGCAAGAGTTACAAAACAGCATTAAGGAATATGTAAGCACTATACACGTGATCATATTTCAGAGGGAATCATGTGGGCCAGCCATAGAAAGTAAAGTAGACATTACTAATACTAACACACAGACACAATCAGATCAGGTTTTCTGTTGACACTTAAAGCAATAATTCAACCCAAATTTGAAATTCTGTCATTATTTACCATCATATAATAATACACTCATGCCTTCCATGCCTCATGCTGTTTTTTTTAGTCCAATAAAGCACTGTTAAGGTAGTCCATAGTCCAAGTCTTCTGAAGCCATATGATAGCTTTATGTGAGAAACAGACTCAATTTCAGTTGTAATTCACTGATAATCTACCCCTTTGTAGAAGCTTATGAGATTTTTTGTAAAATGCTACTCCAATGTAATTGACTTTAAAATAGATTTTTCCCATTTTTCCATGGACCGTTTTTTCATCTGGACACAGGACAATGCAGACTAAATGTAATTTATAATGGAAAAGATTTTCAGTTAATAAACAAAATGTTCCTCACACATAGCTATCGTATGGCTTCAGAAGACTTGAATTAACCACTTACCTATCACCCACCCATTTTGGCAAGTGGAGCATAAATGACATAAACAAAATAAAAATGTTGCTGCTCATAAGTCATTCTGAATAGACACATAACCAACATATATCTAGAAAGCCAACACTTGAGAGTTTACAGTTCAATACTCAGAAAGCACTCAGACTGTTAATATGGAGATATATAAGCTCAAACATAAAAACAAAAATAAAAAAGTATTAAGAATATATTTTTAAATGTATAAAAATATTATGTGAATGTAGTATAACAACATATAACCACAACTAAAGTGAAGCCACAAGTGTGGTCATGCTTCATTTCAAATCTGGATGATATCTCTAAAGCTATGCATTTTATAAAGCATATTGTAAGGCCATGTTATGTGAGTTTTTAGAGAACGCTGATAGATGCTAATCATTATGTTATTGCCCTGTAAAAACACATACTTGCAGTCTTCTAACTAGTCTTCTAACTGCTCAGTTCATGCTGTATTGTTTTCACTCAATAAAGCTATATATATTATTTTGTTTGTATTCAGCCATTATAGCCTATTCAGGCATTCTGGATTACCCATCAACCCCACATTTATCCTGCTTTACATTAAAACCTATTATCTGAAGTCTTTCTTGCAAACAAACAAACAAAAAGGCATATTATTGGTACCTTATGTGAAATAGATCGTGAAATAGAATATAGCTCCTGGCTTGACAGGTGCATTTGAGCCACGATTAGCATTAAGCTACATACCACAATATAACAGATTAATAATACACTTTAACTCAAAACTCACTTTAAACAACCAGTGAGTGTTTGTATTTACTTCCGATTGCGATTTCAGTCATATAATGATGTTGTTAAAATATGTTATATTTAGCATTTTATATGGAGCTAATCGCTACACCTGCTTAGCATGTATACTGGAAACATTCTTTATTCATATGAAAATACACCAAATCACAAGAAAATCACACACAAACCATAAGCCATCGTAAGCGTGCGTTTATTAGCTTCTTGTTTCACGTGTATAAATGTCTTGGCAATGTTTACAACAGAGAGATGAGAATGAGGAAGTGTACGGAACAGCGTGACCAGATGGGGCAGGGATTATTGTCACGTTGACTAACGTAAAATGATCG
Organism: Coreius guichenoti; assembly: GCA_039654105.1. Classification (NCBI taxonomy): domain Eukaryota; kingdom Metazoa; phylum Chordata; class Actinopteri; order Cypriniformes; family Gobionidae; genus Coreius; species Coreius guichenoti. The sequence goes on along the minus strand of CM077185.1, from coordinate 21,004,152 downwards.
ACAGCTGTACAGCGAATAAGAAAGCTCTAAGATCATAAGTGACGTCCAGCAGGAAGAATCAGACACAGAGCTCGCTCTGAATGTCGTTCAGCTCTTCTGATCGCATAATTCAGTGATTAATAGAAATTAATAGAAATGTTAATTCTGTATGATGAAATATTTTGCAAACATGTGATAATCTATATACAAATCTATACTTGTCCAAATATGCACACTTTTTTACTAAGAGCCCGAACGGACGCGGTCTAGTGCATGTATGTGACCACAAATAAAACGGAGAAGACGTGACTGGCTTTTTATTCTTGTTGATATTCCATTCAAAACATGGGTGTCGGAAGCAAAAAAAATGTGGGTGGGTCCTCCCCCAGAAAAATTTTACTGGAGTTGATGCCATTTACATTAAGTACAAATAAGCCGCCTTGTTTACTAAATGTCTGGTTGGGCCAGACAAAATTACGGAAGACACTAAATTTATTACAGTGGTGATAGTGTAGGGGTAGGGCACATGGCAGAAAGTTTTGACGCAAATCGATCCGAGGTTCGAATCCACCCTTTGCCGAACTTGCTCTACTCCCTTTTCCCATCACATATCAGATTGGAAAGGCATTTATTTTCAATAAAAATGAAGAAAATATTCAAAATGTGGAAATAAAGTGTCTAACGTGTGTTTAATAATAAAGTGTTTATCAGTTATGGGTAGGTGAACGGACATATGCGCTGAATTAGAGACGGTAAAAGTGAGTGGGTCCAATGTCATTGGTCTTAAAAAGTGGGTGGGTCTTGTTCCACCCACTTACAATGGTTCCGACGCCCATGATTCAAAATATTGTTCATTACAGATCGATTATTTTGCACTCCTGACATAAATTAAGAAATTAATGTCACTGCAACCTAGTTTTATCATAAACAGTGGTCAAATATCGAAGCTGGAGTCTTTAATCTTTCTAATGATACTCAGTTTGATCCCAGATCAAGTAAGAGTGTGATGTTTTAACATGCAGTGAATGTTGAACAACAGTAATCTGGGGCCATCTGCGATCCTTGACCCTAAAGGGGTTAACTAGTTTCGGATACATTTACGATTTTCTTTGAAGCTTTATATACATGTTCAGTAATGATTTATATGGAATTGGAAGATATGGAAGAGCTGTGTGAAGATTCTTCAAAATTTCACTTTTTACGTCTCATGAAAAAAATAACAGCATTGATTTGGAACAACATGAGGATGAGTAAATAATAAGTAAAAGAATGTTCACTTTTGGGTAAACTATACCTAATCCAGGGGTTTTCAAACCTGTCCTGGAGGACCCCCAGCACTGCACATTTTGTATGTCTAACATACCTGATTCAACTCATCAGCTTAATAAAGACTGCAAGATCTGAACTCGGTGTGTCTGATAAGGGAGACACAAAATATGCAATGCTGGGGGTCCTCAAGGTTTGAAAACCCCTGACCCAATCAATCAATAAATCAATCAATCCATCAATCAATCAACAGTAAACAGTGTAATTACATACGCAATTACATGCAATCATTTTAAATGTACAATAAGGAAACTTAATAGTTATAACACATAATGTAAAATGGGTCCAACTGAATGAATGTTGAGAAGGAACCTTGGCTTTGTATTTAGTTGTGGGTTCGAGTTTATGTTAAAAGATCAGGTGATCCATAAGTGTGTATTATGCTGTGCCTTTAAGGTTTTGACCCCTCAAGGTCCTGCACACAAATCTTCTGCTTGTGTAACAGCATCACATGCACGTGAGAGAGCATTATGTATGTGTGTAAGCGTTTGTGTAATGTTCGTATTTTGCTCACATGTTCTTGAGTCACTCAAAAGGCATTTGCTTGGACACATTTCTCATTTAGCCACTGGCTGCGGGTGCAGCCTTTCATCTTATGTCACGCATGTGAAATACGAGATCCCAGATGGGCCTTCTTTAGAAACGTTACGTGTCGCTGCTGCCAGTTCAGTATCTCAGTACCCCAGAGGAAAAAATGTATTGCTCAGTGGTTTATTTTCCTAAGCTCAGGAGACTTAGTTGTAATTTTCATATATCTCTCATTGTTGTATCAATAACATTTCAGATGTTTCTCCTAAAATTTCTTAGGAGAAATAAAAATAGACACAAATGAGACATGAGAAATATTTTAGAGAAAAAGAGTCAAAACTGAGAATGTGGTAGAAGAAACAGAACATCTCTTTATTGTCTTGCTGCAATCTCTTTCAAGACTCCGTTTTAGGAATATTTTATTGCTCAGAGGTTGCTCTTTTTAAGCTCAGGAGACTTGAAATTCTCAAATATCTCTCATTTTAGTATCAACAATGTCTCAGATGCTTCTCTTAAAATTAGGAGAAATAGGAGAAATAAAGGAGAAATAAAAGTGGACACAACTGAGACATGAGAAAGTTCTGAGAGAAAGGAGTCCAAAATGAGAATGGGCTGTGAAAAACATGGGAGATCACTTTATTGTCTTGCAGAGGTTGCTCTTCTATTTATTTGTTTTATTTTTTTGCGACATTGGGGTTTTTCCACATTTGATGAACAGGACAGTAGGAGGAGAGACAGGAAACAATGGGAAAGGCGAGAAGGGAACAGGAGCAGGAAAGTACCTTTAGCTGGGACTTGAACACCTGCTCCTGTTCCCTTTTGTCAGTTTTGTCTCAATGTTGATGTGCTTCCCACAAGGCTATGGCTCTGACCGAGGTTTTTCTAAGCTCAGGATACTAAGTGGTGATTCTTATTTAGGTATCAGCTTTGTTTTCAGATGTCTTCAATTTTATTTTAGGAGAAACATGTTAAATTTATTTTTTCTTATATTCCTAATATTGTATATGCTGAAACTATCATTTAAATACCATTATACTTTTCAGAATATTAAGGGTTGCTAGTTTAAATGTATCTTCAATGTCCAGCATTGTATATGCAGCACATTTTCCAAACACACTAGTGTACCTGTCACAATCCCAGTTCTGTGTCTTTTGTTTTGTATGGACTTTTGTTGAAGTGCCTTCTCTATTTTCATTGTTTCCATGTTCTCTTCCTGTTTGGTTTCTGTCTCTCCTCGTTGTCATATTAGTAGTTATAGTTACCATCATTGAACACACCTGCAGTTAATTATCTACTCATTGTTCTGTGCATTTAAGGTCTTGGTTTTCAATTATGTTTTGCTAGTTGTTGTATGCTGTTTTCTGTGGTGGATCGTGTTTGTGTTCTGGGTCAGATGTTCCTGTATTTTCATGTGGAGTGTTGTAATTAAAAGCGTGCATGCAAGTGGATTCTCTCTCTGCCTCTTCTCTGAGCAATTCATAACAGTACCAGCTCTTCATTGTTGTTCTTACTTTTTTTTTTTTTTTTTTAGCATTGAAAATATTGTCTTGTACAACCCATTTTGCATGCATGTAAAAATATAGGTCATGATTTCCTCTGTTACAGTGGTTCTAATGCTGCCTTCACGTGCTATCGGAATTATCGTAAATACGAGTTTCCTAGGTAACAATTGCACATGAACACCCTCTGATGTCGTGTTTACCACTAGGAAGTTCGGAAATAATTTTGATACCCAAATTCCCGAGATGGGTGTGCCATAAACTTTAAACATGATGGCGGGGAGAACTATTATGACAGGTATGATTATATGGTATGGTATGATAATAGTTTTTTTCCCCAAAACAGCGATTGTCTTGTCTTGTCATTAATGTGCATATTTACATACTGTATATGAGTAATCATTTGAAGCGTATTGTATGTTTTATACACAGCGAAATTACAGAATCGGCAGAAAGCGGACTATCTGGATAGCATCGTAAATGTTTATATGGTTGTCAGTGCATGTGACACTATATATAATGTTGGTTTTAATATGATTTTCCCAATAAATAAGCAAAAATAAACCTGGTGTCCTCCATGATTCCTGTTCATTCCGACAACAAAGCATTTGAATGCAACAAGCTCGTAATCACAACTTCTGAAGTCAGAATTATGAAATTTCCGATAGCACGTTAAGGCAGCATTAATCCTGGTCCTGGGGTTGCGTTTTGCACATTTTGTATGTCTCCTTTATCTGACACACCCAGTTCAGTTCTTGGAGCTCTAACCTAACAAGCTGATGATCTGAGTCGGGTGTGTTCAATGAGGGAATTATGCAAAATGTGCAGAGCAGGGGGTCCCCAGGACCAGGATTAAGAACGTCTCGGTTACGTATCGTTCCCTGAGGAGGGAACGGAGACGTAACGTCAGTGACTGACGAATGGGGGTTTCGCCTAGAAGCCTATCATCTTCGAGATCTAGAAAACGCCCAATGGCAGTGCCAATGCCATGGGCATGCGGAATTTGCATAGCATAACTCCGCCCCACAGTGTGGGTATATAAGGAAGTACGCTGGCAACATCGCATTATGTTTACCTGCTGAGGAGCCAAGACTGAACTCCCGGCCGTTCCAGCGGTACAGCGGAAGTGGCAGAGGGACGTTATGTCTCCGTTCCCTCCTCAGGGAACGAGGGTTACATACGTAACCGAGACGTTCCCTTTCGTTCAGTCACTCTGAGTAACGTCAGTGACTGACGAATGGGGGTCCCAATGTAATCACGCCACTCGGCTGTCATCCAGTGCCCTGCGTAAGCGTGAGCTCCCTGTCGTAAGCTAGTACGGACGAAGGACTCCCACTTAACACAGGAATACCAAGGTACACTGGGAAGCATATTCCAGGTGGAAGTATGCGTCAAGCGCCTACCCGTAGGGAGGACTTAAGAATACACATATGACCCGCTCAGGGCTACATATGGAGAACTCTGGGGTAACCAGCCAAAGGTGGAAGAAATTTTTACCCCCAGGGTGGCAAGGGGCTTGCCAAAGGAAAGACACATGCTCAGGGAGGCTTACAGTGGAAATACACATGTGGGGGTCGCCCAACGGGGAACCATGCACATGGTGGCACCTAGCCTAACATGAGGGCCTGACCGAGTGGGCAGACGTACTGGTGTCGGCATCAACAGTGCTGGAGGAACTCAGGGCTTCAGGGAAACTACCTGAGGAAAATATCGCACGTATCCAGTCCGTGGAGTGGAATGGCGAAGCGAAGACACCTGAGCCTAGTCCATTACCGGCCACTAGTAGAGGCGAGTACATGAGAGGACACTGGCTCCACTCGGAGATATAGAACCTGGCGAATGTGTTGGGTGTCACCCAGCCTGCAGCTCTGCAATGTCTGTTAGCGAGGCGCCATGTGCTAGAGCCCAAGAGGAGGCCACACTCCGGGTGGAGTGAGCCCTGACCCCTAGGGGGCATGGACGCCCCTGCGTCTGGTAAGCCAAAACAATGGCGTCCACTATCCAGTGAGACAACCTTTGCTTGGAGAGAGCCTTTCCCTTCAGCTTCCCACCATAACAGACAAAGAGCTGGTCTGAGGTCCTGAAACACTGCGTTCTGTCTACGTAAGCACGGAGGGCGCGTACTGGACAGAGCAGTGCCAAGGCTGGGTCTGCCTCCTCCAAGGCAGCGCTTGCAGGTTCACCACCTGGTCCCTGAACGGAGTGGTGGGAACCTTGGGCACATATCCAGGCCAGGGTCTCAGGATCATGTGAGAGTTGGCCGGCCCGAATTCCAGGCACGCTTCGTCAACCGAAAATGCCTGCAGGTCCCCTACCCTCTTGATGGAGGCCAAGGCGATCAGGAGCGCTGTCTTCACAGACAGGAACTTAAGCTCGACTGACCGCAATGGCTCGAAGGGAGCCCTCTGCAGAGCACTTAAGACTACTGAGAGGTCCCAAGAGGGTACGAGGGGAGCGCGAGGAGGATTCAGTCTCCTCACTCCCCTCAGGAACCTGATGACCAGGTCGTGCTGACTTACCTTTTTCGTCTCCACAAGGTCGTGGTAGGCTGATATAGCGGCCACATAAACCTTGAGGGTGGAAGGAGACAGCCTTCGTTCCAACCCTTCCTGGAGGAATGCGAGCACGGACCCGATCGGGCATTTCCAGGGGTCTTCTTGGCGAGAAGAACACCAGGTGACGAAGAGGTTCCACTTCAACGCATAGGCGTGTCGAGTAGACAAGACCCTAGAGGAAGTGATGGTAGCCACCACCTGAGGTGGTAGGGTACTCAAACCTGCCGCGTCCCATCCAGGAGCCACACGTGGAGGATCCAAAGATCGGGACGCGGGTGCCAAGGGGTGCCCCGTCTCTGAGAAAGGAGGTCCTTCCTCAGAGGAATCGACCAGGGAGGGCTGTCGCAAGGAGTACGAGTTCGGAGAACCAGGTCCGGCCGGGCCAATACGGGGCGACCAAAAGGACCTGCTCCTTGTCCTCCCTGATCTTGCACAGAACCTGTGCGAGAAGGCTCACTGGGGGAAACGCATACTTGCGGAGGCCCCGCGGCCAGCTGTGCGCCAGAGCATCCGTGCCGAGGGAGCCCTCGGTCAGGAAATAAAACAGGCGGCAATGGGAAGAGTCGTGGGAGGCAAACAGATCTACCTGTGCGTCGCCGAACTGTTCCCAAATCAGCTGGACCGTCTGGGGATGGAGTCTCCATTCTCCAGGAAGTGGCTGAAGCCGTGAGAGCTCGTCGGCTGCACGGTTCAGGACTCCTGGGATGGCACGAAGGGACCTCAGGTGCTTCTGACTCCATAAGACGAGATGGCGGGTGAGTTGAGACATGCGGCGGGAACGTAGACCACCCTGGTGGTTGATGTACGCTACTGTGGCCGTGTTGTCTGACCGGACTAGCACGTGTTGACCCTTGAGCAGCACTCGGAAGCGGTGCAGGGCGAACCGTACTGCCAGCAACTCGAGGCAATTGACATGCAGGAGGTGCTGGGGTCCTGTCCAGGAGCCCGCGGCAGCATGTCCATTGCACATGGCACCCCAGCCCGTGGTGAAGGCATCTGTTGACACAACAATATGCCTGGAAACTCGTTCTAAGGGCACACCGGCCGTAGAAAGCTGAGGTTCGACCACGGGGTGAGGGTCTGCAGGCAGGCCCGAGTCACTGGGACCCGGAGCGTGCCCGACTGCCATGCCCATCTCGGGACTCGATCGCGAAGCCAGTGCTGAAGCGGTCTCATATGAAGCAATCTGAGCGGCGTTACCGCGGCTGCAGATGCCATATGCCCCAGGAGCCTCTGAAATAACTTCAGTGGAACCGCACTCTTGCTCCTGATTTGACGAAGGCAAGTCAGCAGTGACTGCGCACGCTCGCTCGTAAGCTGCGCGCACCTGGCGACCGAGTCGATACTGAGAAAAGAGATCCTCTGCACTAGCAGAGTTTGCTCTTTTCCCAGTTGACCCGAAGGCCCAGACGGGCTAAGTGCTGGAGCACCAGGTCTCTGTGTTCGCACACCTGCTCTCGAGAGTGACTCAGGAACAGCCAGTCATCGAGGTAGTTCAGGATGCGAACCCCGTGTTGCCTGAGTGGCACAAGGGCTGCCTCGACAATCTTCGTAAAGATGCGAGGGAACAGAGCTAGCCCGAATGGGAGGACTGCGTACTGGAAGTAGGCGTCCTTCAGGTCGATCGCTGCAAACCAATGTACTGGACGAACGCATTCGAAAAGGCGCTTCGCTGTCAACATCCTGAACGGACGCCTGTGAAGGGATCGGTTCAGGATGCGCAGATCCAGGATCGGTCGTAACCCACCGGTTTTCTTGGTACAATGAAGTAAGGGCTGTAGAAGCCGGACTTCATCTCGGCTGGAGGGACAGGCTCGATCGCACCCTTCGCCAGCAAGGTAGCAACCTCCGCACGCATGACAGGGGCGTTGGGCCCCCCCATGGAAGCGGGAAGGAGCCTGAGCGAACTGAATCGCATAGCCGAGCCTGATGGTCTTCTCGACCCAGCGGAACAGTCCGGGAAGCTCTAGCCAGGCTCCCAAAAACTGCACCAGCGGGGTCGTGCGGACCACAGACGTACCCTGGGTGGGGCAGCGAGGCGGCGTGACCGGCCTGGTGTGGGGGCACGGTCATCAGCCGTGTCCTGACAGAGGAGACCAGGGAAGGACGCGCGTTCCACTGGGGTCTGCTCTGAGAGGAGACTGGCGTCAGAGAGGGGCAAGAGTGGCGTGGCCCGGGGGCTGCGCACACTGCCATCGGTCTCTGGGTGCTCAGGGATGGGTGAGTTAGTTCTTCCACATAGGGTGCTGCTGACCTGGGGGCCAGCAGCTGAACAGAAGATTCTCCCCCGGCCCTCCACCGGGGGAAGGAGTGGCCCTGCTACCAACTCCTTGGAAGAACTGCCCATCCCTGAGCTGTCCGCGTCAGGAGCGGCGCTAGCCTGGCGTTAGGCGGGCTGCGGGGCTGGGAGCAGACGGGGGCGCCTTCCAGCGACCATCCCTACGGCTGCAGGAGGGCGCCCTCGGCGGCAAGCAGATTGTAACAGCCGCCGGGGCAGTACGTTTAATGGCCTTAGTCTGTTACTGGACGGCTGTTGGGCGCAGTTCTTGGCCGTGCCGCCGAAGAGGCCAGCCTGGGATATGTGAGCGTTGAGGAACCAGGTTCGCTCAGCCTCTCTCATATCGACCAGGCTGAGCCTCGTCTCTCCTGGACCACAGCTGTGGACATCACCTGACCCAGGGAACGCACGGTCACCTTCGTCACCCGGAGGGCAAGGTCGGTGGCGGCACGCGGCTCATTAAGAGCCCTGGGACAGCTCTACCCTCGTGCATGCCACGAGCATCCTGGCCTGGTAGACCTGAAGGATGGCCATGGCGTGCTGAGAGGCGGCGGCCTGCCCCGCAGCTCTGTAGTCCCTTGCCACCAGAGTAGACGAGAACTACAGGCCTTGGAGGGGTGCTTAGGATCACCGCGCCACATTGAAGTACTCTGTGCAAGGGGGGGGTGTGGCCCGAGGAATACTCGTCGGGGTTTATGCCACACCGCAGCCCTCAGGTCACCCTGGCCACCAGCCAAACATCCCGTCACGTGGAGAGGATAACTGGGGTGTGGCAGAGGGGACTCTCCCTCCATACGGGGGTCATTGAGTCTCGACCGTGATTGAAACTGAGCGTCAACAGGGGGGACCCCAGTGTACCCTTGGCCGCGGCCCCATCGAGGGCAGAGAAGGCGGAGGAGGCCGCCGAACGGTCGCGGGAAGACATGGGGGACTTCCAGGACCACGTGACCTCCTCATGTATCCTGGGAGAGAAAGTAATTGGGGGCGGGGCCCAACAGCTGTCAGGACGCGGCGCACCCAAAGACCAAACATCCCCCGAGATGACATGGCTGTCAACTCCGGGTCGGACTCGGGCAATGCTGGCACGCCCGAAGGCAGCAGCATAGCCGAATCTTCATCCCCAGAGGACTCCAGCCCACCTTGAGATGCGGCGATCGACATCTCATCGCCAACTGGAGCGCCGAACGAAACACACGGGGCGTCCGCAGACGGTCCCGCTGCTTCAGTCCGATCACTCGCGGGTAGCAATGTGCGAGAGGGGGGTGTGGCCCGAGGAATGATCGTCGGGGTTATGCCACACCGTAACCCTCGGGTCACCCTGGCCACCAGCCAAAGTACCATCTCTCTCGGAGACGGTAGATTGGGGTGTGGCAGAGGGGACTCTCTTTCCTTGCGGAGGTCATTGAGTCTCGACCGCAACATCGCGATGGTCATGTTCCCGCAGTGAGAACATGACTCACCCACAAACGCTGCTTGAACGTGCTGAAGCCCAAACACGTCACGCAGCGATTGTGCCCATCAGATGGCAACAGAGATCGACCGCACCCAGAAGTGCACGGGCAAACCGTCTTTAAAAAGACGTGCCACGTGCGAGCTCTTTTGTGAGAGGGAGCTTCACAGCGATGCCGAAGCGCCCAGGGAACGAATACCAGCTGGATGCAGATCACTGCACAGATCAGCAGGCAGGAAGTAAACACTCGCTGGAACGCGCCGTAACACCAACACCGACTGGAAAGCTGCTCATCTTGAAGAAGCTTGACGATATACTCAAAACGGCTTAAGGAGTGAAGAGATAGATGCTCTTGGCTCAGAAGCAGAAAAATAATGCGATGTTGCCAGCGTACTTCCTTATATACCCACACTGTGGGGCGGAGTTACGCTATGCAAATTCTGCATGCCCATGGCATTGGCACTGCCATTGGGCGTTTTCTAGATCTCGAAGATGATAGGCTTCTAGGCGAAACCCCCATTCGTCAGTCACTGACGTTACTCAGAGTGACTGAACGAAAGGGAACCACTGCTCTATTAAATCATTGTGCAACAAAACACTAAACGACTTCAAGTATGACAATGCATGTATTGCGTTTGATTGAAATGGTGTGGGTGAATGAGACTGAAGCTACCTAGAGTGAAGAAGAATAAAAAATTACATTTTGAGGTTATATTTTGAGGTTAGACATAAATGAGGTTACATTAACATCAAATGGAGACTTTTGCATGAGTCTCCTGCTTCTTACACTTTTCTCCTGAGAAAAAAAAATCCTCTAACACTCTCACAACGGTCTCCTTTTCTTCGTTTTAGAAGAGATCTCAACAACATCACACACTGTGCTCACATTTGTCTCCTCTAAAGATTCAGAAGAGATTTAGCAACATTACACACTGTGCTCAGATTTTTCTCCTTAGATTAGAGACTTTGGATCACTCACATTAGTCTCCTCTAAAGATTCAGAAGAGACCTCAACAACATACAGTGGGGAGAACAAGTATTTGATACACTGCCGATTTTGCAGGTTTGCCCACTTACAAAGCATGTAGAAGTGTGTAATTTTTATCATAGGTACTCTTCAACTGTGAGTGACGGAATCTAAAAAAAAAAATCCAGAAAATCACATTGTATGATTTTTAAGTAATTAATTTGCATTTTATTGCATGACATAAGTATTTGATACATCAGAAAAGCAGAACTTAATATTTGGTACAGAAACCTTTGTTTTCAATTACAGAGATCATACGTTTCCTGTAGTTCTTGACCAGGTTTGCACACACTGCAGCAGGGATTTTGGCCCACTCCTCCATACAGACCTTCTCCAGATCCTTCAGGTTTTGGGGCTGTCGCTGGGCAATACGGACTTTCAGCTCCCTCCAAAGATTTTCTATTGGGTTCAGGTCTGGAGACTGGCTAGGCCACTCCAGGACCTTGAGATGCTTTTTACGGAGCCACTCCTTAGTTGCCCTGGCTGTGTTTCGGGTCATTGTCATGCTGGAAGACACAGCCACGACCCACCTTCAATGCTCTTACTGAGGGAAGGAGGTTGTTGGCCAAGATCTCGCGATACATGTCCCCATCCATCCTCCCCTCAATGCGGTGCAGTCGTCCTGTCCCCTTTGCAGAAAAGCATCCCCAATGAATGATGTTTCCACCTCCATGCTTCACGGTTGGGATGGTTTAGACCATCAAGCTCTATTTTTGTCTCATCAGACCACATGACCTTCTCCCATTCCTCCTCTGGATCATCCAGATGGTCATTGGCAAACTTCAGACGGGCCTGGACATGCGCTGGCTTGAGCAGGGGGACCTTGCGTGAGCTGCAAGATTTTAATCCATGACGGCGTAGTGTGTTACTAATGGTTTTCTTTGAGACTGTGGTCCCAGCTCTCTTCAGGTCATTGACCAGGTCCTGCCGTGTAGTTCTGGGCTGATCCCTCACCTTCCTTATGACCATTGATGCCCCACGAGGTGAGATCTTGCATGGTGCCCCAGACTGAGGGAGATTGACGTCATCTTGAACTTCTTCCATTTTCTAATAATTGCGCAAACAGTTGTTGCCTTCTCACCAAGCTGCTTGCCTATTGTCCTGTAGCTCATCCCAGCCTTGTGCAGGTCTACAGTTTTATCCCTGATGTCCTTACACAGCTCTCTGGTCTTAGAGAGGTTGGAGTTTGATTGAGTGTATGGACAGGTGTCTTTTATACAGGTAACAAGTTCAAACAGGTGCAGTTAGTACAGGTAATGAGTGGAGAACAGGAGGGCTTCTTAAAGAAAAACTAACAGGTCTGTGAGAGCTGGAATTCTTACTGGTTGGTAGGTGATCAAATACTTATGTCATGCAATAAAATGCAAATTAATTATTTAAAAATCATACAATGTGATTTTCTGGATTTTTGTTTTAGATTCCGTCTCTCACAGTTGAAGTGTACCTATGATAAAAATTACAGACCTCTACATGCTTTGTAAGTAGGAAAACCTGCAAAATCGGCAGTGTATCAAATACTTGTTCTCCCCACTGTAACACGCTGTGCTCATATTTTTCTCCTTAGCTAGAGACTCTGATGGTCTCATATTTGTCTCCTCTAAAGATTCAGAAGAGATCTCAACAACTTTATAATAATAATCAAATTGGTCATAGATTTAGTTGCAAGCCATTTAATGTGCCTTTCAGCAAAGTAAGCTCCAGGGTTACTGTTCCTGTAGTAAGACCCTGTAGTAAGACCTCTAAGTCAGTTTTGATAAAAGCATCAGGTATATTATTATTTCCAAGAACAAATGAGGTGCCCTATGCACATAAACTGTACAGCTCTATTCTCTTATTGAGTGTCAGCAATTAAGAGTAACGTTACCTTTATTTCTGCATAACTTCACTTTTAATAAAGGCTTAAACTTACAGATTTTTTTTTACTTTGGTGCATTTGAAGTACTTGACTTTGTGCATAATTTGCAAACTTTAAAAGAGACAAAGGTGAGAGCTCCTCTAGCTGAGAAAATCTGATGTGTGATGTTGTTGAGGACTTTGGAGGAGACAAATATGAGACCACCGGGGTCTTTAGTTTAGGAGAAAAATCTGAGCACATTGTGTGATATTATTGAGGTCTCTTCTAAACTTTTAAAGAGACAAATGTGAGAGCTCCAGAGTCTCTAGCTGAAAAAAATCTGAGCACAGTGTGTGATGTTGTTGAGATATCTTCTAAACTTTAGAGACAAATGTGAGACCACCAGAGTCTCTAGCTAAAGAGAAAAATATGAGCACAGTGTGTGATGTTGCTAAGATCTCTTCTGAATCTTTAAAGGAGACCGTTGTGAGAGTGTTAGAGCTTTTGTCTCAGGCGACAAGTGTGAGAAGCAGGAGACTCAAGCAAAAGTCTACATTTGATGTTAAAGTAACCTCACTTTTATCTAGGAGAAACATTTGAAATGTTAAAGAGATATCATTTTTTATTTTTCTTTCCTATGGGTATATCCAAAAAAAATGTCATCTGAACAAGTAACATATCTGCCGCTTTTGTTCTGACCAAATAAAAACAAATATTTTTAAATAAATCACGTTACTTATGTTTAGATCTAATGATTGCTCAGTCAGATCAGATCACACATTGTAAATTAGCTAGCTACCTATTGAACCACTGAAATGCCTACTGTTCAGAAGAAAAAATACATCATTGTTGCCACCTTTTAAAAAGCCATGCTGATATTTAATCTTGTTGCAAAGGTAGGATGAGGTACTCTAGGTGAGATAGAGAGACATTTTTGAACACTGATTTCTTATGTACTTCCTTAATAACTGTTTTTTTTTTTTAACCAAATAAAAGTTACATAAGGCAGCTTTAAAGTGATATAATAATCATGCTCCAGCACGTATATCCACGGAAAAACACAACCATCGCTCATGGTTGATTAACATCGAAAAATGGAGGGTACATGAGTTTACACTGTTATCCAAGGCTTTACATAATGCTGGTGATCTTATAAAAGAGGGTAGGCTGCATAACATGTGCTTTACATTACGTATTTGCACATTAAGTCGGCATATTTAAGACTCAAATCATCAAGGAGCTGTATATATAATACCAGGAGAAAACTTTTAGTTAGCACTCCCATTCATCTCAGTGGCAGTTTCTGTCACACCACGGTAGTTTAGAACACACGACGAAGAGGATATGATCCAACAGTCTTGAATAATCCACACAAAGTGACTCAGGAGAAAGTAAGCAAAGTAACAACCGCCATACACTGACGAGAATAGATGGACAATACACAAATTAAACATGAGGATTTATTTACAAGGAGCAAACAAAGGGAACTAACGAGGCAACGGCTGAACAGAATAACAAATCAAATGAGTAACCATAGAAACTAATAACGAACTCAGGCAGGAAAAAGGCAATGACAGAAAACAAACTCAAACAGAACATAACTGTGACAGGATGCCCCCTCCCGGAAAGGCGCAGCCTCGCACCGACAGTCCAATAGAGGGAGGAAGCTCAGGTGGAGGACGTGCAGTTGATGGAGGACAGGAAACCGGGAGAGGGGATAACAGGAAGAACCAGGGTGGTGCAGGAGGAGCCAGGTGTGGGAGCCAGGGAGAACCCCGGTGCAGGAGGAGCCAGGTGGCACCCCAGAGTCAAGCCAGGATGGAGACCCACGGTGGTGTCGAAGGAGGGAGGACCCATAGTGGGGATTTCCTTGACGAGACTATGGGGATGACTGATAGCAACAGAGCCGAGGGTGGTAAAGCCCTAGGTGCAGACAGAGAGCAAATGGAACCAAGCGACCCCGAAGGCTTTGGAGTCCAGAACAGAGCTGCAGCAACGGCCCTCTGAGGTGGTAACTCAGAGCTGAGGCGGAACTAGAGTGACTGAGGGCCGATGCGTAGCCAGAGGGAGGGCGGAGTAAGACGGAGCCATAGGGGTGTAGAGACGGGGATCAGCAGATGTCCCGTAGGTCCATGGCATAGGAGGGGCAAAGTCTGACCCACCCAGAGATGGTGGTTCGAGGGAGCCCAGTGGAGCCTTAAGGTCGATGATCCCTGGTGGAGCCAAGGGAGGGAGGAGTGAAGGCAGAAGCGTCAGGGCGATGTGCTGAGGTGGAGTGACAGGATCAGCGACTGGAGGCAGAGCCCGGGGATCCACTCGCTCAGGAGGAGCTGGCTCACCCGAGGTGAATCACTGAGGGGATGCAGAGGAGGAGCAGAGGGGATGACAAAAGGCAACAGAGACTGGGCAGAGGAATTAGGGGATCCTGGAAGAGGAGGCAGGAGAGGAAGGATGGGTGGGATCAGCGAACATAAAGGCAGGCATTCAGAGTCGGGCAGGATCAGTGGGAGCTGGGAATTATCCGCTTCTCAAATCCGAACTATGGAAAATCCCAGCAGTCCAACACAAGAGGTGTGTCCCAATGTGAAGGCTGCACCCTCCGAAGGTCGCATTTGAAGTGCGATTGCATCACAGCGGCGCAACGAAGACTTTACCAATTCAGGATGCACCCTCCGAAGGCCGCATTCGAAGGCCGATTGTGTCACCGTGGTGTGACGAAGGCTTCCGCAATTCGAAAGCGACTCCAAATGCACCCTCTGTTTCTCAGGCAAATGAAGGATACAACAGATGGATCCTTCGCAGCCTACCCTACCCCAGAATTCATTGCACACCAGTGACGACAGGATTTGTACCCTATAGATGGTCTGCATTCCCACGGCACCCGATCAGATTTCTTGCGGCACGAGATTACATTTCCCACTGAAAGACAGTAGCGGTCGGTAACTCTGGTGTAATTTGGATGGAAGCGGGGTCTGAAAATAGCCCAGCCGCTCCCAACACAACAGCGCAACGCCGCTTGAACTTGAAGTGAACAAAACTTTCTGTAGTGGTTGCATTAACACAGTTCCCTGCCCTGAGCAACCTGTCAAGATAATGTTTAATTTACCAGTTTTAACTTAATACATTTTATTTCTCAACCATTCTCTCAATAAAAGAAAACAGCCTATCCATTCTCTCCCTTCTCTCTCTTTCTTTTTCTTTTATCTTGATTTTTTCAGCATTTTCATTAAATACAAAATAGAGGTCTGCGCGGGACTGTTTTTGTCATCCCGCTCTCGCTATAGGTTTTATTCCGCAACCTCCCGCTCCTGCTTAAAATTCACTCCGTGTTCACCCGCTATCCATTTAGAATAATTTTCTTCCCGACCTGACCGATCCTGCTAAATTTAGATTTAGTTTCCAGAATCTCACATTTTAATTTCCCCTTACAGAAAGAGGGAGACTGGGGATAACAAATATAACATGTTGGCTATACAATATTTTTATTTATTTAGTCTTATCTGTCAACACCGTAAAAATGTCACAGAGAAAAATGGGCTAAATCAAATACGACATCTGTCACTCAAAATTATAAGCCAAATTACAAATAAACGAAAACTGTTGGCTTACCTGCTATACTGCAAAATTAAGTCTTTTATATGAATGAATAAATGAATGAATGAATGTCGCTCACTGCCAGTGGTCCCAGTCTCCTCCTAAACCACAAAGGCTGAATGTTCTCTCTGAAGGTGCACTCGTGGTTGGGATGCACAGAAAAAAAATTCTGTAAATTATTTTTTTAAACGTAGGCCTATACTGTACATTATTTATTTGTGTAATGTAAGTTATAATTTGTACATGAAACAAATTCTTCTTTACATTTATTTTCTTGTCATGTAAATTAAAATGTGTAAATGAAAATAAATGGTTCTATACATTACTTAAAGTAGGCCTACTTTTTACAACTATTTACAAAATAAGTTTAACATCAGAAACAAAACATTTAAATTAACAGTAGCTAAAACATTAGAAAACATTTGTATGTACACTTTCATTCAGCTGAGCGGGAGACCCTGGTGCTGCTGGAATGGGATGGGCTGCACAATAGAGACCATGGTAAGGCCTCTGCCAGCAGGACATCATCTGGGATGAGTGCATATTTCCACTGTCCACTGCGTTGTCTAACAGGTTTGCAGGGCTGAAACAGTCGACGGCTGCCATGTCATAAAAAGTACAATATATGCCTCTGAGATGATGCGCAGTTGAATAAAAATAAGTACTTAAATAAAGACTTGGACTTAAATACAGAGTAAATGTATAAATGTAAAAATATATTGTAACAGTTACATTTAACAGAATAAATTGTATTATAAAGAAATAAACTAGGTTAACTAATAGTTGCTAACGATATATACGTGGCATTAAATATTTTAACCATATATATTTTACCTGGTTATGATCCGGTCTCCCGTCGTCGCAGGTTTTGAAGCATGTCAAAATTCAATAAAAACAAAAAAAAGAAATCAACTTTTCTGCCTCCATTTCTCTTTTTAAAATCCCCCCACAAACGTCCGCTGTCAGTTGTCACACAGCTGCTATAGGCCATTTAACGACGCTCGGTTCATTGTTGCCAAGTCAGGAATTGGGCTACTTTTACACTGTTGCTGTAAGTTTTTTGTAGCCTATAGAGGGTATGCATGTGACGTCACCGTCAGCCGGAGTGACTGCGGTTACACCCACTGAGTGGCAAAAAGACTGAGGCAGCATTGGTTTTCAGCGTGAATGCCATAAAAAATACACAAAACCAGGCCCGGCGCCAGAGGAGGGTCAGGGGAGGCTTGGCCACGGACCCTATGGACATCCCTGTGCCCCCGTCCGGACCGAGGGCGACTGACTTGATAATAGCGTGTGATTTTCTCACTCAAATCACTGCCACCTGCTGCTTCTGCTACTGATTGCTTTTATAGGGAAAAGCTGCCCATAACTGCTGGTCTAGGATCTGTAATCCTCGTAATCCTCTGTAAGAATTCGTAATAACTTTTCAGGCGGGAAAGTGACGTTGATGCATACCCTCTATAGTCTGCGGGTTTAAGCTGTCTTTTCTTTAGCAATATTTCTTGAGGATCTTAAGGGCCAGAGATGCCCAGTCCTGTCCTAAGTACATATAACAATAACAATAATGAACATTTAAACAAGATGCATTGGAATGTGTGTTTCTACTCTAGTATAAATCTGTTATCAGGAGAATGCCTTGAATAATGAAATGTCTGTGAGCGAATGTATAAAAAAAGGAGCACCAGCTCTTTGCATTACAAACGTGCATGCCAGTGGCGAAGCCAAAGTCCAAGTGGGTGGACCTTGGTGAAATAGGGTGGATCTCTATTTTTTGATATATATATATATATACACAGTGTTGGGGAAAGTTACGTTGAAAAGTAATGCATTACAATATTGCGTTACTCCCTTAAAAAGTAACTAATTGCGTTAGTTACTTTTTAAGAAAAGTAATGCGTTACATTACATTTGCGTTACTTTTTCCTCACCTGGGCTGGGCTTGTTTTTTTTGTGTTATTTTATAACAAAAAAGTTCTATCTTTGTGCAAATGTAAAGACCCTTTCACACCAAAATTTAAATAATAAATAAATGCAAATTCACACGTGTACAGTAGAGGGCACAGCTCAAACAAACCTAGCTGTGCTGCTATTCTGGTTCAACACTTCCTTCACCAATAAAAACTAAAAATCTAAAGTAATTTTTGCTTATGGTTTAACTGAATCATCGAAGGTCAGCAGCAAGACAATGGTCAATAAAGTGAGATTAAATGCATAAAAATAGTTATTTAACATATTTAATTATTGGAGGTTTGCATAGTATTCTGATTTTGCGTTTGACTGATTTTATTCATTTTGAGGAATACTGAATTTTCTTTGTGCAAGTGAGATTAGTAAATGCTCACATTTAGTCTAAAACTACAATACCCATCATGCTTACACACAACGCCTTTGCGCTTATGATTTTTCTCAACATTAGGACAAGAGAGCTGTCAGACATAAATGTGAAAAAGTAACTTACGTTACTTATTTGAAAAACTAACTCCGGTGGCGCTGCTCTGCTTGCGACCCGGGCTCGTGCTCTACCTCATCAGTTTATCTGTTTGTTGTCTGTTCGTATTTATCCTGTTTTTTTTATCCTGTTTTAATTTATTTTATTACGATTAGGAATTTTATTACAATTATCTGACGCTCACATGGCAATGATCGCCCAACTTGCTTGCTTAGTAACTGTCGTATGGGGGTACTTGGCACAGTGCACGCTCCACACAGGTGTGGAAACATGGACGGCCATCAGCTATACCAGAGATGCTTTGAACCTGCCTGACTGTGTGAGGGTACAACCTGAGTGGAATAGACGGCAAAGGAAAAGAGGCCAAAGGGTCGGAATACGGCAGCGTCTCCGATGACGAGGGAGTAGACCACCATTACCATCGATGATCCTGTGTAATGCCAGATCCTGTGTAATGCCAGATCCCTGCATGGAAAGATGGAGGAACTTCGTGTTAACTCCAAAGTATGTTTTGACTATTGCACTTCAAGTTTGATGGTGTTTACGGAAACGTGGCTGCACCAGGATATCGCCGACGCGGCCTTGGACCTGGAAGGATTCTCGCTTGTGCGGGCGGACAGAAGTGTACAATCGGGGAAAAACAGAGGCGGTGGCATACCTATGTATGTGAGTAATGACTGGTGTAAACAGTACACAATCAAGGACACGTTTTGCTGCCCCGATGTTGAAGTTTTATGCTTGAAAATGAGACCCTTTTATCTACCGAGGGAGTTTGGAAGCATTGTTGTTTGTGCGGCCTATATACCTCCTAGTGGAAATGCGGCGAGAGCAGCAGAACGCATCGCGGACTGTGTTCAACAACAACTACATTTATTTCAGGTGATTTTAACCATTGTAAGCTTGAACTGTGTTTGCCTGGATTTGAAAAATACATAAAATGTGGAACACGGAAGGACAGAATCCTACGGAAATGTAAAAAAAGCTTACAAAGCTAGATCGAAGCCACCGCTAGCCAACTCTGACCATAATACTATCCATCTAATTCCCACATATAGGACTATGCTTAAACGTAGTAAACCATATGTGAGGGAAATAACTGTATGGTAGGATGATGCTATAGAAAACCTTAAAGGATGTTTCCTTTGCACAGACTGGGACGTTTTTAATGATGTGGATATTGATATAACTACAGAGACAATAACGGACTATATAAACTTTTGTGTGGACAATGTACTTACTAAGAAGAAGGTTACCATTTATCCTAATAACAAACCATATATAACTAAAAAAACTTAAGAACTGTATTAACAGGAAAAAGTTAGTGTTTAAGAATAAGATTATGCAGGGTTGAAATCTATACAAAAAGAGCTTAACTATCAATTAAAGGAAGCAAGGGGACGACAGAAGGATATTATGGAACATCAGTTTTCCACTTCAAATTCTAAGGAATTATGGAACACAATGAAGGCTGTTACTAATATGGAACCAAAGAGACCACATATAGATACAATAGATGATTTACAGAAGGCTAATGAATTAAATAATTTTTATCTTCGGTTCCAAACTAATGATTTCTCGGACAAATGTGAATTTGTTATGGGTTCTTTGATAGATGACATAGGTACTAGAATAGAGGTAGATAGTTCTAAGGTGCAATCTTTGTTCCAACAGTTATGTGTAAAAAAATCTACAGGACCTGATGGGATTTCTGCATGATTATTAAAAACTTGTGCTGCAGAACTCACCCCGGTGTGGGGTACGCTCTTTCAGCGTTCATTGGATTCACATAGAATCCCTGCACTCTGGAAAAAATCAGTGATTACTCCAATCCCTAAAAAATCCCATCCTTCTGAGAACAACGATTTTAGACCCGTAGCACTAACTTCAATTGTAATGAAATGCTTTGAGAAATACATTGTGTCCATATTGAAAAGTGAAGTATCCTCGAAATTGGATCCATGGCAGTTTGCCTATAAATAGGGAAGGAGTGCGGAAGACGCAGTAGGAAGTATTATCCATTTAGTTTCTAAACATTTGTAGGACTCAAAGGCATATACACGCCTTCTTTTTATTGATTTTAGCTCAGCTTTTAACACTGTGCAACCATATTTACTATTGGAAAAATTGAAACATATGGATGTAAATCCTTATATTATAAGATGGTTTTCTTCTTTCTTAATAGGTAGAACTCAACAGGTTAAAGTCAATAAGATGATCTCTGACTCTCAATATATTAGTACAGGAGTACTTCAAGGGTGTGTGAGCTCTCCAGTTCTTTTCACACTGTACACAGATGGCTGTGTGAGCAAAAGTAACAACAATCATATTGTGAAATTTAGTGATGACACTGCCATCCATAGCCTATTATATAAAGATCAAGACATCTCGTCTTACTGCTCTGAAATCAATCAGTTTATAGAGTGGTGTGATGCCCACTATTTAATTGTGAATGTGAAGAAAACTGAGGAGATGATGTTCGACCCGAAGTCAATTGGTGATCATAGCCCTGTATATATTCATAACGTTCCAATTACACAGGTGTCTTCATATAAATACCTTGGTGTTTACCTTGATTGTTCTCTTATGTGGTATGTTCATGTTGACAGTTTGTGTATTAGGTTACAGCAAATATTGTATTTTTTGAGAAGGCTTAGATTTTATGGGGTCAGTAGAAAAATGATGATGTTGTTTTATGAAGCTGTTTTAGAAAGTGTGATTAGATATGGAATACACCTTTGGTACGGTAATTTTACGGTACAGCTGAAATCTAGGCTTGGACGTCTTATTCAAACAGCCATGAAAACCATGGGCAGGATAGAACCTCTTAATCTCCAAAGGCTATACGAAAAGTCTATGCTAAGGGAGGCAGATAAGATTCTGCATGATACAACACACATCTTGAACTGTGAGTTTGTAATGCTGCCGTCCGGCAGGAGATTAAGAATTCCAAGATGCAGATTGAATCAGTTCAAGAACTTGTTTATTCCGTGTACAATTAAGTTATTAAATAATATTATGTAATGTTGTGTTATTGTGTTGTGCTATTTTGTAACTATATGTTTTATGTGATGTGGTGGTTGTATTTTGGAGCCTAAGACAAATTTCCCTCGGGGATAATAAAGTATACCTAGACCTTGACCTTGAACTCAGATATTTTGTTGTAAATTTTAAAAGTAATGCGTTACTTTACTAGTTACTTGAAAAAAGTAATCTGATTACGTAACTCAAGTTACTTGTAATGCGTTACCCCCAACACTGTATATATATATATATATATATATATATATATGTGTGTGTGTGTGTGTGTGTGTGTGTGTGTGTATTAGAGCTGCACAATTATCTGGATTATTTTCTGGATATTTTATAGATAACTAAACAAAATAATGTAAGTTACTATGTGTTCTGACAAAATGATAATTGCTGCAGTCTATTTAAAACAAATAATTTGACTTTTTTTAAAAAATAGGTTTGAATTAATGATTCAATGATTTACTCATAAATACTTCAATTGTTTCGTTACTGGATGAATGAGCATTTTTGAACAAATCTCTTGAATTAATGATTTAACAGTCACTTGTGGCTACCTACTGGTGTAACAATGTAATTGATACAATCTTTATTTGAAGCATCTAATTTCTTTCAAAAGGATTTAGGCCTACTCTATTTTGATCGCTACTTTTATCTACGTATATTATTATATATTATATCCAATAATTTTAATGTTTGTTAGACAGAATAATGTTGAAAAGACTATTTCTGTTTACATATATAAATATATGGTGTTGTGCCGATCAGGTGAACAGGTGAAGTGAATAACACTGATTATCTCTTCATCACGACACCTGTTAGTGGGTGGGATATATTAGGCAGCAAGTGAACATATTGTCCTCAAAGTTGATGTGTTAGAGCAGGAAAAATGGGCAAGTGTAAGGATTTGAGCGAGTTTGACAATGGCCAACTTGTTGG
Source organism: Coreius guichenoti (assembly GCA_039654105.1). NCBI lineage: Eukaryota > Metazoa > Chordata > Actinopteri > Cypriniformes > Gobionidae > Coreius > Coreius guichenoti. The sequence continues at coordinate 20,981,667 of CM077185.1, read as the reverse complement.
CTAGACGACTGGGTGAGAGCATCTCCAAAACTGCTGCTGTTGTGGGGTGTTCCTGGTCTGCAGTGGTCAGTATCTATCAAAAGTGGTCCAAGGAAGGAACAGTGGTAAACCGGCGACAGGGTCATGGGCGGCCAAGACTTACTGATGCACATGGGGAGCGAAGGCTGGCCCTTGTGGTCCAATCGAACAGACGAGCTACTGTAGCTCAAATTGCTCAAGAAGTTAATGCTGGTTCTGATAGAAAGGCGTCAGAATACACAGTGCATCGCAGTTTGTTGCATATGGGGCTGCATAGACGCAGACCAGTCAGGGTGCCCATGCTGACCCCTGTCCACCGCCAAAAGCACCAACAGTGGGCACGTGAGCATAAGAACTGGACCACGGAGCAATGGAAGAAGGTGGCCTGGTCTTATGAATCACGTTTTCTTTTACATCACGTGGATGGCTGGCTGCGTGTGTGTCGCTTACCTGGGGAACACATGGCACCAGGATGCACTATGGGAAGAAGGCAAACGGAGCCAGTGTAATGCTTTGGGCAATGTTCTGCTGGGAAACCTTCGGTCCTGCCATCCATATGGATGTTACTTTGACACGTACCACCTACCTAAGCATTGTTGCAGACCATGTACACCCTTTCATGGAAATGGTATTCTCTGGTGGCTGTGGTCTCTTTCAGCAGGATAATGCGCCCTGCCACAAAGCAAAAATGGTTCAGGAATGGTTTGAGGAGCACAACGAGTTTGAGGTGTTGACTTGGCCTCCAAATTCCCCAGATCTCAATCCAATCGAGCATCTGTGGGATGTGCTCAACAAACAAGTCCGATCCATGAAGGCCCCACCTCGCAACTTACAGGACTTAAAGGATCTGCTGCTAACATCTTGGTGCCAGATAGCAAAGCACACCTTCAGGGGTCTAGTGGAGTCCATGCCTCGACGGGTCAGGGCTGTTTTGGCAGCAAAAGGGGAACCAACACAATATTAGGAAGGTGGTCATAGTGTTATGCCTGATCGTATATATATATATATATATATATATATATATATATATATATATATATATGTGTAATGATAAACAGGAGTTCCTTTTCAAACTCTCCCATGATGAAAAGGGCAGGACTCAAAAACTCAAGGAAATAGGTGGGCTAGGAGATAAGCCTGCAAAAACAATTGTCAGGTACCATTTGTGGAAGGGAAGGATGATGACATTAGCATGTCATTTATCACAGACTGATCCCATCACCAGTTGCCCATTGTTCACCTCAGTCCTGAGGCTAAGGTGTGAATGACCACAGACTCAGACTCAGACAAACTGGTTTTGCCTTGTGGCTTGAAGCCACAATGCATGGATTTTCTACATACAATGGACAACATGGAGCAAATCTTCTTCATATCTATTTAAAGAACTGTATATACTTAATGAGTGTTGTTTTTGTACATGCAACAATATACAAACTTACCTATTAAGGTATACATGAATGCATACATGCAATTACATACATTATCAAATCAAATCACCTTTATTTATATAGCGCTTTTACAATGGCAATTGTTTCAAAGCAGTTTCACAGTGGTAACAGGAAAATAATGCAACGGAATTTGATTCGGCTGTACAGCCGCTCTGGTGAAAACGGTGATGTCATCCAGCTCATTTCAATTATCATATAGTGTCAATGCGGGCAGATCAGTAATATAGTTGAAATTTAGGTGTCCCCAACTGAGCAAGCCAAAAGCCAAAGGCGACGGTGGCAAGGAACCAAAACTCCTTCAGGGCCAGAATGGAGAAAAAAAACCTTGGGAGAAACCAGGCTCAGTCGGGGTGCCAGTTCTCCTCTGGCCGACGAACAAATAGTGTATGATTATGATTCTGGCAGCATTACAGGTCAGAAGTCATATTAGATCAATAGATATTCATAGGATTATTCGAAAGATTGGAGTTGTCACGCCGGGGACGGGTTTAATGAGGATGTCGTGTCGATGCGGCATTTACAGGGGGGAGTTTAATTGACACTGTCTCTACAGACACTTCAGGGATATGGTCGTCATGTCCAGGCTAAGGTCCACCATCTGGTCTGGATACGGCCCGGATCCGGCCGACTGCAGTAAACCTCGGGATAAACAGAGAGACTAACATTAGCGTAGATGCCATTCTTCTTATGATGTAACGAGTACATCAGGTGTTATTGGAAGTGTTCCCGGTTCCGGCTGACCTAGTTAATGCAGCCTAAAACAATCATTTAACTGATTTGAATAATAGAAATTAAAAAAGTTTTATGTGTATGCCATAGTAAAGAGATGTGTTTTTAGTCTATGCAAAAGTTCAATATTACCTTATTATATATTATATTATATTATAATATTATAATGATGTTTGGTCTTTATGTTTTCAGCACAATGTCTAGGTTAATCTGAAATTGGTTTGGAAAGTGAATTATGCATAAGAAAAACCTTAAAGACATTGTACTAAACATGAGCTTTAAACTATGCAAATGAACCTCACGCCAGAGAGGCGCCATACTGTGGCCACCTCTGACAGCATCAGCCATTCAAAACACTGGAACTGAAAGGTGCCAATTTTCAATTCTCTCCCTCTCAGGAGTTTAAAAGGTTTTCTCTGAGACAGAGAGTTGTGCCAGTTTCTGGGTTGTTCCAGTTTTCTGGGTTCCAGTTCCTGGGTTGCTGCAGTTCCAGTTTCTGGGTTGCTGCAGTTCCAGTGCTGAGTTCCAGCCCCAAGAGTTTCCAGTTCCAAGATGCACTAAGCTGAAGGAACAAGCTGTTTCTCTCTCCCTCTTGAAAGAGAGAAACAAAGAAGTTCAGCAAGAAGTGAATTTGGGGAGTTTGGAAATAGCAACAGGATCAACGACCATAAGCTCAGCGCCCCCCATTTTCAAGATATTCTGCACTAACTTCAGAATCTCTTCAGAGATCCTCCAGATCTGGGTGTTCCAGATTGCCCGGATCTTCTGTACAGACTTCAGAATCTTTTCATCAGAGATCCTCCAGATCTGCGTGTTCCAGACTGCCCGGATGTGCACCGACTTCAGATTCTAAAGATCCTTCCGTTTGCCTGTTCCAGAGAATAAGGATCGTTTGCACAGACGTTAGAACCTTCAACTTTAAGGCTCCTTCATCTGCGTGTTCCAGAATAAGGACCTTCTCTGTGCATCAGGAGTTCAACGTTCACAAGTTTTTTGTGTTCATGACTGTGAAACGGAATCCAACTCCTTACATCCCACTGCAATGCGGCCAAGCTCACGTGTGACCAAAAACTCAATATTAATACTATATATATATATATATATATACACAGTTTTGGAAAAAATTAAGAGACCACTTAACATTGATTTCTCAATGTTAAGTGGTCTCTTAATTTTTTCCAGAGCTGTATATACACTGAACAAAAATTATAAATGCAACACTTTTGTTTTTGCCCCCATTTTTCATGAGCTGAACTCAAAGATCTAAGACTTTTTCTATGTACACAAAAGGCCTTTTTCTCTCAAATATTGTTCACAAATCTGTCTAAATCTGTGTTAGTGAGCACTTCTCCTTTGCCGAGATAATCCATCCACCTCACAGGTGTGGCATATCAAGATGCTGATTAGACAGCATGATTATTGCACAGGTGTGCCTTAGGCTGGCCACAATAAAAGGCCACTTTAAAATGTGCAGTTTTACTGTATTGGGGGGGTCCGGGGGGGTCCGAAAACCAGTCAGTATCTGGTGTGACCACCATTTGCCTCACGCAGTGCAACACATCTCCTTTGCATAGAGTTGATCAGGTTGTTGATTGTGGCCTGTGGAATGTTGGTCCACTCCTCTTCAATGGCTGTGCGAAGTTGCTGGATATTGGCAGGAACTGGAACACGCTGTCGTATACGCCGATCCAGAGCATCCCAAACATGCTCAATGGGTGACATGTCCGGTGAGTATGCTGGCCATGCAAGAACTGGGAGGTTTTCAGCTTCCAGGAATTGTGTACAGATCCTTGCAACATGGGGCCGTGCATTATCATGCTGCAACATGAGGTGATGGTCATGGATGGATGGCACAACAATGGACCTCAGGATCTCGTCACGGTATCTCTGTGCATTCAAAATGTCATCAGTAAAATGCACCTGTGTTCGTTGTCCATAACATACGCCTGTCCATACCATAACCCCACCGCCACCATGGGCCACTCGATCCACAACGTTGACATCAGCAAACCGCTCACCCACACGACGCTATACACGCTGTCTGCCATCTGCCCTGTACAGTGAAAACCGGGATTCATCCGTGAAGAGAACACCTCTCCAAAGTGCCAGACGCCATCGAATGTGAGCATTTGCCCACTCAGGTCACAAATGGGACAAATGGGAAATCGTTGAATCTGTTCATTAAGAACCTTCCGAACGAAGGGATCCACTAGAATGAATTTGACTTTCCAAAGCTACATAAGAGAGAGTGGACCGTTTAGATTAACCGATTCGCTAGAATGAATCAGTTTTTTTCCAAATCTACACATCAGAGAAGGAGGACCATTTAAAACTAACCGATTCAATAGAATAAATCGGACTTACCAGCGCTATATAAGAGATAGAGCCGACAGTGTGGTTGTTTACCTCACTTCGCTCGTCAGTATACAAATGTGACATTAAAAACAGAGATTGCCGCGCTACACCGCTAATCATTGGAAAAATGTAGCTTTTTACTTTGAAAGCAGAGCTCTTCTCAAAGCTATAAGTGTTTGGAGTGTCACCGTCATAATGGTGTGTGGGAAGGACACACTGAACCTTATAGATCGATTTAATTTCATTGTCATCACTTCATTTTGTAGAAATTGTTTACACACAGATCACAAAACTATGTTGTTGCTAGCGTAGAATAAATAATCACTCTAAAAATCAAACAAACCGGCACAGCATTATCAGTGCGAATCATCGGCAATGACGCATGCTGCATATAGAAATAGCTGCTGTCGCGACTCTGGAAAGCTGATCGAGTATACCAGTGCAAAATGAAAAAAAAATATTTCCAGACCATTAGTAGTATATTCTGGCAGCTTTGATTGGGTGGGCCAGCCATCAATCTGGTTGGGCCAGTGCCACCCTGGCCCTTATGTGGCCTCGCCACTGGTGCATGCACTCACAGCTGAGGCTAGAGCATAATACAAACAAGGGAATTTGTAGAATGTAAAATAACATAAATTGTAAGCAGGAGATACGTGCTGTTGCTGTCCATGACAGAGTCCTCTGTCACATCACCCCTCCCCCCTCTGAATTGTCAAGAGCTGGCAATCTGTACAGGAAATCCATGGTAGTGTTCTGTTCCCCAGCCCTGTGAAGTAATCAATGAGTAATCTGTCTGTTGCGATCTTTCATGGACTGCAGCCAAGTAAGTGCTTGGTGATCTATGGCCAGATTTAATTCTTTCCAATAGAGGTGGTATCAGAGACTATCCAATGCCCATTTGATTGCTAGGAACTCTTTCTTCAACGTGGAGTAGTTCCTTTCTCGGAATAGAAGCTTATGGCTGATGTAAAGAATTGGTCTTTCTGCCCTTGGTTCCTGCACATCTCCCAGACCCAAAGCTGAGTAGTCAACTTAGATGAGAAACTGTTGACTGACATCCGGACTTTGCAAGAAGGAACATAAATAAGTCTTTAGGTTGGTAAATGTGATCTCACATGCATCCGTCCACTCCACTGTTTTTTTTTTTTTGTGAGTGGCTCAGTGATAGTGGCAAACTGATGTACAGTATACATTGCCTGTACCAACCTACTAGAACCAGGAATTACCTCACTTGCTTCTTGGTAAGAGATCGCAGACTGTTCTTGACAGCTTCCAACCTGTCTACCTGTGGGAGGATTTCCCCATTCCCCAGCAGGTCCCCCAGGTATTCAACCCTTTTCCCCGGCCCACTCACACTTCTGTAGGTTTAAGCTTAATCCTGGTCTTGCTGTAAACAACCACATTATCCAAATATGTGACAGAACAGTCCTCATAGCTCTGAACTACACAATCCATAACCAATGAAAAGTTGCTGGAGCTTCATGAAAAGGGTATGGTTGTTAACTGAAATAACCACAGGGTTGTCCTGAAGTCAGAGCATGGGAAACACTTCACATGAGCGTTGTGTGTCTTCCTCTATATCTGTTTCCCCCTCTTTGTCCCCCATGACCATCTGCTTAAGGAGGGCCTTCTCCATCTTTTCCTCAGTCCTTTGCAGGAACTGAGAGCAGATCAGACAGAGATGATTCGTTCAAACATAATTCCATAGAATTCAAATCAACAATCTAGGATCATAAATAAAGTGGGTGCCATCCAGTCTGAACTAACTAATGAACTCCACAGCTTTAAACAACAAACCTTGTAAAGAGATAACCCCAACCAGAGAAAAAACACTTAAGATGTCAATGTTAGGCAGTTTTTAAAAGATAGATTGGTTTGGAGATGGCACAGCTTGAGCCCCACGAGGAAAACACCAAGGATTTTTTGACCCCCAAGACAGATACAAAACAGACCTTCTTCTTTTTAAAGACCTCTGAGTGACCTCTTAAACGCAGGATTGAAATCTCTTAAAAACCACAGAGACTGAGACTTTACATATCAAAATGCATCAGATCATCCTAAAATGATGCTAGACTGACTTATCAAACATCGTTCAATTGCATAATTATATATCATGTCAACAACCTAGATATTTGACTATTATGCTTAGATCACACATAAGTCATGCAATTGTTATAACAAATGGTTTAATGGAAGCATGGAGTGTCTGACAGAGGTAAGAAGACATAGTTTGAATGTCTTCTTACCTCTTTAATTATTCTGTGAGTCAAATATGTGTAAAATGTATCATATTCTTATTATAGAAATCATGTCTAAATTGTAAGTTAAGGTGACTAGTCTAATAACATGTCATTTATGTGAGAGGAGGAGAAGTAGTCACACTCTGAACCAAAGACGAGATCTAATTGGTCAGAACTCCCCTGAGGGGCTGGACAAACGTTTTGAGTTTAAAATCTCAGGACACGAACAAAGCATCAGTCAGACACAGACCGCAGATCAAGATCAGATGAAAATGGGTTAACAGCTTCATTCAAGCCATCTAACTACTCTCGTCTCACTTACTTTTCTTTCTTTTACTTAATTTATTTTCTTTTCCGTTGAGAGTCTCGTGTTATAAGTTAAGTTTTGCTGCAAAGTTTAGTCAATGACTCTACAGCCTTTGCCCATCTCAAAGCTTCAAACTTCAGCCACGAGAGAGACTCCATTCATCCAATCATCCGCCAACACCCCAACGTGATTGGCCACCCAAGACGTCAATCCAGACACAACAAATCAACAAACCCAGGAAAACTCATTTTGAGCAAAGGAGCTGATGAAGGGAATCCCCATCAAATACACAAAAGCAAGTAGCCTCCAGATTCTAGCTGAACTGGTGCATTGATATAAAAATTAAATAACTCTGCCTAAGAAACGATAGAAAGGTTAAATTAATGATTGATGGTTCATTTAGGTCAGGTCTTATAAAGTACATAGGCATATATTGCTATAAACTTGGAATTTCATCATTTCACTCTCTTAAAACTCATTCTTTCCTCACTTTCTTTCTGCAACTCGTGTGAATGTGTGTATGTGTGTTTATGTGTTAGATATTAGTTTATGTGTTAGAAAACTCAAAAAAGTCTTGTTTGTATTTAAAAGGAAGTGTTCTTGTCTTATGTGCTTACGAATTTAATGTCTTAAACTGCTGATCTTGTTACCTTGCTAATAAATAGCGAGTGAACGCTGGACGAGTCATTTGTTCGGCCGTAAATAAGTGACTTTCAAAATTCCCTAAAAATTTATTAATTCCCGTTAAGGAAAATTTACCTGTTTCACCTAACACTTTTCAACGATTAACGGGGTAGCTTTTCCCTGATCAAGATGGGATGCTTCGTATATGACCAGCCCATTTTACGTATGATGTTGTAAAGCTTCTGCCACATGGCAAGCAATTAAATAGCGGAGGTAGGGAACAACAGGACCTTCTGACCTGAATGATACTCTATTTGTGTTAATCATACCATCTTTTCTGGGCAAGTCTTTGACTTGTTCATGGTACCTCAACAATCGGTCACACATCACATATGCAAGATATACTGGACAATTCCCATCTCTGAAGAATCCATGGCAGGTCTCTCCCAGCTCATCTTCAGTAAGTCAAGTGGACCTTGCCATATAGTAGCTCAAATGGGAAAAATCCAGCAAATGACACTGATTTTCTGAGAGGTGGAACAGAAAGAACAAGACAATCAGCATACATGGAGGGACAAAAAAAAAAAAAGGAACTTACTCTGAGGTACGTTTTTTGGAGAGCAAAGTGACCTGACCATATGCTAGATGTACCTGTAGTGCCATGACTCTGCAAGAGATAGGACCCAGATGCAAATGAGCAATAAGGGGATTTTTAATAACAAGACTGAAGACTAGAGACAGCTGTAAAGTGAGGCGTGAAACAGTTCAGACAGTAGGGCAGATGACACGAGGACTGACAGGAAGGATGACCACGGAGACTGTTCCAGCTGGCGATAGACTGAGTGCATGACAGGCAGCACCAAGCAGCAGCACACAGGACCCAAAGCTGGTTGTAGATCTCAGACATGGCCCCAGTCTTGCTGCCAGGTAGACACAGGACCCAAAGCTTGTTGTAGATCTCAGACGTGGTCCCAGTCTTGCTGCCAGGCAGTGAGAGTCTGTGGTCTGGGAACTCAGGATACGGGGCGGGGCGGGGCAGGAGCAGAGGGAGGGGTGCGGACACTGTCTCCCAAAGAGCAGATCCCCTTTTCACTGGGCTGCCCGTTTCAGGGCCGCTTGCCGTTGCAGGGAACTTCACGGGACCCTGGACGGGTTGGGTGCCTCCCTTGTGCCCGGCCACCTGCTGCCTGGGTGGAGGCTGCTGCTTGGCTTAGCAGGGGCGGAGGCAGACGCAGGGGGACACCCTCGGCGACAAGCAGGCGGAGGCGCTGCAGCCGACGACTGGGTGGAGGCAGCAGCTGGTCGTCGGACAGGATGTTTTTTTAAACCGCCTCCGTCTGCTTCTGGGCCACCAAGAACTGCTGTGCGAAGTTCTCGATGGCGTCGCCGAAGAGGCCAACCTGGCAGACAAGGGCGTTGAGGAACCGCACTTTGTTGGGCTCACGAATATCTGCCAGGTTTAGCCCCAGGTGACATTTCTGGACCACTAGTGTGGACATCGCCTGACCCAGGGAGCGTGCAGTGACTTCCGTCACCCAGAGAGCGAGGTCCATCACCGCACGCAGTTCCTGCATAACCCCTGGGTCGGGACTACCCTCGTGCATGCAGGACAGAGGGTAGTGAGAGAGGGAAAACTTCTACAGATTATGGCCCTTTTGGCGTTCCATATTTTGACACCAAATAGTTCCACACTGCTAAATTTTTCCGATGCACATCCAGAAAAAAAAAGACACAGGGGCAGGCAAGGCGATTTACGTGTTGCACTACGCCTCAGCCACCCAGGAAAGCATGGCTGTCAACTCTGAATCTGATTCAGCATGAGCATACACTATTATAGTGTGAAACTCAGCATTATCATTTCCAGCGCATAACAGCCCTCTCTCCGATGCAGCAATTGACATCTGTCCTCTGCCAGAGTCCCAAATGAAATTTTTTTTTTTAGGACCAGCAATCCCATCTGTAAACTACCAGCAGGCATGTGAGACACTGAACACTCAAGCCCCTATGAAAGAGGCAAGATGAACAACACGCCGACGTGGCATGTTCTCATGAGAGAACATGAACCACCCACGAACAAAGTCTCAGCACGCTCGTGATGCGATAGTGGGGGCCCGAGGAGATGTACCCGGCGGGGAAGCCCCACTGTTATCCTCAGGTCACCAAGGCTTATTAACCGAAGTAGCCCTTTTCTGGTGCACCAGAAAATAAACTAGATCGGGAAATAGGCGAAGGGACTCAACCCCGTTTGAGGTTTCATAGTCTTGACCGCGCATCTAGAGCGCCGAGTGACGCGCTGGGTTGCCGTGACAACCCGCGCTGTCAGCAGGCGCTCGACAGCACACGGCGCGCTCAACGCTCAAGCCTTTACGAGAAAGGTGAGATGAACAACGCGCCGACGTGATCACGTTCTCATGAGAGAACATGGATCACCCACGAACGCAATCTCACATGTTTATATGCGAGAGAGATCGTGGCCGTCAAATGAGGACAGGAAACAACCGCATCCAGAAACACACGATTTGAATGACATCTTGAAAAAGACGCAGTGTCAAACCGTGTTGCTCTTTTAGAAGGAAATGCTCTTTTAGAAGTGCTGAAGCACTCAGGGAGATGGCCGCGGCTCACAGCAGTCCGATTGCAAGCCTGCGTGTGAGCACTCAAGAACGGAAACGCCCAACCAACCAACACAGGAACAATTGTATGTTGCAGCGGCCACACGCTGACTCGCGCCGTCACACCAGCACCCAGGTAAGAGAGCGATCCTCCTTGAGAGATCCTCCTCAAGACTCGTCTAAACACTTGATACAGCAAACCGTTCGGCTCCGAAGTTAAAAAGCAATGATACGGTATTCCACTTCCGTATTTATACCCGTGCTGAGGGGCGGTGCATGGAATGCGTGAACCGCATGCCAGTGTCCATTGGCTCGTTTTTAATCACTGGAAGTAGATTGGTCTCTGAAAACAGATCCCAATTCGTCGGTCAGTTCCGACGTACGTCGAACGTGACCGACTGAAAGGGAATCAGTGATTTCCATGTACACATAGAGCATTAGTGGTTTGATTTGTAATCAGTTGTACTGTCTGTAATATGACAATGTTTGATTAGAGATATTGAACTACCAGGTTCTGGTCATTTGATCAAAGTGCAGCAGAAAGTTCTCAATGTCCTCTGGTTAGTATGAAGGCATCTTGCAGAACACTCTTTGAGCAGGCACTGGTGTTGATGTTAGCCTCTTGGCTGCCGTAGTCCAATGTAGACACTAGCTATGTTTCTATCCAAAGTTGTGAATTTAACTTATTGCGCAAAATTGGAATATCGCATAAAACATTTGCAAATAAAGCAGCATTTCTATCTAGTAAGTCGAAGAGAACAAAATTGTCACTTCCTGATAAACTGGTGCTAAATATCACTAAGAAAAGTAGAAGCCACTGTATATAATAATTTTTGTATATAATAAATTACTTGCGTCTCAGAGCATGCACACGAAGTGAAGTTCCTAAACGTAATTTAGGGAGGAGTGAGCCCATCTAATCTTCCAATCAACAGCCAACAGACAGGGTATATAAACAGCTGCTTACCTCTCCTTAGTTTCAGCTGTTCCAGCATCCCACCACCTCCCCAAACTCCACCTTCATCTTAGGTACCTTGCCCTACATAATCATATCCTATATTTAGTCACTGTGGTGGTACATCAGAGCTCGAGTTGAAGCTGCTTCATCGAGCCCCTCATCAGTAGACAGCAAGCCAAATAAGTTTAACCTAATATTTTAAGATTATATGGGCAAACAAACTCATTAAACGTAATAAAAATGTTATCTTGCTTTTGTTATCTGCTGTTTGGGAATGTCATGTAAGACAGTCCTGGAAGGTAATTATACAGTTATGCCGCCTCATTGCGCAAAGTCACATGATTTTTTTTTTTTATGCGCATCAAGGAATTTATTCTGTAAATGCGTTTCCATCATGGTTTATGCGCATGTTTTCTTATTATTGAGCATGTTTGCTCAAACGAAAGTTTTTTATGCACATTTTTAGAATCGCATCTTGCCATTTCCATCCAGCAATTTTTAATGCGATATCCCAAAATGCACATAAAAATAGGTGGATGAAAACATAGCTTCTTCTGTAGGATTACCAGACGCAGGTCTGGGCTGGCAATGTGGGGCTAGTTTAGGGAGGTCCATTCTTGGACTTTTTGTGGTACAAAGAATGGCCAGCTCGAGTGCAGTCATGTCTACTTTCCTTGGAGCTTGCTGCTTAAAGCCCTGAGCTCTTGGAGAAAATATATTAGGAACTACTTTAATAGCATATTTTAAATTGTCTATAAAAAAAAAACCCACATCCTGCCTAGACTCCTCTGCCAAATTAGGATTCCCTAAAATAGCATAATTGCTGACAAATTTAGATAGTGGTTATGCTGGTAGACAATTTTAAAGCAGGGAGGTGTCTTGGGTTATGTTGAGATCACAGAGAGAGTAAATTCAAAGCCTTCACATGAGACAACTCCTGTGCTCACTGTTATGATGATAAAATTCACAGAATTTTGAGATATGCTGTCTTGTAGTGTTGACCTCGGAGGAAGTTAAATCAACTATCAGCACCCAGAGAAATGTATGTAGTTAATGATAAAATTTCATTTGAAAACAGATAAAAATGCATCACTGAGTCAGAGTTCCAAAAAATTACATGATAATAGAAAGTATTCAACATGAATGCTCAAATATTTAAAGCATCTACTGAGCATTGGACAACAAAACATACATGAAACCAGTGACACTGAAAGTGAATCCCAAAACTGAAGAAATATATAAATAACGATTGATAATTGTATAAACTCTATTTCAGTTTATATATAAATTAAGCATTTCTTGGAAGTCTCATAGACTTGCCTATTTGTTTCATCATATGGCCAGAGTTATGGAGACATTACCAGTTAATCTGAATGCCCAAACTGAGTTCATGACTTCTTTACCCTGTGCAAACATTACAGGAATGTAAAATCAAATACACAGAGATCCAGCAAAACAACCTACAGAGAAAGAGCTTTAATCAAAAATGTTTTACATTTGTATTTACTACTAGTGATAATGTACATTACTGTAAATATAAAATGTGTGTGCGTGTGTGTGTAAACCTGTAAGACATTCGTTCATCTTTCAGAACACAATTGAAGATCTTTTTAAAGAAATCTGTGAGCTTTCTGTCCCTCTATTGATAGCCTACGCAACTACCACTTTCAAGGCCCTGAAAGGTAGTAAAAATATCATAAAGGTAATCCAAAATTACCTCAATTTTATGAAGAGACGTGAGTGCTTTGTTTGTGCAAAAAACATAATTTACCACTTTTTTACAGATATCTTTTATCTTTATCTATATTTTATCTTTAAAATATCTATATTTTTTGAGCAAACTAAGCACTCGCATCGCTTCATAAAATTAAGGTTAAACCACTAGATGGACAGAAAGCTCTCAAATTTCATTAAAAAGATCTTCATTTGTGTTCCAAAAATGAACGACATGAGGGTGAGTAATTGATGACAGAATTTTCCTTTTTGGGTGAACTAACCCTTTAAGACAATAGACAATGGAGAAACAAACAAAACAAAGCCACGTGTTTACACAAAACTTGACACTATAACACGCAGCCAATAAGAACTCACCAACTGCATGTCCACACTGAACAAGTCAACATGAAAGCACACGGCTGATGAAAAACATGAGCCGCATGCTACTCAGAACAAGACAACATGAAAGCATGCAGCCAATTAGCTTGAGCCTGTTATGCCGAACGTCACATGAACAACCAGGAAAACAGGTCTCACTGCATCTGCTTGTCGGAAAGTGCTAACGGTAGTACAAACTGATGGTGATAATTATTTTTATTGTTGCCATTTTATTATATTTAAATATCTACATTTTAGTGAGAAGAAAATTTAAAAAAAAAAAACTTTTAGATATCAATCTGCATATGCAATGGACATCGGTTATGCTCATATTTGCTCTCTCATTTGAAGATATCTTATTTAACGAAGCACATACAAAAGACCTGAACCCCCATAAAAACATCACAGAGTGAGTGAATGAACTCTTAACCCGTGTGCTCACAACTAGAGACATGAAGCATGAATGTCTGGACCCTGAAACTGAACCAAAACAGATCTAGACTGAAGTGAACACGAAACCATACACTCACATAAAGACAAGATGATAGGATTGTCAGAGCTGTCACAAAACCAAGATTATACCTGACCAAAGTGACAGAACCCTGACAACAAGACGTTTTTTGATAGTTTTCTGTTAGGGTTAAGTGTGTGGATTAAGTGTTTATAATGAGTTATATGTAAAAGTAATAAAATACTGTGGAATGTCCCCTTTTAGATAGCTAAGATAGCTAAGTAAACATGTATAATTGTGTACAGGTTTAACCTGTGGGGACCAAATAGCCCCACAAGTGTAGCAAAACATGAAATCAGATGGGGAGCAGCCAAAGGTTCCCACATGGAAACCGTATTAATGAACATGATAAATAATGTATTAATTAGTATTTAAAAATGCAAAATGGTTTTGATTAGGTATTAATATGTCATGTAATTTTACAGATGAGGAAAATAAAGTAGGATGAATCCAAAGAGTTTTAAAAGAATTTCAGGGCTGCGTTGTGGTTGTGCCTAGACACAGGTCCTCCATCTGATCTGGATACGGCCCAGATCCGGCTGACTACGGTAAACCTCAGGATAAACACAGAGACTAATATTGGCATAGATACCATTCTTCTTATGATGTAACGAGTACATTAGGTGCTATAGGCAGTGTTCCCGGTTCCGGCTGACCTCATTTTTGCAGCCTAACAATCATTTAACTGATTAGAATAATATAAATTGATAATGTGCTATGTGTATGCTAGGTTAAAGGGATGTGTTTTTAGTCTAGATTTAAACTGACAGAGTGTGTCTGCTTCCCAAACAATGCTAGGAAGACTGTTCTAAAGTTTAGGTGCTAAATAGGAAAAGGATCTACCACCTGCAGTTGATGATATTCTAGGTATTATCAACTGGCCAGAATTTTGAGATTGCAATAGACGTGAAGGACTATAATGCATTAAGAGCTCGCTCAAGTACTGGGGAGCTAAACCATTTAGTGCTTTGTAAGTCATTAGCAAGATTTTAAAATGTATACAATGTTTAATAGGGAGCCAATGCAGTGTTGACAGAACCGGGTTAATATGGTCATACTTCCTGGTTCTAGTAAGAACTCTAGCTGCTGCGTTTTGGACCATCTGGAGTTTGCTTATTAAGTGTGCAGGGCAACCACCCAGTAGAGCATTACAATAATCTAGCCTTGAGGTCATGATGGCATGAACTAACTGTTCAGCATTTTGCATTGAAAGCATATGTCGTCATTTAGAAATATTTTTAAGATGAAAGTGCTAGAAATGTGACTTTCAAAATAAAGATTGGTATCAAAGAGCATACCCAGGTTCCTAACTGATGACAAAGACTTGACAGAGCAGCCATCAAGTGTTAAACAGTATTCTGGGTTATTACGTGCAGAGGTTTTTGGTCCAACGAGTAGAAACTTTTTTTTTTTTTCAGAATTAAGTAATAGGAAATTACTAGTCATCCAATTTTTATATCAGCTATGCATTCCGTTAATTTTGTGAATTGGTAAGTTGCATCAGGGCACAAAGAAATATAGATCTGAGTATCATCAGCCTAACAGTGAAAATGTCTCGGTTACGTATGTAACCCTTGTTCCTTTTCAGTCGGTCACGTTCGACGTACGTCGGAACTGACCGACGAATTGGGGATCATTTTCAGAGACCAATCTACTTCGAGTGTTTAAAAATGAGCCAATGACCATTGGCATGCGGTTCACGCATTCCATGCTCCGCCCCGCAGCGCGGGTATAAATAAGGAAGTGGAATACCGCATCTTCGCTTTTCTGCTGAGGAGCCGAACTAGTGACTCGGTCCTTCAGCGGAAGCACAGCACCTGGCAACGGGATGTATGTCTCCGTTCCCTCCTTCAGGGAACGAGGGTTACATACGTAACCGAGACGTTCCCTTTTAGTCGGTCACGTTCGACGTACGTCGGAACTGAACGACGAATTGGGGATCCTACTAACACACCAGGGATGCTGGCCCTTCCAGCGCTCTGCTTGAGCTCTCTGAACCGCCCCCCCTGTTGGAGCGGGAAGTTAGGGCTCTAAGGAGAGAAGGTCAGTCACTGCTCCTGCAAGACCCACTCAGTGTGACTATTGGATAACGCTGGGAAAGCGTGCCAGTCTCGAGAGATGGAACGCTGCGGAGCCACATCCTTCAAAGGAAGGAGAGGTGGCAGATTACACATAAGGACTAACCTAGCAGGGTAGTGCAACATATGGCAGTCTCTGAGGTGGTTCCAACCTGATCCCAGGGGGGAAAGAACACCATCAGAGACGACAGAGCGGGCTCTGTCAAGGGAAAGACACGGGGCTAGCCAAGTAGGGTAGCTGGTACCGTGGAAGAATACACATATGGGGTTGCCGTAGGAACCGCTACATATGGATACCCAGCCTACACACACGTTCCACAAGCATACGGGTGTAGGCCTGGCGTCAGATGGCCGCAACGTCTGACACTGAGGGGTGACGGAGGAGCTTGACAGGGTTAGCCATTTCTGGGGAACACAACTGGAGACAATAGACACACGTATCCGGCCCAGGGGGCGGGAGTGGTGTTGCAAGCCGACACTAGAACGGGCACTTAGCGCTACTGGCCACTGGGGGCGAGTACACGGGAAGATACCGGCTCTACACAGAGGTTATAGAATCTAGCGAACGTGTTAGGTGTCGCCCAGCCCGCAGCTCTACATATATCTGTCAGCGAGGCGCCTTGAGCCAGCACCCAGGAGGAAGCCACACTCCTAGTTGAGTGCGCTCGCAACCCGAACGGCAAGGCAAGTCTTGGGACTGGTAGGCCAAGACGATAGTATCCACTATCCAGTGGGCTAACCTCTGCTTGGAGACAGCCTTTCCTTTCTGCTGGCCTCCGTAACAGACGAAGAGCTGCTCTGAGGTCCTAAAGCTTTGAGTTCGGTCCACGTAGGCGGGACTACAGTGGGGAGAAAAAGTATTTGATACACTGCCGATTTTGCAGGTTTGCCCACTTACAAAGCATGTAGAAGTCTGTAATTTTTATCATAGGTACACTTCAACTGTGAGAGACGGAATCTAAAACAAAAATCCAGAAAATCTCATTGTATGATTTTTAAATAATTAATTTGCATTTTATTGCATGACATAAGTATTTGATCACCTACCAACCAGTAAGAATTCCGGCTCTCACAGACCTGTTAGTTTTTCTTTAAGAAGCCCTCCTGTTCTCCACTCATTACCTGTATTAACTGCACCTGTTTGAACGCGTTAGCTGTATAAAAGACACCTGTCCACATACTCAATCAAACAGACTCCAACCTCTCCACAATGGCCAAGACCAGAGAGCTGTGTAAGGACATCATGGATAAAATTGTAGACCTGCACAAGGCTGGGATGGGCTACAGGACAATAGGCAAGCAGCTTGGTGAGAAGGCAACAACTGTTGCACAATTATTAGAAAATGGAAGAAGTTCAAGATGACGGTCAGTCTCCCTTGGTCTGGGGCACCATGCAAGATCTCACCTCGTGGGGCATCAATGATCATGAGGAAGGTGAGGGATCAGCCCAGAACTACATGGCAGGACCTGGTCAATGACCTGAAGAGAGCTGGGACCACAGTCTCAAAGAAAACCATTAGTAACACACTACGCCGTCATGGATTAAAATCCTGCAGCGCACGCAAGGTCCCCCTGCTCAAGCCAGTGCATGTCCAGGCCCGTCTGAAGTTTGCCAATGACCATCTGGATGATCCAGAGGAGGAATGGGAGAAGGTCATGTGGTCGGATGAGACAAAAATAGAGCTTTTTGGTCTAAACTCCACTCGCCGTGTTTGAAGGAAGAAGAAGGATGAGTACAACCCCAAGAACACCATCCCAACCGTGAAGCATGGAGGTGGAAACATCATTCTTTGGGGATGTTTTTCTGCAATGGGGACAGGACGACTGCACCGTATTGAGGGGAGGATGGATGGGGCCATGTATTGCGAGATCTTGGCCAACAACCTCCTTCCCTCAGTAAGAGCATTGAAGATGGGTCGTGGCTGGGTCTTCCAGCATGACAACGACCCGAAACACACAGCCAGGGCAACTAAGGAGTGGCTCCGTAAGAAGCATCTCAAGGTCCTGGAGTGGCCTAGCCAGTCTCCAGACCTGAACCCAATAGAAAATCTTTGGAGTCCGTATTACCCAGCGACAGCCCCGAAACCTGAAGGATCTGGAGAAGGTCTGTATGGAGGAGTGGGCCAAAATCCCTGCTGCAGTGTGTGCAAACCTGGTCAAGAACTACAGGAAACGAATGATCTCTGTAATTGCAAACAAAGGTTTCTGTACAAAATATTAAGTTCTGCTTTTCTGATGTATCAAATACTTATGTCATGCAATAAAATGCAAATTAATTACTTAAAAATCATACAATGTGATTTTCTGGATTTTTGTTTTAGATTCCGTCACTCACAGTTGAAGAGTACCTTTGATAAAAATTACAGACCTCTACATGCTTTGTAAGTGGGCAAACCTGCAAAATCAGCAGTGTATCAAATACTTGTTCTCCCCACTGTAAGTCCCAAGAGTTCCACTTCAATGCATAGAGGCGCCTCGTAGAGGGGGCTCTAGCAGAAGAGATAGTGTCTACCACAGCCTGTGGCAGGCCACCTAGAACCTCCACGTCCCGTCCAGGGACCAGACATGGAGTTTCCAGAGGTCTGGACGCAGGTGCCATAGAGTGCCCCATCCCTGAGAAAGTAGGTCCTTCCTCAGAGGGAAGTGGGAGGGGCTGTCGTGAGGAGTGTTAGTTCGGAGAACCAGGTCCGGTTGGGCCAGTAGGGCGCAACTAGCAAGACCTGCTCCTCGTCCTCCCTGACCTTGCACAGAGTCTGTGCGAGAAGGCTCACTGGGGGAAATGCATACTTGCACAGGTCCCGGGGCCAGCTGTGCGCCAGTGCATCCATGCTGAGGGTGCCCCCGGTCAGGGAATAGTACCACTGGCAATGGGTTGAGTCCGGAGAGGCAAACAGGTCTACCTGTGTGGCTCCGAAGAGGTCCCATATCAGCTGGACCGCCTGGGGATGGAGTCGCCACTCTCCCAGAGGTGTCGACTGTCGTGAGAGCTCGTCGGCTGTCCGATTGAGCGCACCTGGGATGTGAATGGCATGAAGCGACCTCAGATGCGTCTGACTCCAAAGGAGGAGATGGCGGGCGAGTCTTGGGACCACTGGACTTGGGACCACCGGCCTGGGGACCATCGGAACTGGGACCACCGGACTCGGGACCACCGGAACTGGGACCACCGGACTCAGGACCACCGGACTTGGGACCACCGGACTCGGGACCCCCGGACTCGGATCCTCCTCAGCAGAGGTCTCCGACGAAGTGGGCCCCTTCTTCCTCCTCCTTCTCCGTTTCCGGGTCATTGGAGGGCCGGGGCCTCCACTGACTGCAGATGGCAAGTAACAGTCAGCGGGCTGGGACCCTGCTGGCTGTAGATGTTTTGGCTCTCCAAGATGGCGGATGTGCCAGACAAAGTCCCAGAATTCCAGATTCCCCAGCTTCTCCATCTCCCCCAGACTGAGAGGCATGTCTAGACAGATGTTGAACACCTCCTTAATCTCTGTCTCCGTGTAGACCATGTGATCCACCTCGATGAGGAACCTACAGGCGAAGTCCCTCACGTCAGCTCCCTGCTGACGGATGTAATGAGAGTTTACATATCTGGCTAGTCGAAGATAGTTGGAGGGTTCAGTGGGGGGAGATGGAAAAAGGAAGATACCCATCTTCTGCTGAATCCTCTATATGGTTGGGTCGTTCTGTCACGGCTGCGAGTGTAGTGAAGAGGCGAGGACTCAAACGCAAGAAGAAAGGGTGGTTTTTATTAAATGATAAAATAAAACAAACACAAACAAAACATTCACGAGGGGAAAATCAAACTTGAAATACTTAAACACAAGGAACCAGAACAGGTGGCAAAACAGGGAACAGACGACATCAGACATAAGACAACGACCCAACACAGGACTGCATACATGAGGAGACTATAAAGGGTACAAATCAGGAGGGAACCAGGTGGGCCAATTAAACAATAATCAGATAACAAGAGGGGTGGGGTCAAGACAGAAGACAAGAGCACATGGCCCAGAAATAACTCAAAACACCACATTTGCTAAACAAGACAAGACAGACATGTGACACCAGGCCTCATCTCTGGTCCAACCATCGACAGTCTCTCATTAAGCCTTGGGCCAGTCCTGTCAGAGAGGAGGCACAGGAACATATACACAGCATACAATACGTCATAGACGTAACAATAGCATCAAATGCAGCACTAAGATCCAGTAACACTAATAGAGAGATACAACCACGATCGGATGATAAGAGCAAATCATTTGTAACCCTAATGAGAGCAGTCTCAGTGCTGTAATAGGGTCTAAATCCTGACTGGAAATCCTCGCAGATACCATTTCTTTCTAAAAAGGAACATAGTTGTAAGGATACTGCCTTTTCTAGAATTTTTGACACAAAAAATATTATTCGATATTGGCCTGTAATTGACTAATTCTCTAGGAACAAGATACGTTTTTTTTTAATAAGAGTTTAAATAACAGCCAGCTTAAAAGTTTTAGGCACGTATCCTAGTGACAATAAAGAATTGATAATATTAAGAAGAGGATCTATGAGCCCTGAAAGCATCTTTTTCAGTAGCTTAGTCAGTATAGGGTCTAACATACATGTTGTTGATTTAGATGTTTTAACAAGTTTAGACAATTCTTCCTTTCCTATAGCAATGAATGAATGGAATTTTATCTCAAGGACACTACAATGCACTGTCTGATGCAATACTGTAGTAGATGGTTGCATGGTAATAATTTTCTCCCTAATATTATCAATCATGCAAGTAAAGAAGTTCATAAAGTCATTACTGCCATGCTGTTTGGAAACATCAGAAGCTTATAGTTTGGCCCACCCTGGCCCCACACCAATTGCTGATTTCAATATTTCAGCTCCAGATTTTGAGAGAGATCATGGTTTTTGGTTGCTTGCCATCAAAAAATCTGCTTGTTATTTAGAAACTAGAAAGCCTGATTTAAGTCTCTTTTTCCAGTTTAAGCATTCAAACGATTTTAAACCGTTTCGCGAAAAGACGCGTAAGAGAACTCTCACTGACTTGTGAAACTTACCAATTCACAAGATTAACAGAATGCATAGTAATTTCCTGCAACTTAATTCAGAAAAAACTTAATTTTTTATCATTGGACAAAAAAACTCCACAAGTAGTAACCTAGAATACTGTCTAACACTCGATGGCTGCTCTGTCAAGTCCTCGTCGTCAGTTAGGAACCTGGGTGTGCTCTTTGATACCAATCTCTCATTTGAAAGCCACGTTTCTAGCATCTGTAAAACTGCATTCTACCATCTTAAAAATATATCTAAATTACGGCACATGCTTTCAATGCAAAATACTGAACAGTTAGTTCATGCGGTCATGACCTCAAGGCTATGCGTTCATGACCTCAAGATTATTGTAATGCTCTACTGGGTGGTTGCCCTGCTCGCTTAATAAATAAACTGCAGCTGGTCCAAAACGCAGCAGCTAGAGTTCTTACTAGAACCAGGTAGTATGACCATATTAGCCCGGTTCTGGCAACACTGCATTGGCTCCCTATTAAACATCGTATACATTTTAAAATCTTGCTGATTACTTACAAAGCACTAAATGGTTTAGAGCCCCAGTACTTGAGCGAGCTCTTAACGCATTATACTCCATCACGTCTATTGCGGTCTCAAAATTCTGGCCAGTTGATAATACCTAGAATATCAAAATCAACTGCAGGCGGTCGATCCTTTTCCTATTTAGCACCTAAACTCTGGAACAGTCTTCCTAGCATTGTTCGGGAAGCAGACACACTCTGTCAGTTTAAATCTAGACTAAAAACACATCTCTTTACTATGGCATACACATAAAACATTTTTAATTTATATTATTCAAATCAGTTAATCGGATCCGGGCCGTATCCAGACCAGATGGTGGACCTTAGCCTGGACATGACGACCATATCCCTGAAGTGTCTGTAGAGACAATAGTGTCAATTAAACTCCCCCCTGTAAATGCCGCATCGACACGACATCCTCATTAAACCCGTCCCCGGTGTGACAACTCCAATCTTTCGAATAATCCTACGAATATCTATTGATCTAATATGACTTCTGACCTGTAATGTTGCCAGAATCATAATCATACACTATTTGTTCGTCGGCCAGAGGAGAACTGGCACCCCGACTGAGCCTGGTTTCTCCCAAGGTTTTTTTCTCCATTCTGGCCCTGAAGGAGTTTTGGTTCCTTGCCACCGTCGCCTTTGGCTTTTGGCTTGCTCAGTTGGGGACACCTAAATTTCAACTATATTACTGATCTGCCCGCATTGACACTATATGATAATTGAAATGAGCTGGATGACATCACCGTTTTCACCAGAGCGGCTGTACAGCCGAATCAAATTCCGTTGCATTATTTTCCTGTTACCACTGTGAAGCTGCTTTGAAACAATTGCCATTGTAAAAAGCGCTATATAAATAAAGGTGATCTGATTTGATTTGATTTGACTGTTTTCTCTGTGCGTACACTCAAAGCGTACACAGAGAAATGCGTCTGGGCGGTCCCCTTTGGCTTCTCATGTTCATGCGTCATTTCATGAGAATGATCATTTCAGTTATTTTTCCACTAAACTATGCGATCTGAAGGGTTTTGAGCGATCTCTCCCGTCTCACTGCAATAGCGGGGCAGAAATGTCATCAGAATGTGTTAAAAAAAAATCTATTTAATGAGTTCCTGTTCTTTATATTTATAATATAAATCTATAATATACGAGTTATTACACAAGCAACAGTGCTGTCTTTCCGAACATCTGCACTGTGACAACAGTTCAAAAAACAAGTTACTGAGTAACTTCCATAGACACTTTCTATTTTTGCACTATCAAAGAAAACGGAACAAACAGCAGAACCGCTGCGTCTCAGAGCAACACTGTGTTTTATTCCTCAACGAATCAGCGTATTTGAACAAATCAGATGAGTAGGCTAAATGATTTATTTAAGCTACCCATTCATAAATACAGTCGTTTGCAATTTGAACGAATCGGTTGAATGAAGGATTCAACTCACTCAATACAGTGCTTGCCCCCACCTACTGGCGGTTTTAATTTCATATTTAAAAAGTAGCCTATTATTTAATTTTTTAATTAGCCTATTATTTAATTAATTAGTAGCTACTAATTACATCGTCAACAGTGTAATTAGATTACTTTACTAATTACTCTCTTTCTAAAAACCTTTCCATTACTTATTACTAATTACTTTCTAAATTCATCCTTCCTGGGATGGTGCCGCTCTTCTCTCTAGTAATTTGGCACATAGTCTTAGAGCTAAACATTGACTAACTGGGGCCCAGGTCAGGAAGCAGGCGGACTGGCTTACCCGACCGCCTGCTAGCTGTCTCACGTCACAGAAGTCAGATAAATCCCAGCACATAGAGACTCTTTCACCTAGATATTATCACATAGAGACTGTGTCTGTTCCACGAATTTAGTAAATACAAAAAACCATCAAAACCATTCAACGGTAAAAATTTAATTGATGTCCAACAAATAAACAACAGATATAATACAGATGATCAAATGATAAAGCTCGGGCTGCTGAATATTCAATCCCTTTCCTCAAAAGCGCTTATTGTTAATGATATGATTACAGCTCATAACCTAGATGTGCTGTGTTTGACAGAAACCTGGCTAAAACCTGACGATTACATTACTTTAAATGAGTCCACCCCCCAAGATTATTGTTATAAACATGAGCCGCGTCTGAAAGGTAAAGGGGGAGGTGTTGCTGTAATTTATAATAATATCTTCGGTATTACTCAGAAGTCTAGTTTCAAATATAATTCCTTTGAAGTTTTGGTGCTTTATGTAACGTTATGTAGTGAAATTGATAAATCCCGTTTGACATTTGTGCTGGCTACTGTATACAGGCCTCCAGGGCACCATACAGACTTTACCAGAGAATTTGCTGATTTTCTATCAGAGTTAGTACTGGCTGCAGATAAAGTCCTAATTGTTGGTGATTTTAATATCCCAAAGACGCATTGGGATTGGCATTTAGAGACATTCTAAACTCTATTGGAGTAAGGCAACACGTGTCAGGACCCACTCATCGCCGTAATCATACGTTAGACCTAATACTGTCACATGGAATAAATGTTGATACCATTGAAATTCTGCAGCAGAGCGATGACATCTCAGATCATTACCTAGTATCATGTACACTTAATTTAGCAAAGGCTGCAAAGCCGTCCCCTCGCTTCAAATATGGCAGGACTATCACTGCTGCGACTAAAGATTTCTTTGTAAATAATCTTCCTCATCAGTTTCATCTCCTCAGCATCCCAGATAGCCTAGAGGAACTCGATGTTGCAACAGAAACTATTGACTCTCTCTTTTCCAGCACTTTAGACACAGTTGCTCCCCGGCGCTTAAAGAAGATTAAAGAAAATAGTCCAACGCCGTGGTACAACGAGCACACCCGGGCCCTTAAAACAGCAGCTAGAAAAATGGAGCGCCGCTGGAAGAAAACAAAACTAGAAGTTTTTCGCATTTCGTGGAAAGAGAGCATGATTGCATACAGAAAGGCCCTAAAAACTGCTAGATCTGCTTATTTCTCGACTCTCTTAGAAGAAAACAAACACAACCCTAGGTATTTATTCGATACAGTGGCTAAATTAACCAAAGATAAAGCTTCACCTTCTGATGTTTGTAAACAGCACAGCAGTAATGACTTTATGAACTTCTTTACTTGTAAGATTGATAATATTAGGAAAAAAATTATAACCATGCAGCCGTCTACTACAGTATCACATCAGACAGTGCATTGTAGTGTCACTGAGGAAAAATTACATTCATTCACTGCTATTTGAGAAGAAGAATTGGCTAAACTCGTTAAATCATCAAAATCAACAACATGTATGCTCGACCCCATACCGACTAAACTACTAAAAGAGATGCTTCCAGAGGTCATAGATCCTCTTCTTAATATCATTAATTCATCCTTGACACTAGGATATGTACCGAAAACTTTTAAGTTGGCTATTATTAAACCACTTATTAAAAAAACGCAACTTGATCCTACAAAATTAGTCAATTACAGGCCAATCTCAAATCTACCCTTTCTGTCAAAAATACTAGAAAAGGCAGTGTCCTCACAGTTATGCTCCTTTTTAGAAAGAAATGGTATCTGTGAGGATTTCCAGTCAGGATTTAGTCCTTATCATAGTACTGAGACTGCTCTCATTAGAGTTACAAATGATTTACTCTTATCATCTGATCGTGGTTGTATCTCTCTGTTAGTGTTACTCGATCTTAGCGCTGCATTCGATACTATCGACCACACCATTCTTTTGAATAGACTCAAAAATTATGTTGGCATTAGTGGAATTTCATTGGCATGGTTTAAATCATACTTATCTGACCGTTATCAGTTTGTAGCAGTAAATGAAGAGATGTCACACCGAACACAAGTTCAGTATGGAGTACCGCAGGGCTCAGTGCTAGGACCGTTGCTTTTCACCCTGTACATGCTACCACTGGGAGATATTATTAGGAAGCATGGCTTAATTTTCATTGTTATGCTGATGATACTCAGCTCTATATTTCTTCACGCCCTGACGAAACTTACCAATTCACAAGATTAATGGAATGCATAGCTGATATAAAAAATTGGATGACTAGTAATTTCCTGCAACTTAATTCAGAAAAAAATGAATTTTTAATCATTGGACAAAAAAACTCCACAAGTAGTAACCTAGAATACTGTCTAACACTCAATGGCTGCTCTGTCAAGTCCTCGTCGTCAGTTAGGAACCTGGGTGTGCTCTTTGATACCAATCTCTCATTTGAAAGCCACGTTTCTAGCATCTATAAAACTGCATTCTACCTCCTTAAAAATATATCTAAATTACGGCACATGCTTTCAATGCAAAATGCTGAACAGTTAGTTCATGCGTTCATGACCTCAAGGCTAGATTATTGTAATGCTCTACTGGGTGGTCGCTGCTCGCTTAATAAATAAACTGCAGCAACTGTTTGTCCAAAACGCAGCAGCTAGAGTTCTTACTAGAACCAGGAAGTATGACCATATTAGCCCGGTTCTGGCAACACTGCATTGGCTCCCTATTAAACATCGTATACATTTTAAAATCTTGCTGATTACTTACAAAGCACTAAATGGTTTAGCGCCCCAGTACTTGAGCGAGCTCTTAACACATTATACTCCATCACGTCTATTGCGGTCTCAAAATTCTGGCCAGTTGATAATACCTAGAATATCAAAATCAACTGCAGGCGGTCGATCCTTTTCCTATTTAGCACCTAAACTCTGGAACAGTCTTCCTAGCATTGTTCGGGAAGCAGACACACTCTGTCAGTTTAAATCTAGACTAAAAACACTTTACTATGTCATACACATAAAACATTTTTAATTTATATTATTCAAATCAGTTAAATGATTGTTTTAGGCTGCATTAACTAGGTCAGCCGGAACTGGGAACACTTCCAATAACACCTGATGTACTCGTTACATCATAAGAAGAATGGCATCTACGCTAATGTTAGTCTCTCTGTTTATCCCGAGGTTTACTGCAGTCGGCCGGATCCGGGCCGTATCCAGACCAGATGGTGGACCTTAGCCTGGACATGACGACCATATCCCTGAAGTGTCTGTAGAGACCGTGTCAATTAAACTCCCCCCTGTAAATGCCGCATCGACACGACATCCTCATTAAACCCGTCCCCGGCGTGACGACTCCAATCTTTCGAATAATCCTACGAATATCTATTGATCTAATATGACTTCTGACCTGTAATGTTGCCAGAATCATAATCATACACTATTTGTTCGTCGGCCAGAGGAGAACTGGCACCCCGACTGAGCCTGGTTTCTCCCAAGGTTTTTTTCTCCATTCTGGCCCTGAAGGAGTTTTGGTTCCTTGCCACCGTCGCCTTTGGCTTTTGGCTTGCTCAGTTGGGGACACTTAAATTTCAACTATATTACTGATCTGCCCGCATTGACACTACATGATAATTGAAATGAGCTGGATGACATCACCGTTTTCACCAGAGTGGCTGTACAGCCGAATCAAATTCTGTTGCATTATTTTCCTGTTACCACTGTGAAGCTGCTTTGAAACAACTGCCATTGTAAAAAGCGCTATATAAATAAAGGTGATTTGATTTGATTTGATTTAAATCCCATATCAACCTCGACCAGTTGAACAAGAGACATGAATCTGCTCTTTTAATTCTTTCAAATAAATAATATAAAATTGCATAAATTATTCTTGAACTGACCAAAGTATTTAAAGGGATGGTTACATTACATTTTAACATAAGATGTAAAATTTTGATGGTAAATCCACAAATCCACAATTTATATAGAATTGTTGTAGTCTATACAGTATTTAATCGAATCACATCAGAATTAACTGTAATTAAATAACAAAGAAATTAAGAGTAATTCCTTACTTTACTTTCTGAAGGAAAAGTAATTAAATTACAGTAATTAATTAATTAGTTAGTAATGCATTACACCAACACAAGCAACTGCAGTGTAAATCCATTCATGCGCATCTGAGCTGCATTAAATGTAAATACAAAGATGGATTTTGTTGATACTGACTTTATTTGATTGGTAATAGCCATACAGTGTCGTCTGATTGAATTGATTGATTAAATGTAAGAATCTGACATAAGAGGACACAGATATGACATTTAACACATTTAAAAATATTGTTCATCTCTGGCTTTATTGCTCAGTGTTATTTCAGGGTTTTGATCTTCTCTCGACTGAGAGACACATCCTGTATTTTATAGTATTATAATGTCTATTTAATATTACCCCTAAACTTTGACTAGGCTAGGCATGTTGTATATTAATTGTTCTAGGAACCTCAAAGCATATTTAAATTTTTGTGTATTTTTTGCTACTCTATAATGATGTTCTAGTTGAGGTCATTTGTAGTGTAGGTAGGGCCCAAACATGAACTCAAGCCCAGGGGCCCCCAGTCCCCTCAGTCCTGCCCTGATTTATTTGTGCTATTGCTTGTAATTTGTTCATTTGTTCTTATTTTAGTACTGACTGTTTACTTGTCTTAATATTTATTAAAATACTAATAATACATTTTGTTGTGGTGGGGCCAGTGAAGATTTTTGCAGGGCAAGTAAAAATCTGGACCAGAATGAACCTGTAGAAAAGCTCCTTTGCATTGAGCCCTGTAAATATAGAGAGTTCCTTTCAAGACCTGCCTCTTTTGTTATAAAATTAAGTTTTGTTATGGGGAAAAAATAATGTTAAAAAAATGGGCCCACCAGAAATTTCACTTGGCCCACCCTGCATCTCAAAGCTGGAGCCGGGCCTGAACTGCACCATGGTATTGTGTCAGAAATGTGGTATATTCATATAGAATTGTATTATATTATTAATGTAGATGCATTAAGTGTATTAAACGAGTAGCCTAATGTAATATAATTACAGTATTTTTTGTGATTAAGCTATAGCATTTGTGTATTAATACTAAATGTATTTAGGCATGTTTTTCATACAAATACCATATAGTTAACTTTTTCCATGGTAGTGAGGTGCTATATGCATGGATTTAACTGTGGTTACCATGATCTAAATGTATAAAACTATGGATGACCAATGGTTAATTTGAATAAAACTCAATCAGTCAGAATATTTACATTTTACCATATAAAAATGAGGTTGTTACAATTTTTACAGATGTCACTGTTTTTGTTAATAAACATAAATTTACACCTGCATCCTAACTCAAGCTACTACTGTCAACTCACTGTCAAATGTCCATTTCTAAGAGACAAAACATGTAATATTATTAATATTGCAGCTTGTACTGCAAACAGTGCTGAAGATACGTGCTATCAAAGTCAGGCAACACAAACCTGTTTCATGACTAGAAACAATATCAGCCGTTAGCACATGCAGAAACTATTAGAAGATATTTATTTTGTTACTCTACAATAAAGAGTATACAATAAAGTTTAAAACCACAATTAATGGTCTGGTTTCTACAACTTTTACTTAGAAGCACAAATCTGACTTTAAATTTGAAAGAAATAAACATTTGACATTTATTGTCATAATTATCGATATCGACTGATATGAAAAACTTTATTGTGATACTTTTTTTGGCCATATCGCCCAGCCCTACTTTATAGGTACACTATAATTACCGAAAGTTATGTTGTAAATTTGTTTTACTTACGCAGTACTTTGCGAGCTGTAATCTAAAGTGTTACCACTGTAAGATCTGTGTATTAAAGTGAAAGCAGCGTAATATACAGTACTTCTGTATATGCTGTTAATATGAACCAAACAACAAAAGGAAAACAGAAAATCACTCACTGCTTTTGATTGAATAACTTTAGCAGCTTTAATAAGAATACATTTCTTACTTGAATGCTGCTGTTAAACACTGTCAACTCCAATATTTAAATCTCTTAATTGCCTTGAATGATCAGATGTGTTCCCACGTCACTGTGGCAATGATATATGTTCTAGATAACACTATAAATACAATATAGATAGATCTAAATCTAGACGATAACTTGTATCATCATTATATATTGTCATATTTTCCAGCCCTAAAACTTACTCTATGGTAAATCCATAAGGCATTATAGACATAACAGTATGAGTTTCTGTAAAGCTCCTTTGGAAAAAAAAAATGTATCATAAAAAGCACTATACAAATAAAAGTGACTTTACTTGCATATTGAAGTGCAGCAGAGTAGCAAAAAGTATATCAGTTATTGGTGGGGCCTGAAAAATCTTCAATGTCATATGTCACAGTTCCATGTCATTGGCGTCGTCTCAAGTCTGACAAAGTTTCTTACGACATGCCCTGCTTCAAGTCTGACAATGATCAGTCTGCTCAGTCTGCTCAGAACTAAAGTTGAATACATCTCTTGTGTTTGATCTTGTGGTGCCATATACAAACAGCATTGTCATGATGTAAGTTTCCTGTGACTTCAGAGACATACATTGGTCACAGGAGAGGCCATGAGCCACCATAAGCAAAGGAAGCAGATTTCAAATTGCATGCTATGGCATGCAAGTGCCATTGAGATTATAGGAAATGTTAATGGATATTTTTCTCTGAGTATTATAAGCATCCTTGTGTTTATGCTAAAATAATCCAAAAAATTAGCCAACGGGGTTAGAAAAATAAACTTAATTCAAGATATATTCTCTGAAAACAACACAAATATCTTGTTTTAAGCATATAATAATAATAGATACTGATAAAGAATTTTTTTTGTGTGTGTGCAAAAATAGATGCGACAAGGTGCGAGAAGAGTAAGGAACAGCGGAAGGCGAGAGAGCAGAGGGAGGGTGGAATATTTCAGATAGAGTTCTGTGTGAGTTCTGTAGGGGAAAGGTGTGTTTGGAGAACAGACAGAGGGGAGCTTTGTGTACCTCTCTCAGACAGGTCAGCTCCCTCTCTCTCTCTCTCTCTCTCACACACACACACACACACACACACAGCCTTCCTTCTTTCCCTCTTTCTTTCATTCTGGGCGCGCGGAGCTCCTTTGCAAGCCATATATGATGCTATCACTACTGTGTTGGGTTCTGCTGCTTTGTCAGGTAAGAGCCACCAATTCCATTCTCTCTTCACAATCAAAATTTGACTAACCAATAGCATCACTGTCTGTCCATGACCCTTTATGGCTGGCCTAGCTGGCCTTAAATATACATACTAATGTAACTTATAACTTGGCTTTGATATTCTGTAATGTTTGGAATGTTAACTGTACAGTACATGGATGCCATGCATTTGTAATTGTATTAACATTAGCATTAATGACCCAATAAAATCAAAATACTTTTTGTAGTTCATGTGTTGGTGTCTTTGAGGCCTATGCTGGTGTAGTCCTAAAGGTTTTAAAAGATAAAGAAGTGTCAGGTTCAGAGTAATGGAATGTAAATCAGCTTCTATTTAAAATCACTGTCTCCATGAGATTCTGTGTGACCGGAGAAATGGAATTTACTACAGAATCTCCTCAAAGTGAAACTTCCCAAGAGACGGATAATGAGATTTATGAGTTTGCTTTGGCATGTAATTTCCTATTATGTCTCTATTATGTTATTCTGCTCTCACAGAATGAGCTCATCCTGTAAACTTGGCAGAAAGACTTAAGATTTTTGTTTTGACCTCTGGTGACCCTGGAAGCACTTGTGTGAAAGAGATGGGACCCACAGTGAATCCTAGAGTACAGAAACATGACTGCCTTTATCTAATGATATATAGTCCATATGATAAACCACACCTCTCTAACTAACTACACTTAAACTTAAAGAACTAAACTTAGAAACTCCCTTTTAAGGAATTTTAAGGGCTCTTGTGGATTTCAGTGGATTTTCTTTGTTCAATTCTCTGACATCTGGGTGATACTATATTATTTTAATTATTGTGTTAAGCTTTGTTGAACAGATTAAAATGAAATTATTCATTTTATAAATTGATTATATCTATAATTTAAATATTTATATCATAGTATTAATACATTTCAAAATAATAATATATGTACTATAATATATAATTTATTTAGAATTATTATAACAATTTTGTGTAAATATTGTCTGTGGTGTTACAGTGGATTTTAAAATTGAGGAGGCACACTAATTGTAGCGCTCTGGGGATTTTTATTTTATTTTATTTTTTGATTAACTGCTTTAAAATGGCTTTTTTTAGACTTTATTCTTACACTTTTAGACATAAAATGTAAATAAATAAATAAATATAATATTTACTCACCTTGCCTATCACATAAAGAAAAATTCCATCCTTCTGTCCTTTTAAATGTCTGTGTTAAAAGAGCATGTTTAGTAAAGCTGATTGCTGTAGTGTAGCCTATATGGCTACATGTAGCCCCTTTTCAGCAGTAGTTTGTATTTCCACAGCATGAAGGTAAGATCTTACAAAATTATGAATGAACTGCTCGTTTCAAAATCTTCACGGTCTACTGGCATTTGTTATGATATTCGCTTCAAACATTACAATGCTCATAATAACTTTCGTTAACTCTACAATAGGTAAATCCACTTCACCAGCTAATATTATTCGACAGCGATGTTATATACAAATAAGAAATATACACTCTAAATATACACTCTATATGTCCAATTTCGTTTTTATTTTGTAGCTGCTGTTCGAATAGTAACCTGGTAAATTTGTTGGCGATCAAATATTCAATATCTCTACTCTCCATAATTAATGTAGTTGCTAGATTATCAGTGGGAGCATCTCTGCGATGATTGGTTGAGGGAGGCTAACCTCCTCTGCAATGTATTTTCTCTCAACGCTCTAACCACTGAAAGTTAAATATTCAATGGTGATTGACTATTTTTTTTTTCCAACAGATGCAAAAGTCTCTGGCTAATATGGATTTGCCTCCCCTTCGCCATCTCTATCCCCTCAGACTCGCCTTAGCATTTTACCGAAATATTGTAATTACATTGGCAGATTCGGGGAAGAGCAGCTGTGATTCCTACTTCAGTAATATTTTATGGTGTTACAATGGTGAAATTACAAACAAGAAATTCACAAGAAATTCTGAGACATGAAATGAAATGAATAACTGGGAATTTTACTAACATTAAATCGTATTGTTAAATTACCAGTAATAACATATGGCGCTGGTTTGTAATATTTAGTACAGAATCTACTACCTTTCTACTGTTACTTCTCTCTAGCAAGGCTCTTGGATGTAATCTACCTAAATGAATCTAAAGAAAGATTGTAAACTGATATGCTCATGTGGTATTTAAAAGTAGAAAATGAAAGACAGGGGTGCACACATAGGTTATTTACTTGCTGCCTGCAGAGTGTCAACACTGTAAATGCAGCTGGTTCGGTTGATGTTTTTCTTCCATAGGCAGCTATAACAGTAGCGCAGTCAGTAGATCTGTGTTAAAGGGCCACTTGTTGGATTTTTGCTCTGCCAGCCTTTGCATGTGAATTTGCTGCTAAACTCACTGAAGAGCCAGAGAATTACAGAACTACTTTACAGAATTCATTAACGGATGAATAAATATTGAAATGTTAGAAGCACTTTGATGCATTTAAAAAAATGTAACCTTGGTCAATTGCTCATGGAAAAGGTCTCAACCCTCATGATAAAATAATGGCCATGGATGAATTTGGCTAACTATCATGGTCTGAAGTTGACCTTCTGTTGCCAGATGTTTCAAGAGTTTCACTGTATCCTGTTCGCACTGTTGCTTACTCGGACTACAGATCATACGGTCATCCACATATTGCAACATCGCTGTACCTGACGTAAGCTGTAATGGTTGCAAAATCACAGGCCTCTTCTTTATCACACAATACAAACAGCTATCAATAACAAATCAAATTAGATATTAGAAATATCAAAACATTTGGATTTGTGATGGTTTTAGGGCCCCAAAAACACGGGCCGACCCTGCCAAGTGACCACATTTATAAAATGTTGCATAGAAACCGTTCTACATTTGATCTTACGATAATTTCTCAAATGTGCATAAGTGTGATTCAGAGAACGAACGTTTTTTTGTGTGCGTACGCCTCTTCCAGAAGTGAAATTTTTAAATCACAAATGATCTTGAAATTGTGTGCAGCTGAATGGTTTCAGATCTCCGCTTTGTAAACGCAGCCTAAATGTCATTAACATATAAAAGAGCACCAGTCAGCGTCCAATTTACTTGAGAATGACGAGCGGCAAGAATTGCTTTGATTTTAAAATACCCGCAGTACTCGAACTCTCTGCCACCAGGCAAAGTGCATACGTCTGCTTAGACCCTGATGTGGCACTAAGCACTTTTCCACGTCAAAGACCGTTTTTTAAAATATGAATGTTGCGGTGGTTTTTAGCGTACACACACTCTAAGATCAAATTTGTGCGTATGCACGTTTTATAAATGAGGCCCAGGATCCTGACACCGGGCAATTGTTTAAATGTGGATGGAAAAGCTCAGTTAGTCGTCAAATACAAACCCGTTAACCTTGCTGTCCTGGTCGTTGTTAGTGTTGTAGATCCCAGTTGTACAGGGATGTTGTGGTCACCTGCCAGATACTTTGACAAATAAGTGGACAAGTAAACACGGTTTACATCAGAGGTCACATGACAATATATAGTATGCGTGGATTGTATTCATATTACACACTATATGAAACATACTTTATCAGAGAACTTCATCAAATGTAGTACCTACACTGAAAGTAGTAGGGCTATCTAGTAGCATGACTGATATTATGCAGCTGTTATCAGCACAGATAATTCATCCACATTATGTGGGTTTGTCTCATTTTAGAGTGATTATATCGTCCACAATAACAACACATTCTTGACATCTGTAGGTAAAGAGTTTCTGCAAGATTCAGCATGTGGCACTCAACACAAAGAATGCACTGTGACGGTGACACTCCAACCAGGTTTGAGAGGAGCTCAGATGCTTTCAAAATAACTTTTCTAGTAACAAGCTACTGTTTCCAATGATTAGTGGTGTAGGGCAAAGATCACTGTTTTTAATGTCATATTAGTGTAACTTTGATGCAGAGCCAGCGGAGGTTAACAACTGTCAGTTATGTCTCGCATGTATCGCTGGCAAGTCAGTTCCCTTCGGTCTTCCTTCTCTCATATGTTTGGAAAGTTTGATTCATTTCAGTGAATCAGTTCATCCTAAATGTCTCTTTCTCTCTTAAAACAAGAGTGAATGTCAAGGAACCAAAGAGATAAGAGCATAGTACAACCAGGAGACAAGAACAGTGGTGTCAGTTGCTAATAATAAACAAATGCTAATTTGTACAGTGATGAGACAATCATGAGAGTATCTTAATGAAATTAAAGTGATTTCATAATATATTTTATGAAATCAAAGACCCAAAACTTTGAGCGCATACATGTGTTTAATGATTGCACACTTAGACACTTACCATTTGGAAAGAAGGCTGTGGATCAGCAGAAGAGTAATGTAAAAATGCAGTTTCTCAGAACGAACAAAAATAGAAAACATTTTGTTCCTATTTTCAGGGTTTTATTTTCTTTTTTCATGTATTGCAGGTCGCTGATAGCAGGCAGAAGCAGCGAGAAGGGACGGGCCTGGCGGAGAGGAGGCAGTTCTGTAGCTGGCCATGTAAATGTGGTGTCCGGCTGCCGTGCGCCCCTGGTGTCAGCTCCATCTTGGATGGCTGCGGCTGCTGCAAAACCTGTGCACGGCAGATTGGGGAATCATGCAACGAGAGGGACATCTGTGACCCTCACAAGAGCATGTACTGTGACTTTTCCAAAGACCAGCCACGTTATGAGGTTGGCATCTGTGCGTGTGAGTGAACGTTTTATGGAAAACCCTGTGTGGTTGTTACATCACAGCATCTATAAAATAAGATAAATTTACTTGAGAAGCTAAATTGTTTTCAGAGAACAAAGTTGTGTAATACAGAGCCATGATATGTGGGGAAAGATATTATGGCCACGAATTAAGAATTAATTCCCTCGACTAAGTGACCACATTCTGTTGATTCGTAAATCGTGCCGACCTTGTCTTAATTCACTCCCTCGATTTAATTTACTTAAATCCTGCCCACAATTTAACTAAAATGAGGGAACAAACTAAAACAAGGAATTGAGTTTAGAAGACTTAAGTTTAGTAGAACTAAGTTTACTTTTTGTACTCCATAGTCAATCCTGTATATTTTTGCAGACATGATGGGGGTTGGTTGTGACTTGAATGGGGCTCACTATGATAACGGACAGGCCTTCCAGCCCAACCCTCTCTACAAATGCACTTGCATTGCTGGAGCCATCGGCTGTACCCCTGCCTTCATCCAAAAGCCTGCAGGAATGTTGAGTCCTGCTGTGCTCCAGGGCAACCTGCCAGCAGGACTCAAGAGCAATCAAAGCCCTAAACACCAACAGGACACCACCTACAGGACCATGTCAGGTAAATGTGA
The DNA here is from genome assembly GCA_039654105.1 of Coreius guichenoti. Classification (NCBI taxonomy): domain Eukaryota; kingdom Metazoa; phylum Chordata; class Actinopteri; order Cypriniformes; family Gobionidae; genus Coreius; species Coreius guichenoti. Next base: position 20,945,766 of record CM077185.1, on the reverse strand, counting down.
GCCTGTGTGTGGAGATATTAAAGACAACGAAAACAGCATTCACAACACATAATGCATTTTGACATACTTCTGAGGGAATATTCTGAGAAAATACATTTTGGGCCATTTACTAAACAGGGCAAATTAGCATGAGAGTGCAATTTAAAAACAACGCAGATGGAAGTGGAAAGTTTTGCGCATGATCTACTGACGACGCGCAAATTAAAGCACACAGACGCAGCTGGATCATTTCCATAGTGACCAACCCAATCTACCAGTTAGCGTCTGGTTTAAGGCGGTAAATAATGGTGCAAATAGCAGTAAATTGATAAGCGCAAACCTTTGTAAATCACCTTGCATGATTCATTTAAATACTCTCCTCCCATAAATTTTGCATCTGAAAGGGAAACTCCTACAAATGCATATGCAATAAGGTCAGCCGCAAAAACAACCCTATCCACGCCTTTTAGCACTAATTTTTCACTGCGTGTCTTTAGTAAATCCTGACAGTAGTTATTTAACGCCAAAAGAGGGTTTGCGCTGGCGCCAGCTATTAGTAAATCTGGCCCTTAATTGGTTAATATTATTTTTCACCACCCACACAGTTTGTTACATCAGCAGAAAAAATGTTATTACAGGGGTGAAGAGGGTTATTACATTTTGATGAAAGGTTATGGCAACAAGACCAGTGATATTAAGACAGTATATAATGTAGGTTCCATTTTGATTTCACGTTGACTTAAAAGGAATGTTCCAGGTTTGATACAATTATGTTGGATAGCATTTGTGGAAAACTGCCTATTACCACAGAAAATGTTGGTAAATAACGTCTATTTACACTATTTACAAGTGCAAATATGTTAAAATCCTCATACGTTGTTTCTAATGTTTCTAAGTATAGTATAACAAATTCAATTTGTTTATATGGCTGCCCTTGAAGAGAATTTATATTGCACTGCTATAAGAGAATTGAACATCATGGGTTCGCTCTGGAATTTCTTAGGGATTTTTAGATTAAGTTTTTGATTCGAGTAAAATAAGTTTGTGGTTAACATTTCTTGAAGAGACTTTCATTACTTAGCTTTAAAAATGTAAGTTGCCACATGACTAATTGTTGTTCACTTATCGTAAGTAAATATAATCTGTCAACTCACATTTACATAGACTTGTCGATATCTTTAAAAAGCAATATGTAGTGTGACATTGTATTTGTATTAACCTTATTCATAACTATTATTCATAACCTTATTCAACACTATTCTAAAATCCTCCTAGAAATTCCTGAGAAACACATGGTCAATTAGCCTTCTGGGTTGTTCTAGACCAGAACAATAACTATACAGTACTCATTGATTGTTGCTGTTAGAATTTGAAACCTGGGGTGAGGTCAGATGTTTGAATGTGTGCTGTGGGATGACATAGTGCTTTGTGACTGTAACACTGAAAGCTTACAGGGATCCTCCCTTAGCCTGGAAGAAGAACTGTTTGGTCCAGACCACACCCTGGTCAGCCTGTTCGCGCACCTGCGGCATCGGCATCTCTGTACGAGTCAACAACAACAACAGCAAGTGTGAGATGAGAAAAGAGCGCCGACTCTGTCTGCTTCGACCATGTGATAAAAATGCTCTAAAGGGACTGAAGGTAAGAGATCTATCCTGCTGGAACATCACATGCTTTTTCAGTTGGTTTTAAAGGGTTAGTTCACCCCAAAAAAAAAACCCTTCATCACCCTCATGCCGTTCCAAACTCTTTTGAATTTCATTCACCAAAAAAGACAAAGATAATCCATGCAACTCCAGTGGTATAATCCAAGATTTCAGAAGCAAAATTATCACGAAAATTTAAGTTGTTAGTCACTCTTAAATGTAATCATTGGGTGCGTTCGCGGCATGTCGTAATTACCAGATTTCAACTTGTAAAAAGCATTCACGTCCTCGTAGAGCTCGTAATTACAGCTGGGAATTTTCTGTGAGCTCCTACTTGTACCATGTGACCACTGTACTACCTATCTGCTGCAGATTCATTTAGGCACTAATAGTGTTGGCAAAAAAACACAGCTGTGAACAGCTCAGAGTAGAACGTCAGGTCACCGTGATTTTGCCAAGTAAGACATGTTCCCGGAGCAACATATTTTATTGATCCTGGAACAACATTCCTGTCAAAATCAGTCCAAACCATATCCCTACACCTACACTCAAAAAAAAAACCTGTTGAATGAACTTAATTAAATTAAGGAAAACTTTTCCACAAAATTGAATTACATTTTTCCAACAAAATCTAATTTGTTTGAAATTATTTGTTGTAATCTTGTTGTATGAACTTAAATTAATTTAGTCAAGACTACTAAAAAATTGTGTCATTCCAACTAGATAAAGTTTTGCCATGCCTAATAGAGAATTTTTTTTTTTTTTTTGGTTACTATTGTGGTGAAGAGGTGAGCTTGTGCTTAGGTTGTGAGTAGCTGCCGTACACACACATACAGTGGGGAGAACAAGTATTTGATACACTGCCGATTTTGCAGGTTTTCCTACTTACAAAGCATGTAGAGGTCTGTAATTTTTATCATAGGTACACTTCAACTGTGAGAGATGGAATCTAAAATCCAGAAAATCACATTGTATGATTTTTAAATAATTAATTTGCATTTTATTGCATGACATAAGTATTTGACCACCTACCAACCAGTAAGAATTCCGGCTCTCACAGACCTGTTAGTTTTTCTTTAAGAAGCCCTCCTGTTCTCCACTCATTACCTGTATTAACTGCACCTGTTTGAACTCGTTACCTGTATAAAAGACACCTGTCCACACACTCAATCAAACAGACTCCAACCTCTCCACAATGGCCAAGACCAAAGAGCTGTGTAAGGACATCAGGGATAAAATTGTAGACCTGCACAAGGCTGGGATGGGCTACAGGACAATAGGCAAGCAGCTTGATGAGAAGGCAACAACTGTTGGCGCAATTATTAGAAAATGGAAGAAGTTCAAGATGATGGTCAATCTCCCTCGGTCTGGGGCACCATGCAAGATCTCACCTCGTGGGGCATCAATGATCATGAGGAAGGTGAGGGATCAGCCCAGAACTACACGGCAGGACCTGGACAATGACCTGAAGAGAGCTGGGACCACAGTCTCAAAGAAAACCATTAGTAACACACTACGCCATCATGGATTAAAATCCTGCAGTGCACGCAAGGTTCCCCTGCTCAAGCCAGTGCATGTCCAGGCCCGTCTGAAGTTTGCCAATGACCATCTGGATGATCCAGAGGAGGAATGGGAGAAGGTCATGTGGTCTGATGAGACAAAAATAGAGCTTTTTGGTCTAAACTCCACTCGCCGTGTTTGGAGGAAGAAGAAGGATGAGTACAACCCCAAGAACACCATCCCAACCGTGAAGCATGGAGGTGGAAACATCATTTTTTGGGGATGCTTTTCTGCAAAGGGGACAGGACGACTGCACCGTACTGAGGGGAGGATGGATGGATGGGGCCATGTATCGCGAGATCTTGGCCAACAACCTCCTTCCCTCAGTAAGAGCATTGAAGATGGGTCGTGGCTGGGTCTTCCAGCATGACAACGACCCAAAACACACAGCCAGGGCAACTAAGGAGTGGCTCCGTAAGAAGCATCTCAAGGTCCTGGAGTGGCCTAGCCAGTCTCCAGACCTGAACCCAATAGAAAATCTTTTGAGGGAGCTGAAAGTCCGTATTGCCCAGCGACAGCCCCGAAACCTGAAGGATCTGGAGAAGGTCTGTATGGAGGAGTGGGCCAAAATCCCTGCTGCAGTGTGTGCAAACCTGGTCAAGAACTACAGGAAACGTATGATCTCTGTAATTGCAAACAAAGGTTTCTGTACCAAATATTAAGTTCTGCTTTTCTGATGTATCAAATACTTATGTCATGCAATAAAATGCAAATTAATTACTTAAAAATCATACAATGTGATTTTCTGGATTTTTGTTTTAGATTCCGTTACTCACAGTTGAAGAGTACCTATGATAAAAATTACAGACTTCTACATGCTTTGTAAGTGGGCAAACCTGCAAAATCGGCAGTGTATCAAATACTTGTTCTCCCCACTGTACATGTTCCAAGATTGTTTGAGAGGGGTAGAACTGAGGACCATATGTAGACTGCGGGAATTGAATCAAACTAATTTATTTTATTTATTTCTATAAAAACTAATAACCAACACAAAACTTGTTCACATGCTAAGTGAAGTGTAACTTTTGTAGCATGCAAGTAATGATCAAGTAAAACACTTGTCCTCTGACATTAGCACGGTTACAGCTCATTGAGAACAAACTTATTTCACGTAGCCACTCACAGCCTAACCACAAGGTCTACACTTCACGACAATGGTAACCTCAAAAATCGACATAACATAAACTCTTTTAAATGTCAAATATAACTGAACACCAAACTTTAACAGGTCTTTCCCTTTACTAAAAAAAACACATTAAAAAGCACTTAATTTCAGCATTTACTCTCCTAATCTATCCCTATGCAAAGCATGCTGGGAACTAGAAATACACTGCCCAGTTCAGTCAGCGCAACAGAAATGATTCATGTAGTCCCAACACAAATGGTTTAGGTTAACTTAACATTTTACACATTTCATTTCATTTAACATAATACAATTGAGTGCAAATGGCAATTAAGTAAAAAACTAAAGATTTGTGTTGTTTCAGTTTATTTTATTTTAATAAACTGAGCAAATAGCTAGAATAATTTTTTTGAGTGTAAACCTACCCCGACCCACAATTTATCTCTAAAATCAGAGGGAAACGATAGGTGAATAACACTGATGTATAAGCACCTAACCCTGGTTGTAAGCCTAAACTTGATATAAACTGTAAACTTGTACCTCAAATCTGATTGGTTGATTAGAATTTTGTTCCAGGATCAACAAAGATATTGATCCAGGAACATGTTGTACTTGGTGAAATCACATTCACCTAGAAGGTCATGTGTTGCCATCTCGAAATAACAGTAATTATGATGGCGTGAACGCAGTGATTGTTCAACTTGTCCGAATTATATATTGTAACATCAAACCTTATTGGTTCTTGTGTGTCATTTGACATCATGAAGTCATTACACAAGCACCAATGAGGTTTGATGTTATTGACATGTTGCAATATTTGATTTGGGAAATTAAGACTTTTTGGATTTTTTCTGGCTGTCAAAAGTTAGTTATTGTGGTGAACTACACACTACCCAATAATAATTAATAAAGTAATTAACAAAAAAGAAACAAACCCTTAAGGTCCTCACCTGCTGCCATCTGTGTCACTACTGTTAATCAAAGAACAAAAGAAAAAGAAAATCACTCACTGATCTTGACTGAATAACTTTGTTCAGATGTATTTATTTCTGCTATTGCTTGTATTATTTTACCATATTGGAATCGAAACTGGGAATCGAATCGATAAAATGATACCCAACCCTACAGCTCACACAGTAAATTATTTTTTAAAGGGTAACATCAATCGATTAGGCTGATCGTTCTAAGATTAATTGTGCAGTTTTACTCCATTTGATTTCTGAGAGGTCTAGCATAATTTGTTTACAGCTGCTAGTTGTATAAACTTAGCCTTTATGTTGAAGGTAGGGTAGGCAAATTCGGAGCAGCTAGCAATAGCAAGCTAGCTTTGAAAGCATTAGATCCCACCCTCCCTTCAGAGCGTCTCCAAAGCCACGCCTCCTCCAAAACACAAAACGCTGGTTGCGAACAGCCAGAAGAGATTCAGCAAAGCGCAGTGAGAGATGGCGTTAAATTACCTCACGTCTCAAAGCATATAACATTACAATAATAATGAATGTAAACAACTTACAGAACTCTTACATGACTGCTGCAGATTAATTTCAGCGTTGATAGTGTTGACATAGAAATGCATAAATCTGAGTCTGAGGACTTGAACTGTTCCCGGGCTAATTACGAGCTACAGGCAAAACAAGTGAATTTTGGTCGAATTTGAGATTTTCACAAAAATGGGTTCATTAAGCCCTCGTCTAGTGATCCCAATGCTCCAAATAGTAATTAAACATCTAAAATTATCTTTATTTATGTTTTCTGATGACTGGTGCTTCCCCTCAGCACAAGTTATAAAGTGCAGCATTCCAACTTTGTGAATATTCATAGCGAATTCTCGATGGCATGAGTCTGAACCAAAGAAATGTGATTTTCTCATGCTGATCTAAACAAAACTTCCAACAAATCATACATAATTTCGAAGGTTTTTTTAAATAGAAAATGTGAAAACTCATTTTTGAAAATTTGCTCGTGACACATTTTGCCAGCACGGGTCACATATGTACTTTTTTTTTATATTTATACCACTTCTATTATTGATTGCTATCACAATGTGAAGAGAGTTTCAATCAGAATAACAAAAAGTTAAGTTTTAAGAACTAGTTTGACCAACTAGCAGTTAGGTAAGAGGTAATCAGTCTTACTATTCTGATTAAAATTAGACCGATCTAACTTTTATGTAAATTACTTAAAAAAGTTAGGACCAGTCTTAGAAAGAGAAAAAAACCTACAGTCGAAAAAAAAATAGATGACTACCTTTTAAGAATAGTCTAAGCAGTTTATGCAACCGGCCACAGGTGTTACTTGCTGTATTTTATTATCTAATGGAATGACATTCTAAATGTGACTAGACATTCTAAATGTAAAAATCCACATACTTTTTGGCGGAAATGTAACTGTCATTCTTTTATGTCATTCTTTTACTAATTGAGTTGATAGTTGAATAAGATAAGCTTTCAGGGCAATATGATCTCATCAGCTTTCAGATAAAGCCCTGAAAGCTTGTCTTATTCAACTACCAACTTAATTAGTGGATTTGCAAGAACTGACCTTTAAAAGTGTCAGGTGTCAGTACTCATGTAAGATGACAACATATTACAGCATTCCTAAGGATCTTGCAGCGAGTTCTCATGGAAACAAAGGGTCAAGAACAGGCGTGTGTGGGCCTGACACAAACACAAAAGAAAACAACTGAAAAGAAAACCACCATAACCTGATGCTAATAGGCTAGGCACTTTCCACGAACTGGGCACTATTGGACTTTCTGTAAGTGATAGAGGCACACATCCCAGTTTGTTTATTTATTTGATAACTATTAGATATGGTGCATAAACTAATCTACTGTAAAATTAAACTAGCAAGAAAGATTTTACCACCTATAAGACATATTGTAGTGTTGACTGCCATATTACTAAGTTATTGTAAGAAAAACTGATGTATTTAGACATTTTCCAAAAGTTGGCAACAGGGTTGCAAAAATCACAAAACTCATAAGAGCTCATCCAGAGACTGACAATAGGTTTACTCCATGTCAGATCAAACTTCCTCAACTGAAATTTGTGCTTTTGTTAATATTTTTTTGGGGTGGTTTGCCGGACAGAGATTAAGCCTAGTCCTGGACTAAAATGGCCTTTTAAACCATATTAACAAAAAAATCAGCTTTCTCTGTCATGGTTTTAAATAGTCCTAGACTTGGTCTAGTCCAGAGTTCAATAAGATGATTTCCTGGAGGAAGACCAGAGCTACTCCTGGACTAAACCAGGAGACAGGTTTAACTTCAGATTAACGTTGTTTCAAAGAAGACGTGTATTACCTGGACTATGTCAGTGAAGTGTGTGTGTGTGTATCAGTATATATATGCATGCCCTATTAGGAGTTCTTAATGATATTTTAATTTCTACAGATTCAGGTAACTCTGTTGTTTTAGACCTGTTAGACCTGTCCTCTGCCTTTGATACAATTGATCACAAGATTCTAATCTCTAGATTAACATTGTGTGTGGGCTTGGGGGGAACTGTTTTAAAATGGTTTAAGTCTTTTTTAACCAACAGAAAATTCTCAGTTAAAATAGGAAACGTCACTTCTCCTACAGAAAACCTCAAGAGGCGAATTAGCGACTGACGCTAGAGACAAGAGTCCTTGTTAGCACATCTGCCTTCCATGCTGGAGACCATGGTTCGAATCCTGCTCAGAGTGGGTAGAGTTACATTCGCTCACAATTTTTGTAAACATAGTTTCTCGAGGGAATGCAAAACATTTGTGAGAAAGCAAAAGCATTGACAAATATTTTTTTTCTCCCATCTCATATTATTTTTCCTTCACCATGTCCATGTAGGGGCTTCGTAGATTCCACAGCTGATGTGTGCAGTTTTTCTTTGCTACTTGCTTTAAAAGAGTTCTCTTGTTATGTTTTTTTTTTTTTTTTGATTGCAGTCATTTTCTGCTGTCATTGTTTTCCTTGGATTTGCTTCTCAATTCCATGCAATTTTAAGATTGGTCCATTCCATGTTTTATGGGCAACCTATGTCATGTAAATCAGATTAGCACAGTTGGTTTTAAATTATCTGGTTTATTTTAGTTTAGGACTCCATAGTCCAGATGTCAGTAATCGATTAACTATTCTAGATTAAGGCCTACTCCTGGCTTAATTTTAACCCTGTACGGAAAACCACCCCTTTAAAGGGTTAGTTCACCCAAAAAGCTTCCGGGTGAGTAAATCATGGGCTAATTTTCATTTTTGGGTGAACTAACCCTTTAAGGAAGGAAGATACACATAAATTATTAAAATGGTCAATATTTACAAATAATGCTTTATTTTGTAAACTGGGACCAAAATTACAGTTTTACTTATGATTTGAAGCTAAACTACAGGTCAACCTTATAATAGTGGTAGCATCATTATTTTAGTTTTAACATAGAGATATTAAGTATATTATTAAAATAAACTAACTTCATAATAAGTTGACCCTTACTTCATTATATGTCAATTGTATATTCATAAGCTTCTACCCAGTTTCAGGAATGTTTTGAAAAAAGGCTTGTGATTTTAGCTACTTCAGATCCACATTTCAGTTTCACAGATGGGATACATGCTAACTGAAGTACAGCAAAATTATACATGTAACAGTTGATGGAATATTGCTTTAGGATTGAAACAAGTTTCTTTTCTTTAGGGAATTATGGGCCCTATTTAATTTTTGAAGAAACTTTACAAGTTTATATCTGCATTTTTTCCCTAGTTTTTTTATGCACTTGCCCCACCACAAAAGAATGAACAATTATATTGTAATATATGATATAAATATTTATATGTTTATAAATATTGTCTTTTTCTTTATAGAAAGAAAATGTACATTTGGACGATGTACTTTCTGAGAAATCAGACAATAAAGTTTCAATCAATCTCAATCCATTAAAAAAAAAAAAAGAAAAGAAAAAAAAAAAAATCAATCAATCAAATCAATTCTTGACTATTAAAAGTCATCTATGCTAAATAACAGCACAATTTGCAACAACAACAACAACAAAAAAATATATATAATATAAAATAATAATAATAATAATACACACATTACTGAAAACCAAAAATGTAAATTGGCAAGGCACAAAAATGGAATGTACAAGAATCAATGAATGTAAAATTTTCAGTGGAAAAGCACAGGCTCTGAAAGGGCAAGTGACAATTCCATCAACTGGACTGAAACTCTGTTACACCGGCAGGTCATCTTGTGCCTTCACAACATTGTCAGACAATGCATAAAAGGATGCTGAAATCAATGAATTCTTGTACTCAAAGATATGCAAGTACATTACAGTATATTAATTAATGAAGCAAAACTTTTCCAAAGTTCTATTTTTGAACCCCAAACCATAACCAAGAAATGAAAGAATTTTTTTTTCATTTATATGTGTAGATGCCAAGAGGGAAAACCTGCAGACCAAAATTCCAAGCCAGTAAAGCGGAGAAGCTCTCACTGTCTGGCTGTACCAGCGTTAAAAAGCATCGCCCGACGTACTGCGGCATTTGCACAGACAAGCGCTGCTGCGTTCCCAATAAGTCCAAAATGGTGAACATAGAGTTCCACTGCAAAGGAGGACCTAACGTACGCTGGAAGATGCAGTGGATCACTTCTTGTGTGTGTCAGAGGAAGTGTAAAGATGACAACGACATGTTCTCAGAGCTGCACTTAATATAAAACAGAGACAAAAAGGAAGTACACAATGCTTATTATTTTTACTTAAAGTAAGCTATAGCATATGTACAGTTATGGCCAGAAATACTCTATGCAAGTATGTAAACAAAGACACAAGTATTGTCAACACTCCTGTTGTAAATGTGTTCATGCACTTTTGTGGTGGTAATAAACCTCAGTACCTCAGAGTTTTTTTCAATTGCCTGCCATTGAACTGAATGTGTTTAGGTAGCTACAGTGGGGAGAACAAGTATTTGATACACTGCCGATTTTGCAGGTTTTCCTACTTACAAAGCATGTAGAAGTCTGTAATTTTTATCATAGGTACACTTCAACTGAGAGACGGAATCGAAAACAAAAAAACAGAAAATCACATTGTATGATTTTTAAATAATTAATTTGCATTTTATTGCATGACATAAGTATTTGATCACCTACCAACCAGTAAGAATTCCGGCTCTCACAGACCTGTTAGTTTTTCTTTAAGAAGCCCTCCTGTTCTCCACTCATTACCTGTATTAACTGCACCTGTTTGAACTTGTTACCTGTATAAAGGACACCTGTCCACACACTCAATCAAACAGACTTCAACCTCTCCACAATGGCCAGACCAGAGAGCTGTGTAAGGACATCGGGGATAAAATTGTAGACCTGCACAAGGCTGGGATGGGCTACAGGACAATAGGCAAGCAGCTTGGTGAGAAGGCAACAACTGTTGGCGCAATTATTAGAAAATGGAAGAAGTTCAAGATGACGGTCAATCTCCCTCGGTCTGGGGCACCATGCAAGATCTCACCTCGTGGGGCATCAATGATCATGAGGAAGGTGAGGGATCAGCCCAGAACTACACGGCAGGACCTGGTCAATGACCGGAAGAGAGCTGGGACCACAGTTTTAAAAGAAAACCATTAGTAACACACTACGCAGTCATGGATTAAAATCCTGCAGTGCACGCAAGGTCCCCCTGCTCAAGCCAGCGCATGTCCAGGCCCGTCTGAAGTTTGCCAATGACCATCTGGATGATCCAGAGGAGGAATGGGAGAAGGTCATGTGGTCTGATGAGACAAAAATAGAGCTTTTTGGTTTAAACTCCACTCGCCGTGTTTGGAGGAAGAAGAAGGATGAGTACAACCCCAAGAACACCATCCCAACCGTGAAGCATGGAGGTGGAAACATCATTCTTTGGTGATGCTTTTCTGCAATGGGGACAGGACGACTGCACCGTATTGAGGGGAGGATGGATGGGGCCATGTATCGCGAGATCTTGGCCAACAACCTCCTTCCCTCAGTAAGAGCACTGAAGATGGGTCGTGGCTGGGTCTTCCAGCATGACAACGACCCGAAACACACAGCCAGGGCAACTAAGGAGTGGCTCCGTAAGAAGCATCTCAAGGTCCTGGAGTGGCCTAGCCAGTCTCCAGATCTGAACCCAATAGAAAATCTTTGGAGGGAGCTGAAAGTCCGTATTGCCCAGCGACAGCCCCGAAACCTGAAGGAGGAGTGGGCCAAAATCCCTGCTGCAGTGTGTGCAAACTTGGTCAAGAACTACAGGAAACGTATGATCTCTGTAATTGCAAACAAAGGTTTCTGTACCAAAGATTAAGTTCTGCTTTTCTGATGCATCAAATACTTATGTCATGCAATAAAATGCAAATTAATTATTTAAAAATCATACAATGTGATTTTCTGGATTTTTGTTTTAGATTCCGTCACTCACAGTTGAAGAGTACCTATGATAAAAATGACAGACTTCTACATGCTTTGTAAGTGGGCAAACCTGCAAAATCGGCAGTGTATCAAATACTTGTTCTCCTCACTGTATATGCTTTTATATACTGTTGTTTTACAGTAGTTGGAAATGTGTTTTCACTAATGGCCACTATCCACCTTATTTTTAATGTAAGTGCGGGCATGGCTATTTGTAAACTGAATGTGGCTTTCGATGTCATCCGCTTCCAGTTATTTTTAGCTGTACAAAACAGCTTGTTATGCTGCCTGATATTGCAAACTGGTATTTCTTACCAAATCATTTAAATGTAATTATAAACTTGTTTGTAGCACAAATAGTTTTAATGTTTACTGAACTTTGTTATTCTTAGTCATTTACCTATAGCAGCCAGCTAATGAATCAGAAGTCTTGCATATTCACAGAAAATAGTTTTTTCCACACTGTAAAATAAGGTGGATAGCGTCCCTAAAGCTGATGCAAAAAATGCAGTGTACACTTGTGTTATGAACTGCCTTTTCTATGCACTAGTGAAATCGACCTGCATAGATGTGTCTGCGTTCACATATTTGAGTAGAGTATGTTTCAGTCTAAACAAATAAAAATCAGTGTTTTACTCTGTTGTTTGGAATACGGCAAGTTAAGAAGGGGAGATATTTTTGTAAACACTTTAATGAAGCAATGTTAAACATGTTAATACACGTCTTGCTTTACCTCTTACTCATGTATATCAAATTCTCAGTCACAGGTACCTTCCTGAGTATGGAGAACCTGTAGAGATAACTCTGCAGTGAACTTGTGGGATAACATACTGAACTTCCAAGACAGACCTACCTCTCAGCTCAGAGGTTAAGCACTGATGTATGCTTCTGAAAAAGTCAAAAGTCAGCATAATTGCAACCTAAAAAAAAAAAAAAAACACACACACACATCTACACTACACGTTATCCTGGAGTGAAACTAGAGGTGACACTGAAAACAGAAAGCTATCCTTTAGCATTCCTATTCATGTTTAACTGCATAAATATTCATGAAGGAAAAATATATTTTTCATAGCTTTAGAAGGTTTGGACAGAGGACAAGATAAAAGTAATTTAAAATAGACCATTAATGTGGTGCAGTATATGGGGAAAGCTAATATTAATATAAATAATATATTCAGGGACAAACTAAAGTCAAGAGTCAGATGAACCCGCACAGTACATACTCCCATTGGTAGCTGCCGCAACGCTGTGCATTTGCATAAAGCTGAACTCTCTTGAACTTTGGAACAATTCATCAACTTCCAGACAATTAGTCACTGCATATTGTTATTTTTAGCAGTTTTGTACCAAGACAGTGCTATTAAAAGACCAAATTCAACATACAACTTATTGATGATGAATACTACACATGGGCAGGCAGATAAACCTAGAACACAATATGAACGCAACACACTTAATTGCATGTTAAGCATTTTTCCATAGAAATCCATTAGCGAGAAAATGTTTAATATGGCTTAATGCATTAAGAGAGTGTGTTCATATTCTGGGCTCTTGTGCGTCCCTGTATATAGCATGGATTGTCAATAAGGTGTATACTGAATTTGATCTTTTAAAGGTGCAGTGTGTAGTATTTATGAGGATCTATTGACAGAAATGTGTTTTTAGTGGTGTATAAAGACCTTACATAATGAACACATTATGTTTTTATTACCTTAGAATGAGCCATTTCTATCTACATACACCGCGGGTCCCCTTACAGTGAAGTCACCATTTTGCACCGCCATGTTTTTACAGTAGCCCTAAACGGACAAACTGCTCTACAGAGCACTAGCTACTCTCTGCTGTTTCAGACGACAACATCTTTGTCCTGTGTCGGCCACCGTAGCTTCTCTATGTGCTTTGAAAGGGAGGGGTGAGCGGTGGGCGGTTGCAATTCGCACCCTCACCACTAGATGGCGCTAAAATTTACACTGTGCACCTTTAAATAGTACATTAAAGGAATAGTTCACCCAAAAATGAAAATTACCCCATGATTTACTATTGATTCTCCCTAATTCTTCTTTTTACTCTTTTATATTTTCTTTTCTAAAAAGGGGTCATAAAAAAACGTTTCATACCATTTAGCTTTGACCATATTCACAATATAAGAACTACTAAACACTGCTGATGCACAGCTGTGAAACAATCTTTATCATATCCAGTGACCTAATTATTGGTTTGGACAAAAATATTTAAAACCTGGAAAACTTTGAATGTGTAATGTCATTGCTGTTTTCATACTTATTATTATTTGTTCATGTAATGCAGGGATTCCCAAACTTTTTTTGTTGTTCAATTTTGACTCTCAAATATGTGTGAACAGACTGCAAGTTCTGGTGATCCATATACAGCACCCGTCACAGTATTTCAATCACTAAAAACAGCAGGACATTCTAAAACGCTTAACATGGCTTAAAGGGATAGTTCATCCAAAAATGAAAATTACCCCATGATTTACTCACCCTCAAGCCATCCTAGGTGTATATGACATTCTTTTTTCAGACGAATACAATCGGAGTTATATTAAAAAAGGTCCTGGCTAATCCAAGCATTATAATGGCAGTAAATGCCCAAAATGTAAAGCCCAAAAAAGTGTATCCATCCATTATAAAAGTAATCCACACGGCTCTAGAGGGTTAATAAAGGCCTTCTGAAGCGAATCGATGGGTTTTTGTAAGAAATATATTTTTCTTTATAACGTGTTAAATATGGATATTTTTCTTACAAAAACCCATCGGTTCGCACCAAGTAAATATTTTAGGTCAAATGGGTTTGTCTGAACAAAAAAAGTTTGGGAATGCCTGCATTACATGAACAAATAATAAAAATATGAAAACAGCAATGAACACATTACACATTCAAAGTTTTCCAGGTTTTAAATATTTTTGTCCAAACCAATAATTTGGTCACTGGATCTAATCACTGGAGCCATATTAAATGAGGACGAGAGTTTAAGCTTTTTGTGCTGACTGTGCCAATGACAAGACTACAGAATTTACTGTGTATGTTAATCTAGTATCAGATAAAGTGGCATTTCTGTTTTTTTACTGAAGTGTATTGACAAATTAATATGTGCTTTTCCTTCAATTAAAACTACATTATCCAGGCACTGTTTGATATTATGACTTTTTTATGAACTTTTTCATACAAAAAAAACAAAACACAACAACAACAAACTAATAACATTTTACATGGATGGGCAATTCCTGCCCTGGAAGGCTACTGTCCTGCAGAGGATCTAATCAAACACCTCTAAAAAAAGTCTAATTACTTAGATAATTAATGGAAGGTTTGTTAGATTAGGGATGGAGCTCAACTCTGCAGGACAGTGGCCTTCCAGGACTGGAGCTGCCGATCAATGCACTATGCACAATGTCACCAAACGGAATTGGAAAAACTCTCTTTGTCTGTTATAGCTCGTACTAACAGATCCACTCCAAATTCACACCACTGGTTGAGCCAATGTTTCTATGTCTCTACAACAGAGACATTTTACATTAAGAAAATATTGGTCGAAAAATGTTAAAGTACAGTGGGGAGAACAAGTATTTGATACACTGCCGATTTTGCAGGTTTGCCTACTTACAAAGCATGTAGAAGTCTGTAATTTTTATCATAGGTACACTTCAGCTGTGAGTGACGGAATCTAAAAATCCAAAAATCACATTATATGATTTTTAAGTAATTAATTTGCATTTTATTGCATGACATAAGTATTTGATACATCAGAAAAGCAGAACTTAATATTTGGTACAGAAACCTTTGTTTGCAATTACAGAGATCATACGTTTCCTGTAGTTCTTGACCAGGTTTCCACACACTGCAGCAGGGATTTTGGCCCACTCCTCCAACAGACCTTCTCCAGATCCTTCAGGTTTCGGGGCTGTCGCTGGGCAATACGGACTTTCAGCTCCCTCCAAAGATTTTCTATTGGGTTCAGGTCTGGAGACTGGCTAGGCTACTCCAGGACCTTGAGATGCTTCTTACGGAGCCACTCCTTAGTTGCCCTGGCTGTGTGTTTCGGCTCGTTGTCATGCTGGAAGACCCAGCCACGACCCATCTTCAATGCTCTTACTGAGGGAAGGAGGTTGTTGGCCAAGATCTCGCGATACATGGCCCCATCCATCCTCCCCTCAATACGGTGCAGCCGTCTTGTCCCCTTTGCAGAAAAGCATCCCCAAAGAATGATGTTTCCATCTCCATGCTTCACGGTTGGGATGGTGTTCTTGGGGTTGTACTCATCCTTCTTCTTCCTCCAAACACGGCGAGTGGAGTTTAGACCAAAAAGCTCTATTTTTGTCTCATCAGACCACATGACCTTCACCCATTCCTCCTCTGGATCATCCAGATGGTCATTGGCAAACTTCAGACGGGCCTGGACATGCGCTGGCTTGAGCAGGGGGACCTTGCGTGCGCTGCAGGATTTTAATCCATGACGGCGTAGTGTGTTACTAATGGTTTTCTTTGAGACTGTGGTCCCAGCTCTCTTCAGGTCATTGACCAGGTCCTGCCGTGTAGTTCTGGGCTGATCCCTCACCTTCCTCATGATCACTGATGCCCCACGAGGTGAGATCTTGCATGGTGCCCCAGACCGAGGGAGATTGACCGTCATCTTGAACTTCTTCCATTTTCTAATAATTGCGCCAACAGTTGTTGCCTTCTCACCAAGCTGCTTGCCTATTGTCCTGTAGCCCATCCCAGCCTTGTGCAGGTCTACAATTTTATCCCTGACGTCCTTACACAGCTCTCTGGTCTTGGCCATTGTGGAGAGGTTGGAGTCTGTTTGATTGAGTGTGTGGACAGGTGTCTTTTATACAGGTAACGAGTTCAAACAGGTGTAGTTAATACAGGTAATGAGTGGAGAACAGGAGGGCTTCTTAAAGAAAAACTGACAGGTCTGTGAGAGCCGGAATTCTTACTGGTTGGTAGGTGATCAAATACTTATGTCATGCAATAAAAAGCAAATTGATTATTTAAAAATCATACAATGTGATTTTCTGGATTTTTGTTTTAGATTCCGTCTCTCACAGTTGAAGAGTACCTATGATAAAAATTACAGACCTCTACATGCTTTGTAAGTAGGAAAACCTGCAAAATCGGCAGTGTATCAAATACTTGTTCTCCCCACTGTATTATTTATTATACACGTAGAAATGTTTGATTACTTTGTCTAGTAACAAAGACTTTATATACAACAAAACCCTATTCGGATGGTAATTGTTTCTCATGGGGTCGTAAGGTATTTTCAACATTTACAGGGGCTAGCTGGTGATTTTATTGCCGTCCGAATCAAGAATATCAGTGTTTTTCTCCCACCACCCGCGTAAAAATCCCCGGCCGAATTACCTACTGTTTTTTGGTAAACACCAAGGTCGTGTGGTGACTTAATTGCCGTCTGAATCCAAATCTCTGAGTTTACAAAAAGAGATCAATTAAAAATTCACTGTTTAAATTCTTTTTGTCCACTGCCGAGCACTGTACAATAACTACTGCGCTTCGCTGTAATTTGGATGCATTTGTAGCCTACTTAGACTTTTATTACTGAAATGCTGCAAAGTATTTACAGAACAATATTTCATCACCACTCAAAAAAGAAAGAGAATAAAAGCACGTAAACATTTGAAATGGCAGCAATTATAAACATTAAAAATATAAACCAAGCAGCTTTATGTTTACCTCATGTAAATAAGTTAACTTATTTCCGCTAACATTTTTAAAATGACATCATTTTGAGAAAAAATACAAGACAAAAAAACTATTTTAACTATAGTGTCTCTGTCTTCCTATTTTTAAACCGGAGATTTAAATAAATCACATAATATATAGGATATTATTTTCCTATTATTAAATTACATATGAATTTATTCTTATTATTCCAAGCATATGACATTTTATTTTAAGCAGACAATCACGCGGCTGCCCAAGTGAGCAGTGTGTACCCATAGGATCACAAAACTCGCTCCTCCACCATGAATAAATCGCCATCCGAATGCACGAGTTTTATCACTGAGGTGTCATGCAAAATTATTTTTATAATTTATTTTTGTTTTTTGAGCATAAGAAACAACATTGATGAGACAGTTGTTGCAAGATTTCATTGGTGATTTCAAATATGAAATTTATTCGTGAGCTTTGTGAACAGCTTTGGAGAATTGAATGTTTCCCCATTTAAAGAGATAGGAGCTGTACTTGAATGGCTGAAACAGCTGCCCGAGAGACATTTCAAAGATGGCCACCGACTG
Source organism: Coreius guichenoti (assembly GCA_039654105.1). Classification (NCBI taxonomy): domain Eukaryota; kingdom Metazoa; phylum Chordata; class Actinopteri; order Cypriniformes; family Gobionidae; genus Coreius; species Coreius guichenoti. Next base: position 20,927,786 of record CM077185.1, on the reverse strand, counting down.
AAATGACTTGGCTTAAAGGGACTTTGCTAGTATACACACAGGTCAGGTGGCGATGGTGAGTCTGGGCGCGTTGGGCATGAGAGGGCTTTCCAGGTGTGTGTAGTCTTCAATAAGATCTGAGATAGATGACAGTGCCTCATTAAATCCAGCCAACTCCATGCCATCCACTGCTAGATAATGATGCAAGTGAGCCTGAGGGGAGAACAAAAAACACCATTAATACATACTTTACATGGACATTTAAGTCACACTTAAAATTATAGGAATGTGAAGCAACATATCAAACCATGCAGCTTTTATTTTAAATGATAATTTTAAGTGATCACAAGTTTGTGAGACAATACAACTATTTTCAAGGGTAAAATGTGCAATTTTATATGTTAATAATACTATCCGATAACTTTAAGCACTTTGGTTTCCCTGAAAAGTTTAAGTCCTGTGGCGCTATCATCCCGACCATGGGCCGGATTCATAAAACACTCTTAAAAATACAATTCTTCTTAACTGCCATTTTCTACTTATTTTTTAACTTAAGAATAAAGTTAAGAATATTTTGTATTCTCAAAAACATTTCTTAAATTTAACATGTTTCAAAATTGAAAAATCTTATTTTATGGAATATTGCAAACTTTATTGTAGTTTATTTTGTTTATTTTATGATCATTTTCACTCAGAAACATCCTGAGTCCTTCACATAAAATCAGTCCACAGGCTTTCATAAACAACCTAGGAAGTCAGGAGTTTTTCGAGTTTCGTTACAAGCTGTTTACACATTGTCAAAAAAAACAAAAAACACAGTGATTAATACATGAAAATTACATATAGCCCCTTTAAGAAGACTTTTGTGAATTTGCCAGCAACAACACTGACTCATTTAATGGTGCAGGTTTGAAGCAGGACTATTAATTTCTTCAAGTACAGTTGAGGTGTTTGTTCAGGTGATTATTTTAGCAATGTTTGCTGAAACTATGGTGCTAAATTAAAAAAGTAAATTTAGCAAAAAAGTAAAAAGTTTTTATCTTAAAAGCCCAACACATGACATGAAACCATTTATTTCCCCTTAAACTGTCATTACTGAGAAAACTAGTGTCTGTGCATTAAAAAAAACAGGCAATTATGAATATGCAACGTGTGTGATATGCTATACAGTGGAGCTTTGGGACACACCTTCCTACGGTAGAGTTTCACAAAACGCTCCCTTAGTTCAGAAAAGGTAGATTTCACACATGTGTTGTTGGCTAAGGCCAACAGAGAATGTGAGTGACACACAGGAGGGACTGAACACAGGCTAGTCTTCCATCCCTCCTGATTCCATGGGACAAATGGCAGGGTGGGCTTTAGCCTAAAAAAAACAAGAAAAAAATAACACAGATTATTCTTTACTTTGAAATAGAGAGACTCAAGTAAATGATTGTGGATTATATAAAGATCACTTCATTAAAAGAGAGATATACTATAGCTCTATTCCTACTTAGACGGCATTTTAAAGCGCCACAGGAGTGCTCCTAATGCAAAGCCTCTTAAAAAGACGATGACAACAACAATCAGAAAAAATATGCCGCTAGTTGGCCAAAATGTAGGACAGAAACTGTCAAGTATAAGACAAGATGAGATAAGATGAAACTAAAGAAATATAAATAGTCATATTTCATTAAAGTTGCAGCACAGTACTTTTGCCTCTATATCTGTTTGAAACATAAAATTGCGAGTTACTTGAGTAGTTATTATTTATTTATTTTTTTTTACGTGGGTTGTGCTTCAGCACTGCTCCTCTGTGCAAATGAGTCTGTGATCACCACATCAGAATGGATCTGACATTGTACATTGACATGACAATAAGAAGTACGTCCTACTAGGCTACATGTGTCAAACTCCACTCCTGGAGGGCCAGTTTCCTGCAGAGTTTAGCTCCAACCAGCTCCAAAACACCTGCCTGGAAGTTTCTAGTAATCCTGAAGACCTTGGCCATTCCTCAGTATGCGTTCTTGTGGACTTGTGAAATGTCATCAGTCGCTGCCCAAGTACTGTTCCAATTCAAAATTCACATCTAGCCAAATACAGTTAAAATCCCCGGATGTGTTCTTGATCTGCCCCTTTTATCGAGGATGCATCAAGAGGTGACTTGTGCGGACTTGAGAAAGCCAGGTATCCCAGAATGCATCTCGCACCAACAAGCAATAGTTAATGGCAGACGAGAAAACCAGCGTAATTTTAAAAATATTACTGTTATTGTGTCACGAAATGTAGTTTTAATAGTGAGAATGTAGTTGTTTAAAGCTTAAATCTGTGGTTTATTTATAAAGATAACGCCTATTTAAAAATTTGTTCCAACGATTTTGGAGATGTAAGATCCAGGCGATCATCGGGCGTTCAGCGCTCATGTACCCCGCCAAGAACGGCCTTACTTTGGGTAGTCCTTCTGACGTTTGCTGCTGGTTCTGGTGCCTCTGTACAATTGTTAAATATGAGATCTAATTCGTCTTGTGTATAGAGGGTATGCATTGACGTCACTTTCCCGCCGGAACACGCCCCCCTCAGCCGGACTGAGTGGCAGAAGAGCTGCTGTGTGACTGGATTTAATGGGGGAAACTGCGAAAACGCGGGTAAAACAAATGATTATCAGTTTAAACTAAAGGTTGGACTCGATATAGTGTTTCTTACAACTTAACAAAGATCCAGTGATCCATGGATATTTACATGCAGCCAGGAATCGTGTTTCCTGACATTTATATGCGCCTGATTTCGACGCCGGGGAAATACATGAAGCAAATTTGTCTGTAAATGCTTTATATAAATACAATATACACTATATTGCCAAAAGTATTGGGACACCCCTCCAAATCATTGAATTCAGGTGTTCCAATCTCTTCCATGGCCAAATGTGTATAAAATCAAGCACCTAGGCACGCAGACTGCTTCTACAAACATTTGTGAAAGAATGGGTCACTCTCAGGAGCTCAGTGAATTCAAGTATGGAACCGTGATAGGTTGCCACCTGTGCAATAAGTCCATTAGTGAAATTTCCTCACTACTAAATATTCTATAGTCAACTGTTAGTGGTATTATAACAAAGTGGAAGCAATTGGGAACAACAGCAACTCAGCCACAGAGTGGTAGGCCACGTAAAATCACAGAGTGGGGTCAGCGCATGCTGAGGCGCACAGTGCGCAGAAGTTGCCAACTTTCTGCAGGGTCAATAGCTACAGACCTCCAGACTTCGTGTGGCCTTCAGATTAGCTCAAGAACAGTGTGTAGAGAGCTTCATGGAATGGGTTTCCATGGCCGAGCAGCTGCATCCAAGCCTTACACCACCAAGTGCAATGCAAAGCGTTGGATGCAGTGGTGTAAAGCACGCCGCCACTGGACTCTAGAGCAGTGGAGACGTGTTCTCTGGAGTGACGAATCACGCTTCTCTGTCTGGCAATCCGATGGATGAGTCTGGGTTTGGCGGCTGCCAGGAGAACGGTACTTGCCTGACTGCATTGTGCCAAGTGTAAAGTTTGGTAGAGGGGGGGGATTATGGTGTGGGGTTGTTTTTCAGGGGTTGGGCTTAAAGAAATTTCATGCTCCCAACTTTGTGGGAACAGTTTGGGGATGGCCCCTTCCTGTTCCAACATGACTGCGCACCAGTGCACAAGGCAAAGTCCATAAAGACATGGATGAGCGAGTTTGGTGTGGAAAAACTTGACTGGCCTGCACAGAGTCCTGACCTCAACCCAAAGAACACCTTTAGGATGAATTAGAGCGGAGACTGCGAGCCAGGCCTTCTCGTCCAACATCAGTGTCTGACCTCACAAATACGCTTCTAGAAGAATGGTCAAAAATTCCCATAAACACACTCCTAAACCTTGTGGAAAGCCTTCCCAGAATAGTTCCCTACGGATTAAGAATGGGATGTCATTAAAGTTCATGTGCATGTAAAGGCAGGCGTCCCAAAACTTTTGGCAATATAGTGTATAAAGCTATCATTTCTCTTCAGAAGACTTGGATTAAACTCCTCCATTCACCAGCATTACTTTTACAATGTCTTTGAAGGTTCAAAGTTTAAGGTGAATGAACTTTCAATGGATAGACAGAAAGCTCTCGGGTGTTATATAAAAATATCTTCATTTGTCTTATAGATTTGGAACATGAGGGTTTATAAATGATGGAATTTTCATTTTTGTATACACTAACTATAACATGCACTCCAAATGCGTATCCTGTGTTCAGATTTCGTCAAGATTGGGTTTCCCTGTTTGATGTTTATGTTTAGTTTCTTGCTAACTATTTGTTTTCCCTTCATTTTGGTAACCCAACTGACTTCGAAGACTTTCTTTTTATTCTCTTTTATTCTCTCTCTGTCAAAAATAAATAAATAATGGATGTAATTCCAGGTGTAAACAGGATTTATTGGAATCAGTTCACATGAGGAACATGTGCGAGTGCCTATGAAGAGGTTAGGATCCTGCCTTAGAGACCACCTGCATGTGGACAGAATTATGGAAACAGAATTGAATTATGGGACAGACAAACCGCTCAATATTCCGGCGCAGATCTGACAGCTGAACGTTTCCACGCAGCATAAGAGCACAGGCCAGATACAGGTTGTGTTTGGGGTCGGCTCTGATCAGCTGATGCTCCTTACTGAATGCATCTGAGAACATCTGATCCAGCCTACAGAACACAGCACAGCATTCAGTTATTCCCTTGATGATGACATAAGACACTAAGGCTTCTGTGGCAGGGTTTTTCAACTTCAGTCCTGGAGGGTCACTGTCCTGCAGAGTTCAGCTCTAAAGGGGCTGTCACAATACATATTTCGTTCTATTGACTTCCATTCATACGTATGCTAATGTGGGAGACAGGAGATGCAAGCTCATGTGAATTTTTCACTTATTACAAGCATAGACAAATACAATAAAGTAAGGTCTAACTGTAGTGTATTCAGATACAAACATGTAATTAGGCCTAAATATAATGTTCACTGTATAAATTAAATATAAATTAATAGTTTTGTTGTTTGATTAACATTAATGACTTACGTTAGGTCCACACATACTTCATTTGCAGTGTGTATGCAGTGCAGAAGCAGCACAGGCTCTTGTGCTTTCACATATGCCGCGTTTGCAGTGTGCAACTCATCCGCGGCTGTATATTGTAATGTAGACACATGCATTTTCTGTAAAGCTGCTTTGAAACACTATGTACTGTGAAAAGCACTATACAAATAAATGTGAATTGAATTGTATACCACAAATACATTTATTCATTATTTTTATTTAAAATCCAAAAGTTTAAATAAAACGATGTTTTTTTTAGCATTGTGATTCTCTTAGTACACTATACAGTTATACAATGTTTCATAGACATATTCACGTTTAAACGTACTAAATTTAAACATTATTTAATGCATTACTTGTATACAGATTATATATTACGTTGCTCAAGCAAGTGGCAAAACATTTAAACATATGTTAAAATCACAAACACATGACAAAAACAGCCGACTCTCGTGCCTTTTCTTTAGCATTTAAATTTTTCTACAAGAAATCCTGCAGGTCATAAAGAACTTTGTTTTTCCACCTCCACGAAGAGACAAGAGCCATCCATTATGTTGTCTTGTTTTTCTAAATGTGATGTGTAGTTTTCCTTGCTTTACCCTGGGCATATATTGACTTTGAAACACAGTAGAGTTTAAATTATATGCATTTACTGTGAACTTAATACATTTTCGTGTCAATCCATGTTTATTTTGATGCAAACAATGCAGTCAGTTTAATTCAGCTTGTGCAGCACAGCAAAATTAGACTTGGTGCATAAAAGATTGCTGCAGACGCACCGCTCCTGGAACGCATTGCCAGACCGCATCCGTGTGCAGTGTGAACGCTCTAACCTGTTAACATGGGCACAGAAAAAAATACGCTCCACATACGTACTGCAAACGGAGTATATGTGAACCTGGTGTTAGACAGCAGCAGGTATTTATATGTTGCTCCGTCACTTTAAGACCGAATGCATGGATCCAATATTATGATACACATTCAATTTCTTTCGCAACTCTTTACGTTAACTTAAGAAATAACCGACTGCGTTTACAAAATAGTTGCCAAGATTGGTATTTTGATATACTTTTGTATGTGTCCGCTCAAACGCATGGAGATGCGAAAGAGGAAACGCAACTCTCTGTGTGTGCGGCTGTTCGCACAGATAACAGAGCGCAAGTACTGAATTGATGGTGAAAAAGGCAGGTGTAGGTAAAACTGGGTAAAAATTACTGCAAATGTATAATGACAAACCTGCGTGGTGGTACGTTGACATCTGCAAGTGTGTAGAGAGGAGTTAGACTGGACACAAGGTAGTGTAACCGCGGGAACGGTACCAGGTTCATGGCTATCTCATTCAGATCCATGTTGAGAGAGCCCTCAAAACGTGCTGAACTGCAAGAGAAGAAATCAAATCGAATTAAATGGGTGATCAAATCTCTCAACAAAAGATTAAAAAAAAGAATCAAACTGCGCATTTGCGAACCGAAAATTACTGCGTGCGACTGTGAAAAAATATTTAGGCGCACCGATGCAAGGGACCCGATCGATTTTCATGAATTGATGTATAATACAATCGGAATAAAAAGTACAACTCCCAAAATGCATCAACACTGAGCAACAGTTACGTTTCGTACTGCGATCGGCTGCTTTTCATGCCTTCAGTCAAAGACTTTGCTTCAGTCAGCAGAGCAAGTGCAAAAAACGTGTGTAACAGACTACCCTTCAAAGATTGTTTACAAGTTGAAACAGGTGTGACGCAGCCATGCGCACTTACCAGACCGCCTCATGCTGCTGATGTTTCTTTGCAGTCAAATTAACTGAAAATACTACATTTGGATTATCATAAACAAGGTTATGATAATCCAAATGTAGTAATACAAATTAATTTTATTCATTTTTGGGGCAAAAATGCCACCAAAAATTAATAAAAAACAAAAAAATGCCCCTCTATGAGTTCTAGATTTTAATCTTTATCACACATAATATATAGTTAAAGCTGCAGTCCGTAACTTTTTTTGTGTTCAAAATTTACAAAATTTATATAATAAGTGACTACATCATGAATCCATTTTCCAAACTGTGTTTTTGTCTTATCCTGAATCACTCTGGTACACATATAATAAAGGGTCACACCGCTGCGGAGTAGCCCAGTACCTTCGTGACTCCATAGACATAAACAGAGAGAAATAGCTCTGGCTACAATGTTCTTCCGCAAGACGCATGTAGTTTTGTTTATTAACCGCTAGAGCCCCAAAAGTTACGGACTGCAGTTTTAAGCAATATCACACGAGTAGACTCCTGTTGCTCCGAGTATTGGCATGATTGCAAATGTGACAAAAGTCCAATAAACAAGTTGATATTAAGTGACAACATTTTAGCCACAATACTGTCTATTTTTTTCTATTTTGTGAAAATAATTTCAAACAAAGCCACAACAGAACTGTTGCGCATCTCCAAGCAACGGTGATTCCTGAATGAATCTGCGTTTTGAATGATTGAATGAACGACTCACACATTAAGACTTGCCGCCACCTACTAGCGGTTTTATTAACATAATTACATATACTTTCATATTTACACTTTACATAGATGTTTTTTTATTTAAAATATTAAACTTTTAAAGTTTAATTTTTACATTTTCCTATATTAAAAAAAATTATATTTAAAACACTCATACATTATTTACCCATGAGCTGCATTTAATAGTTTATGTAAATGTGTCTAAATTCCACTTCAGATGGAGCTTCTGTGCCACTTCTGCAGTGCAAAGATGGATCTTTTGATGCCGATTTCATCTGGTAACAGTCTGAATGTGTCTTATTGTTCTAACCGAATTTATTGTTTAAATTAACATTTAAAAGCAAATTATCTATTTTAATTTAAGAAATTGACAAAAGATGATGCATACATTTAATAAGATTAGGAAAAATTGCTCTTATAATGGTAAAAATGCCACTGGAAATTAATTTAAAGGGGCAAATATCGCCCTGTAATGGGAAAGTTAATGTCTGTTATTGATAAGAATGTGCTCCTAATTTTTGTCAAAATGTTCGCATAGAGCCCTGTCAAAGACAACAGATTACCAGTTACATTACTTTCTATAAACTCTTTATTTTATAACTACTTTTACATTTTCTGGTTCATAAAAAAAAGGATTTAACTGCCCATTTTTGTGTGATAACCATAATCAGTGCTGGTTAGATTCCTTCAGGCCAATCAGCTTCGTATTCAACGATACAAAAACATACAAGAAGCATCAACATAAGAAGCATGATTTATGATTTGGCACGAACCCACTATAACAATATTGTAATAAATATGAAATGACTACGAAAAATGTTTATAACAATGTGAAATTTTCAATAAGAGACACTGGCTATAAATGTAGGTAAAGGGCAGACGAGGTGACATATATTTCTCCTTGTGTGATTGGCCCAAGCTTAATCCTGACCTCATCATAACTCTCCACTGTTCTCTCTCTCTATATATATACAGTGGGGAGAACAAGTATTTGATACACTGCCAATTTTGCAGGTTTTCCTACTTACAAAGCATGTAGAGGTCTGTAATTTTTATCATAGGTACACTTCAACTGTGAGAGACGGCATCTAAAACAAAAATCAAGAAAATCACGTTGTATGATTTTTAAATAATTAATTTGCATTTTATTGCATGACATAAGTATTTGATCACCTACCAACCAGTAAGAATTCCGGCTCTCAGACCTGTTAGTTTTTCTTTAAGAAGCCCTCCTGTTCTCCACTCATTACCTGTATCAACTGCACCTGTTTTAACTCGTTACCTGTATAAAAGACACCTGTCCACACACTCAATCAAACAGACTCCAACCTCTCTACAATGGCCAAGACCAGAGAGCAGTGTAAGGACATCAGGGATAAAATTGTAGACCTGCACAAGGCTGGGATGGGCTACAGGACAATAGGCAAGCAGCCTGGTGAGAAGGCAACAACTGTTGGCGCAATTATTAGAAAATGGAAGAAGTTCAAGATGACGGTCAATCTCCCTCAGTCTGGGGAACCATGCAAGATCTCACCTCGTGGGGCATCAGTGATCATGAGGAAGGTGAGGGATCAGCCCAGAACTACACGGCAGGACCTGGTCAATGACCTGAAGAGAGCTGGGACCACAGTCTCAAAGAAAACCATTAGTAACACACTACGCCGTCATGGATTAAAATCCTGCAGCGCACGCAAGGTCCCCCTGCTCAAGCCAGCGCATGTCCAGGCCCGTCTGAAGTTTGCCAATGACCATCTGGATGATCCAGAGGAGGAATGGGAGAAGGTCATGTGGTCTGATGAGACAAAAATAGAGCTTTTTGGTCTAAACTCCACTCGCCGTGTTTGGAGGAAGAAGAAGGATGAGTACAACCCCAAGAACACCATCCCAACCGTGAAGCATGGAGGTGGAAACATCATTCTTTGGGGATGCTTTTCTGCAAAGGGGACAGGACGACTGACGACTGAGGATGGATGGGGCCATGTATCGCGAGATCTTGGCCAACAACCTCCTTCCCTCAGTAAGAGCATTGAAGATGGGTCGTGGCTGGGTCTTCCAGCATGACAACGACCCGAAACACATAGCCAGGGCAACTAAGGAGTGGCTCCGTAAGAAGCATCTCAAGGTCCTGGAGTGGCCTAGCCAGTCTCCAGACCTGAACCCAATAGAAAATCTTTGGAGGGAGCTGAAAGTCCGTATTGCCCAGCGACAGCCCCGAAACCTAAAGGATCTGGAGAAGGTCTGTATGAAGGAGTGGAATCCCTGCTGCAGTGTGTGCAAACCTGGTCAAGAACTACAGGAAACGTTTGATCTCTGTAATTGCAAACAAAGGTTTCTGTACCAAATATTAAGTTCTGCTTTTCTAATGTATCAAATACTTATGTCATGCAATAAAATGCAAATTAATTACTTAAAAATAATACAATGTGATTTTCTGTATTTTTGTTTTAGATTCCGTCTCTCACAGTTGAAGAGTACATATGATAAAAATTACAGACTTCTACACGCTTTGTAAGTGGGCAAACCTTCAAAATCGGCAGTGTATCAAATACTTGTTCTCCCCACTGTATATATATATATATATATATTTTTTTTTTTATTTATTTTTTTTTTTCCCAGGCTTTACCCTTTCCATAACAACATTGAAAGCTCAGCCAAAATGGACGAACAGCTGATGATAGCTGTACAGGGCGGGTTTTTTTCCTCATCTTCATAAATATATCTAGTAGCAGAGCACATGCAAGGGTTGGAAATCCATTTATCCATTGCTGAAACTTACTTGTCTTCATGAAGAATGCGGCTTATGATTGCTTAGCAACAGCAGACACGACGGGACGGGAGTGCACGTTCCCGGTCGCTTTTTGGAAGGAGAAGAAAGCAGCACGGCTGGCGTTTTCCACGCGTTTTTAGACTCACATAGCGATTTTATTACTATTTCGATTAATCGCACAACCCTACACTGTGTCTCACGCATCACACTGTGTGAAATACAGACTGAACGGAATGTCAAAACATCCCACCACCGTATGGCCAGGTGATATGTAAACTACGTTTCTCGGCTAGATAAAGCAAACCTGCTTCTTGCTAGTAAAGTTTTGATGGATGAGGATTGCAATCAAGGTAAAGACGATTGCAGTGACGTACAGGATTCGTACAGTAAACACCCGTGAGTCTGTTATTATTGATGTGCAACAGTGTATATGCTTTGAGAATCACCATTTAATTTGATTCATTTGATTTGATTTGATTGATATAGCAAATTATGACAAAATTAATGTCAAACAAGATAAATGGTGTATTCTGGTGTATGTAAGTCAGGAGTGAAATGCATCCAATTTCTATTAATCTCAATTATTATGCACAAAATAATTCCTGTGATTCATCTTTAAAAGATTATTTTTGTGTCAAAAGCATTCCTCTTATTATGTACTTCTCTTTTAATGCCTAATGTAGGTTTCACTTCACTTTCACAACTACATAAAGCACAAGCATTTCCCATTTTTAGCACATGATTTAGTACCTGGTAATATTAAGAAGTAGATTGGCCACAATGTTGTTCATGGCATCAAAAGGTTTTTCAACCTTCACCACCCCTCCTTGTCCAGAGATGATGGTACAGTCCTTCTTGATGGTACAGCCTGGTTTGCCAGTGTTGGACATATGCTGTATCTTACCAACAATATCCACCAGAGACTAGAATAATAGTAGAGAAAAATAATTAAAATTGTTATGATTTGTTCACCCTCATGACATTCCAAAACTGTATGAGTTCCAGTATGTTTTTACACAAAAGGAAAAGTTGTGAAGAACATCAATACAGCTATTTTCCACACAGCAAAAGCTGCAGTGATCAGAAGCTGAAAATCTCCCGAAAAAAAAAAGTCTGTTGGTGCCTCAGTGACAACTTCACTCAGAGAAGCTGTCAATCATGACGTCAAACCGCCCGTTTTTTATAGCATCAAACAACTAACTAAATCCAAACTTATTTAAAAACGAACACTTGAAATGAAATCAGCGTGATAAAAACTGCCTAAAATAACAGAAACCATCTTTGGGAAAAAAATTTAAATAAAAAATTATTTGAAGTGTAATTTGACTGTTTAGTTTGTCTCGCGTCCATTAGAATACATGGAGGGGCAGGGGTTATGAGCTATACTGGAACCAACTACCTGGGGGCGATCGAGACGTTTTGGCTTCAGTTTTCAACACGAGTGTGGCACGCTTGCACTAACCCAAGGACGTTACGGATGGCTTCACGACCAGGTCCTGCGAAAGCTAGCAAAAGTCATTGAGGCACGTAGACTGGAAGCCAACAGGGCCAGCCCAGCAATATCTCATGGGCTGCAAGGGGTGAAGCACTAAGCAGCACCACAAAGGAGTGGTCCCTGCGGTCACCCGGAGGCAACTGGGAGCTGAGAGCTGATCTTGATCACCAGCTGAATTTTCCACAGCAGATCACCGCAACCTCCCTCCAGCCAGACATCATGCTCTGGTCTACTATCACAAGAACAGTCGTTATGGTTGAACTGACTGTGCCATGCCATCTTGTTGTCCGAGGCACCAGGTTGTCAAAGGCACTAAAAGATCTGGCAGAGGAGGCAGAGAAAGGGAGTTTATGGCTCTGGCTCCGGAGAAAGGACAAGGTGTGGGGTAGAGAAGGATCCTAGGGCTGGCTTCAGAGGGTGGTAGGGAGACGTGATGCTGAAACATCAACAATGGGTGGCTCCTGGCTGACGACTCTGCAGCCACCCCAAATCGCACTATCAGAGGTGCGGCAGGCAGAAATGCCTTGCAGGTATTCCTACCTGTGCTTACAACTAATTGGCACGTCAACATATTCAAATTGTTGTTGTTAAATCTGGTGTAATGTGTCATCACATACTTTATCGAAATATACATGACCACAAATAGGATTCGAGAGCTGGAAGAGGGAAGGACGTAATTACAAATTATAATGTGGTTTAGATAGGAACTTCCAAGGTTCTTTATGGCGTTTCTTTCTTTTTTTCTTTTTTTTTTTTGGAGCTTGCAAACATCTGTGCCCATTTCCTTTCATTGTATGTAAAAGAGCAGTGTGAACATTCTGCCTAACATCTGCTCCACAAAACAAAGAAAATCAAATGGGAAAAACATGGGAGTAGGTAAAGGATGACAAAATTTTCAGTTCTAGATACCCTTTAAATGAATCCATACCTGGTTATCTACTGGCAAGACACAGTCTGCATGTTCTGTGAGTTCTTTCATGGCTAGGACGCTGTTGTAGGGAGAGGTGATGACATCATCTTCTGCTGTCGGGTAAACGGAGGTCACAATACGACATACCTCTGGGAACTCCTCTTCTAGAAGCTTCAACACAAATGTGCCTAACCCCGAACCAGTCCCTAAACACAAATGTACGATTAGGTCACCCCATGTTTCTCAAGCACCAAATCTGAATACAGGTAACATGACAGTCATCAGAAGCTCACCTCCTCCCATGGAATGAATGAGGAAGAAGCATTGAAGGCAATCACAGTGTTCTGCAGCCTTACGGACCTGATCCACAATCTGCTCTCTGTAGGTCCAGCCATATGTGTGGTGCCCGACCGCCCTAAGGGTCATAGACCAATCACACGGTCAATCACTGATCAACAGTCAAAAAAACAATGTATAACTAAAATCACTTCCAAGCTGTTAATGAATGAACAGCACTCTTAATAAAATCAAATCAGCACTTTTGTAATACTGCTTGTCCAATCCAGTTAGAGGGACAGAACTAACGATTGTATGCAGTGCATTCAGAAAAGATTCAGACCCCTTTGTTTTTGTTTTTTTTCCACATTATGTTCCAACCCTATGATAAAAATAATTTATTTTTTCACATCAATCTACACTACATATCCCATAATGACAAAGCAAAAAACAGATTTATAGACTGTTCAAAACTTTGGGGTCAGTAAAATTTGTTAATGAAAGAAGTCTCACCAAGGCTCCATTTATTTGATCAAAAATACAGTAAAAGCAATAATAAATGTAAAATATTATTAAAATTTAAAATAACCATTTTCTAGTTAAATGCTTTTAAAATGAAATTATTTCATGTGGTGTCATTACTCCAGTCTTCAGTGTCACATGATCCTTCAGAAATCATTCTAATATGCTGATTTGGTGCTCAAATAACATTGATGAATAGAAAGTTCAAAAGAACAGCATTTATTTAAAATAGATTTCATTGTTACTTTTGATCAGTTTTTGCATCAATAACACACCTATACAATGCCTCGGTTGGCAACTGATTTTGTGAACTGAAATGTGAGGCAACATGACAATGTCTGACTCAGTTTCACTCATCACTGGCTGCTGTCATTTCAATCAAAATCAAAGTTTCTGAATACCTAGTAAGAAGTAAGAAGATGACGAGCAATCGACCTTGAGCACTGATATATGAAGAACCACTTAAACAGTCAAAAACCATAAAGCGTGACTGTTCAGTAACATGCCTGGAGGCTGTCAAGAGCTCCTGAAGTATAAAAACACATGGGTGTGTCGACCACATAAGTAACAAGTAGGCCCAGTTTATACCTGGTTTTAAGATCCATCTTAGGTGATCTGTGACAAGCAGATTGAAGGTCATCCCGTAAAGTTGTTTAATGAGTGCGTTTACATGACCAACAATTACATAATAAATAGGAAGGACAAAACAAGTAATTTAATGATGCTTGGTTTCAATAAAAGCTCGCTGAGAGCAGGGATGCAAAGGGATGAAAAATGAATAAAAAATTTTAACGGATTTCTTTGTATATAGCATTTTCTCTCTGGTTTCTGCATTCTTCCTCTCAATCCTTTCAGGTCTCAATGGCTTTTTCCTGGACCTCATCAACATCCTCCATGTCTGCTTCCTCCACATCTGACTCATTTTCATCTCCAATGTCACTGCCTTGTTGAAGATGTGCTCTGTATAATTTCCGGCCGAAAATATGAGCAGGAAATATATTTTATTGTTATTAAAAACTTTAATATTAATACAATGATACAAAAGCTTATTTAAATTAAGAAAGATAATTTTCAAAAAGCATTTTCGGTTTCGGTTTTCAGCCAAGTGCATCCAGAATTTTTGGTTTTAGCCCAGAATTTTAATTTTGGTGCATCCCTAGTTGCAAACCTTTATGTGAGGGTTCCCAAACAGTGCCTAGTTGCGCTCCGAAGCAGCTGATGTTGGTGGGATTTGGAGGATGATGGAGGCTACAGGTGCAAGGGCATCAGATCCTCACAGTCCCTTCACGATTCTATCTTATAATGATTCAAATCGATTCATAAATTTCAAAACTCGAATGTCTGTTAATAACGTGATGTTGATGGAACAAAGAACAGTGCAGCACCTGGAGAGTTTAGAGCGCACATGCTTGCAACGGGGGACAAATGAAGCTTACTTGACAATTAGTCCTATATCAACATATTAATATAAAATAAAATAAATATTTATTTAATGTATATTTACCGGCACACATCAAGCTCTTTTGTACTTTTCACACACAGTAAAATATTGAGAATGCAACAGCACATATTATATTTTTCTAACTCCAAAAAATTGGCCACTGATCAGACCAGCTGATAATCACACATTTTAATGATGAAAAAGGCGCACGTGCTCACACCGTGAGAGGCGGATATGAAAGGCTGAGCAGTGGCGGCATAAAAAAAAAAAAAAAACAATAACATGAGATTGAAAAATAATAATTCAACAAAACTTTACTTAAAGTTTGGGGGCAGAGGTTTTCTTATATGTAAGGCTTCAAGGACAATAAATTGCAATAAAATTTAGAATCATATCTCAAATCAAATCTATGCATATATCAAATCGAATTGAGATTCAAAAATTGAGAATCATTTTTTAATCGAATCATGAGATTCCAAAAGATTCCCACCCTTAACATATACTGTATGTGCTGGCATGACTGCCATATCTCATCCCCTTCCCAAAAGCCTTGCTTGGTACGATACTTCTCCAGACTGCTGAGAACTTTGCCTTCATCAGGACCCTGGTGGTGAGACATGACAGTAATAACAGTGTAAGCTATGTTTATCTCTTCACCAGAGAGTATGCTTTTCTCATACTTTGGGTCCAGCATGTATGCTGCTGCGTGTATTCTTGGCGCTGCTATTTTGCAAATTTCGTTAATTAATTCCCATACATTCCTGTTAGTTCCCATGGAAAGTTTCCAACTTTATTTCCAGGAATTTTGCAACCCTACTCTGTGGTATACTGTTCCCACAGCATAAGCTACTGATGTAGCATCAAATGAACCTATGAAAGGGAACGTCCCGTTCACATATGTAACCCTGGTTCCATGAGTAGGGAACGAGACACTGGCATGAAGCTCTGCCATACTTCATTACTGCTGCAAATACTTCTTAGAAAAATCTGAGGAGTGTATCCTTTTTAGGCACTGGTGATGCATTGTCTCTGAGGGCAGCACCTGCACCATCAGCCAATGAATTGGCGTGATTCTATAGGGACAATCGTCACGCTTGGAGGAGGGTGTTCCCATAGCATCAGCTGCTGACACAATAGCCCCTTTCACACATACAGTCTTTACTGGTAAATTACCGGTAAGAGATCATGTGTGAACAGGACCTTTTCAAATATACAGGTAAATTGGTTCTGGCAATTTACCAGTAAGCAAAGTTGTAACTAGGGATGCACCAATAGGATTTTTTGGGGCCGATACCGATTTTAACAAACAATTGTTGGCCGATACCGATATTTGTCACTTGCTCTCTTATTTGAACTTTTGTCATTAAAATAGTGTTTTGATCATGTTTTAAATCAGCAAAGTTATAGTTTATTGCTGCATCATCAAATAATTTCTAATGAACATGGATTGGATCCATTTAACCTTCAGCGGGCCAACATAAATAGGCTACATATATACTACAGAACAAAGACACATATGAAATAGGGCTGTCGATTTAACGCGTTAATTAGATTAGTTACGGTAAAAAATAACGCGTTAAAATTATTAACGCATTTAACGCACTTGCCCCGCCCCAGACCTAACTTAGGTCATCTTTCATTTCATACAGTTGATTGATGAAGAATATGATGCAGGGCAACAACTCACTGTGTGATGAAGCCTATAGAACGCAGTTAGAATGTCCCTAAAATTCAAGATATGAGGCAAAAATGCCCGTTTGAGTTTTAGTCTTCAGGGTGTTTTTACACTGGGCACGTTTGTTGTGGTCCACGTCAGAGTGCGATTGTTCCCGCCGGTGCTATGCGCGAATACACTGCAGGCTCACTCTCACTCGTACCCAAGGTAAATCATCAACACTATCATCCCTTACATGTGTTTTACTGGACTAAATACATCGTCATCTGATAAAACGCATGCGCAGGTTACTTTTCTTGCGCACCCGTGTCCGTGTCCGAGTCGTTGCAACCGAACTCAGATCGAACTTAGGTTAATTAATCGCCACTTTGTGTAATTAATTAAATTAAAAATTTTAATCGCTTGACAGCCCTAATATGAAATAAACAGTGCTTTTTAGGTAGGTTTAACAGTTTTCAGGTACAGAAATAAAGTAAACAAATGTCAAATAACACTGCATATTCTTCACCATATAAATTAAATGTATATTAATGAAAGTTACAAAAGTTATTTAGTCAAGAGTAGAGAGTATATATTTTTTTGTCTTTTGTTGTTTGATTAAACGCATCATTTTTGCGAACCTCAAAAACTGAGACTTTTGAAAACGCTGCAGAGCCCGTTTTGGGGTTGCGTTTCAGTGTAAACGTCTCTCTCAATGGCTCTGTAACATACCAGCCGCGACGACCGTGTAAACAATAACACGGAGACGGAACTACATGCTTTGCTGACTTTGTGGTCCTTTTTAGCAGCCGTTGTGCAGTTAAATGCTGTATTGTATAATACTGCAGCTGTCTACATGCGCAAGAGGCAACTGTTTACATTTGTACGTGCATGAACGGTCATGTGAAATGCATTTTCGGTCGTGCAGTATAGACAGAGATCGTTTCTGAAACACAATCGAAACGCCATTGTAGACGAGGATCGTTTACATTTTAAAATGCGTTAATGTGTAAATGGGGCCTTAGGTTACGTTTACAAGTTTAAAATATTCTAGCTGATCCCCCAGCGTGAGTTTAAGGCGACCGTTATTTTAGAACGCATCACCTTATTATTTCCACGGTGACGCATCATGCTTGTCACGTGACACACCGCAGTCACAATAGCACTGCATGACAGCTGTTATTTCGTTTTTCCTTTATTCAAAATATTCACAAACTTGTTGGCAATGTCATCAACTACCTGATATTCCGATTCTCAAATACATGCAAGTAAACGAGTTTTGTTGTTTAAAAATCTTTATAATGATCATGTTAGTTGATCTATAGAGCACGATGGGCGCCGCTATGTTAGTTTGCGCCTCAGTTCAGAGAATCGGATCTGTCAGATTTACAACACGTCAATTCATCCACTTCTCCCGAAAAACATTAAAGTAAGTGACGAATAAGTGACGGTAAGTGGGAGAAGAATAGAATATTTTCCATGGGAATTAACAGGAATGTATGGGAATTAACGAACGGCAATTAATGGGAATAAACTGGAAATTTGCAAAAATTGCAGCGCCAAGAATACACGCAGTAGCATAGATGCTGGACCCAAAGTATGAGAAAAAGAATACTCTCTGGTGAACAGATCAACATAGCTTACACTGTTATTACTGTCATGTCTCACCACCAGGGTCCTGATGAAGACAAAGTTCTCAGCAGTCTGGAGAAGTATCGTACCAAGCAAGGCCTTTGGGAAGGGGATGGGATATGGTCCCCTCCGGAAACGGCTGGTTCTCTGGAGGTCCGGGGTGGTCTGGGACATTAATGCCTGGGCTTAAGAGCGGGGCCCCCGGGTTTGGCTGGTGAACAGGTGTGTGGTCGTGGCTCTGGCTCAGCGCCAGCCAAAATGCGAAAGCACATTTGAATTTAGCAGTTGATCACGTGAAGCACTGAACGTTCTAATCACACCGGTGTGATCATAAATATGTTTACGTATATATGTATATCTATGGGTGTGATTGTACGTGTTAATCTTGGATTATGCAACAGACATTATACAACTCAGTGCCTTTATGCAGTTATTTAATAAACCATCAGTTTGTTATATCGGCCTTTTTCATGCTATAGCCGATATGCAGATGATTGTAAATTGATCAAAATTATACGTCGATAAATATCGGCGGCCGATACATCAGTGCATCTCTAGTTGTAACATTACCAGAAAATTACCGGTAATGTGCTCTGTGTGAACGCAGAATAAAGATTACCGGTATAAGCACATACAAAGTCAGAACGCCCTGACGTAAGAAGTCTGCTTTGGGCCAATCAAAGTTCTTATGGAGATGACATGATTACTCCGCACTGTTTACAGTAAGCTTTTTAACAGTTTTTCTATTTAAATATGCGCTAGATGATCATCTTTGACCGTTGCGCCACATCTCACAGCGTTTTTAACGTGTCGCGCTTGAGACCTAGCCTTCTTTTCCATTCATCAGTGTTGCGACTCTGCAGTTGGATAACATTATCCGCGTGTCATGTTTTTAAGAGCAAAAACACATTCTGTTTTATCATGCCCTTACGCCTTATTGAACAGATAGTGAAACTAAAGCGCTTCTCCTCATGTGAGCGAACAAAGACAACAGAATTTACCGGTATTTTGGTGCTGATGTGTGAATGATCTCTTACTAGTAAAAAGCCAGAACGCCATTGCTTGTGTGAACAGCATATTTGTGTATTTAGCGGTAAAGTTATTCTTGTAATTTTACGGTAACTTACCGGGAATGCTGTGTGAAAGGGGCTAATGTCCCGTTCCCTACTCAGGAAACCAGGATTACATGCGTAACTCCACTACTTCTTGTTTTTCTGTGTTCCATTTCTTTTTTAACTGTGAAACAATGGCCAGGGCTAGTGCTGCCACCTTGTGCAAGCTGGTTAGAAAAATCAGGCTGTGCGTGTACAGTGTACATGTACTATGCTAATGATGAAATTTACATCCCTGTATGCATACCCTAGCATTAGCGCAAATAATGCTAATTTGAGCGCAAATTTGAGCTTTAGCCATGGGGTTGGAGAGGAAGTAATGCCATACAGAATCAAGAGCATTGTGTCAAGAGTACATGTAGCATATGTCTGAATTGCAGAGGCCTTAGGACGGAAGGTAGGATTTCTAATGGGGGGAGGGGGGTCACAGAACGGCAGACAATAATTCCTAGCAGGTTTTGACAGGTACCTGTGCTCTTAAATTAATCTGTTGACACATTTCTTTTTGCAGAGTATAACACCATACCTTCCAGCCCTAGTTAGAACTGTGCCCGTTTTAGAAGCAGCCATTCCACATGTATGCATGTAGACTGTGTGACAGAATCCCTGCTGAGACAGACCCTCACCAGTTGTTCCCTGAACCAGAGACATCACTTATGAGTTGTGTGCTGTTGAAGAGAGAACGCAACGGCCCTTGCAGAATCTCTCCTAGTACCCCCTCCTCCATGTCCACTAAAACGGCCTGCAGAGACACACACACACACACATTGGTTTTTCTATTATCTTACCACTGACTTCTGTTGTTTTTATTAGGAATGGTCATGTTGTCTATTTGAGTATTCGAGAGCTAAATTTGCTATTTTTTTTTTTTTTAATTGTTGGTCCATGTACACTATACTGACATCTTTGGCTACTGTATAACCAGTCTTGCTGCTCATTTAATGTCTTTCCCCATGAGTGTAACATTCTTTAGGCACTATAAGCCAAACCACACACATCTCAAGCTCTCACAAACACACACACACACACACACACACACACACACACACACACATACATACAAAGTAGCAGTCAGATACTGCAGTCCTGTCTCCATGCTCCAATCCCAATACATCAAATCACCTTTATTTATATAGCGCTTTTTACAATGCCAATTGTTTCAAAGCAGCTTCACAGTGGTACCAGGAAAATAATGCAACGGAATTTGATTCGGCTGTACAGCCGCTCTGGTGAAAACGGTGATGTCATCCAGCTCATTTCAATTATCATATAGTGTCAATGCGGGCAGATCAGTAATATAGTTGAAATTTAAGTGTCCCCAACTGAGCAAGCCAAAAGCCAAAGGCGACGGTGGCAAGGAACCAAAACTCCTTCAGGGCCAGAATGGAGAAAAAAACCTTGGGAGAAACCAGGCTCAGTCAGGGTGCCAGTTCTCCTCTGGCCGACGAACAAATAGTGTATGATTATGATTCTGGCAACATTACAGGTCAGAAGTCATATTAGATCGAAAGATATTCGTAGGATTATTCGAAAGATTGGAGTCGTCACGCCGGGGACGGGTTTAATGAGGATGTCGCGTCGATGCGGCATTTATAGGGGGGAGTTTAATTGACACGGTCTCTGCAGACACTTCAGGGATGCGTTCGTCATGTCCAGGCTAAGGTCCACCATCTGGTCCGGATACGGCCCGGATCCGGCCGACTGCAGTAAACCTCGGGATAAACAGAGAGACTAACATTAGCGTAGATGCCATTCTTCTTATGATGTAACGAGTACATCAGGTGTTATGGGAAGTGTTCCCGGTTCCGGCTGACCTAGTTAATGCAGCCTAAAACAATCATTTAACTGATTTGAATAATAGAAATTAAAAATGTTTTATGTGTATGCCATATTAAAGAGATGTGTTTTTAGTCTAGATTTAAACTGACAGAGTGTGTCTGCTTCCCGAACAATGCTAGGAAGACTGTTCCAGAGTTTAGGTGCTAAATAGTAAAAGGATCGACCGCCTGCAGTTGATTTTGATATTCTAGGTATTATCAACTGGCCAGAATTTTGAGACCGCAATAGACGTGATGGAGTATAATGCGTTAAGAGCTCGCTCAAGTACTGGGGAGCTAAACCATTTAGTGCTTTGTAAGTAATCAGCAAGATTTTAAAATGTATACGATGTTTAATAGGGAGCCAATGCAGTGTTGCCAGAACCGGGCTAATATGGTCATACTTCCTGGTTCTAGTAAGAACTCTAGCTGCTGCGTTTTGGACAAGCTGCAGTTTATTTATTAAGCGAGTAGGGCAACCACCCAGTAGAGCATTACAATAATCTAGCCTTGAGGTCATGAACGCATGAACTAACTGTTCAGCATTTTGCATTGAAAGCATGTGCTGTAATTTAGATATATTTTTAAGATGGTAGAATGCAGTTTTACAGATGCTAGAAACGTGGCTTTCAAATGAGAGATTGGTATCAAAGAGCACACCCAGGTTCCTAACTGACGACAAGGACTTGACAGAGCAGCCATCGAGTGTTAGACAGTATTCTAGGTTACTACTTGTGGAGTTTTTTTGTCCAATGATTAAAAATTCAGTTTTTTCTGAATTAAGTTGCAGGAAATTACTAGTCATCCAATTTTTTATATCAGCTATGCATTCCGTTAGCCTCTCTATACATTAATACATCAACTGACATGGTGCTCACCCTGGCCTTTAGAGCTGTGATCCTGCCCCCTGTAGAGTCTGCTCCACCCTCTCTCCTACAAATACACCATAAGTACACACATGAGATCCCACAATATCTCAAGTGGATAAGCAAAGAGAAGAAGACACGTGGACAACCAGAGTGACATGAACAGAGTAGAAGAGAGAGCAAGAGAAGAGAGAGAGGCTACCTTTGGTCAACATTTCTAAAGAAGCTGCTCAGCGCCTCATCATAAACTCCTGTCTGCAGAGACAAAAGCAAGACTCAGTTAATGATGTTTTCAGATCAGAAAAATCTGATCATGTATATTATGCAAAGGGTATGTAAACATGAGCAGAACTGTACTTGTTTAGATGTAGGCTAGATGTCCACATATCGGATATGTATCTGATGATTTAAACCTACATTTGGAAGTGGCTCAGGATTTTTTGCGCCAGCTTAAATACTGTCCGATTTGTGTTGCATTCACATTTTAGAAATTAAATTTTACAGCGAATGTTATGAAAACACCAATACCAATAAGTGTAAAGCTAAATTTATACATCATTGAGAGACTTGTGTCGAAACAGGATTAATTTTACCTCTAAAGACAAATATTTATGAAAACTACCTTATGTGCAACTGAGTTGCATACAAACATTTCCGATTTTATTATATCTGAAAATAAATATAAGTTAAATATAATAACAAGGCTTAAAATTGCGACCATTTTGGTCGCATATGCGCCCGAAATTTAATCTGTGTGATCTCAAAAAAATATTTGGGAGCATTTGTGCGAGTGCAAATAATTGTTGAGGTGCGACCTGTTTTCATTTCTCTACAAAACGTTGGCTAATTACTGCACAGTATGTGCCTGCTGTCCACCGTTCTATCACATAACCAACTAAACTTCATCTTTATGTCCTTAACTTTAAAGTAGGCTTTAGGTTGGATAATATTAGCCGTCAATCACTCCCTTTCACTGCACTCCGTTGTCACGTGACAGGGAGCTAACTAGCACGCAAAATGTAAAGAGCTGGAAAAGGATTTTTTTGAAGGGGCAAGTGAAAGAGAATTTTACTTGCCTGACCAGACAAGTAACCTGATTAAAACATCAATAACAAAAACTAACTAGGGAACCACCAAAACGTGAGAATGATTCTGATTTTATTTCATTTAGTGTAAGTGGCGACTGATGGTGGATAATAATGTTGTATACACTATAATGTCACTGACGGTAACAAGGTTGTGCTGTTAAGGCTCGCACAGCCTCTCGAGGAGAAATCAAAACAAATGAGCGCAGCACACACAGAGATATACTATACGGCGATAAAATTTCCAAATGTGGATTTTTTATATTTTTAACATATGATACAGTTAAGCAACATGACGACCAGGTGTGTTGTTTTCCTGAATACCATCACGATTGAAAATGTGACATTGATTTCAAACAACAGTTAAGAAAATCAAGTCACTTAGGTTTTAGATGCAATATTGACTGTTTTTGTTCTGTTTCAGGAGCGAAAATTGTTCCAAACAAAGATCACAGCAGAACCACAGCGCATCTCACAGCAACACTCTTCCATTACTGATTGATTCAGCATTTTGAACGAATCAGTTGAGTCAAAGATTCAATGACCCATTCATAAACAACTGCCTCATTCTTGAAATGAATCAGCCGTTTGAACAAATCATTTGAATGAATGACTCAAAGACTCACTCATTAAGATGGTCACTTTTAATTTTTCAGTGTAAATGATTTAATTTGATTGGCAACAGCCCTATAGTGTCTTATTATTCTATTTGAATTTATTGATCAAATTTAAGAATTTAAAATGAAAGATGAAGCATACTATATGAAGCATATTAAGATTAGGGAAAAATGACCTTTATAAAAGGTAAAAAAAAAAAAAAAAAAAAAAAAAATATTCACAAATATACAGATTTAAAAATGATAGAACTGATAGAACACTGGTGATAATATTGCTTCAGAATAAATTATATTTACAACACAAAAATCTTTTCCAGACAAGCAACTTTTTTGTTCTGACAACTGAATGACCGATTTACTTGCACATGACACACACACACACACACACACACACACACACACACACACACACACACACACACACACACAATTAAACATTATATAACAAAATATATAAACATTTTAGTTGTGGTGCTCCTACATTTTTGCTGGTGCTCCTAACTTTTTGTAGTTGGGAGCACCAGTGCTACCAAGTAAAAAAATTCATTTAGAGCCCTGAATAGTTTGTTCTATTTTTTTTTAAATACAAACCCGATTCCAAAAAAGTTTGGACACTGTACAAATTGTGAATAAAAACAGAATGCAATGATGTGGAAGTTTCAAATTTCAATATTTTATTCAAAATACAACATGGATGACATATCAAATGTTTAAACTGAGAAAATGTATCATTTTAAGGGAAAAATAAGTTGATTTTAAATTTGCATCAACACATCTCAAAAAAGTTGGGACAAGGCCTTCTTTTTATAACAGTCTGCAAACGTCTGGCGACTGAGGAGACAAGTTGCTCAAGTTTAGGAATAGGAATGTTGTCCCATTCTTGTCTAATACAGGCTTCTAGTTGCTCAACTGTCTTAGGTCTTCTTTGTCGCATCTTCCTCTTTATGATGCGCCAAATGTTTTCTATGGGTGAAAGATCTGGACTGCAGGCTGGCCATTTCAGTACCCGGATTCTTCTTCTACGCAGCCATGATGTTGTAATTGATGCAGTATGTGGTCTGGCATTGTCATGTTGGAAAATGCAAGGTCTTCCCTGAAAGAGACGACGTCTGGATGGGAGCATATGTTGTTCTAGAACTTGGATATACCTTTCAGCATTGATGGTGCCTTTCCAGATGTGTAAGCTGCCCATGCCACACGCACTCATGCAACCCCATACCATCAGAGATGCAGGCTTCTGAACTGAGCGCTGATAACAACTTGGGTTGTCCTTGTCCTCTTTAGTCCGGATGACATGGCGTCCCAGTTTTCCAAAAAGAACTTCAAATTTTGATTCGTCTGACCACAGAACAGTTTTCCACTTTGCCACAGTCCATTTTAAATGAGCCTTGGCCCAGAGAAAACGCCTGCGCTTCTGAATCATGTTTAGATATGGCTTCTTTTTTGACCTATAGAGTTTTAGCCGGCAACGGCGAATGGCACAGTGGATTGTGTTCACCAACAATGTTTTCTGGAAGTATTCCTGAGCCCATGTTGTGATTTCCATTACAGTAGCATTCCTGTATGTGATGCAGTGCCGTCTAAGGGCCCGAAGATCACGGGCATCCAGTATGGTTTTCCGGCCTTGACCCTTACGCATAGAGATTGTTCCAGATTCTCTGAATCTTTGGATGATATTATGCACTGTAGATGATGATAACTTCAAACTCTTTGCAATTTTTCTCTGAGAAACTCCTTTCTGATATTGCTCCACTATTTTTCGCCGCAGCATTGGGGGAATTGGTGATCCTCTGCCCATCTTGACTTCTGAGAGACACTGCCACTCTGAGAGGCTCTTTTTATACCCAATCATGTTGCCAATTGACCTAATAAGTTGCAAATTGGTCCTCCAGCTGTTCCTTTTATGTACATTTAACTTTTCCGGCCTCTTATTGCTACCTGTCCCAACTTTTTTGGAATGTGTAGCTCTCATGAAATCCAAAATGAGCCAATATTTGGCATGACATTTCAAAATGTCTCACTTTCAACATTTGATATGTTATCTATATTCTATTGTGAATAAAATATAAAAGTTTATGAGATTTGTAAATTATTGCATTCTTTTTTATTCACAATTTGTACAGTGTCCCAACTTTTTTGGAATTGGGTTTGTAATATTAAAAAATATATATCATTTTTATGCTAATATTCAGCTGCTTAAACATATTTAGCCGGTGGAGAATTTAACCTAAAATGCAGTGTCGTTATGTTAAAATGTTAACAGCGGCACTGAGGCTCTCACTCCAGCAAGTGTGGCCCTACGCAAACGCCTAGTTCACCTATGCCTATGCCTAGAAACGGCCCTGTATGCAACATATACTGTAGTTTCATGCAAGAATAATTATAAGAATCAAGTATTTTGAAAAAAAAAAAAAGCTGTATAGTGTCAGAAATCATTTCTTACTTGATTGATATGTGCATGTTCTCGGAGTGCGAGGTCCCAGAAGCGGCAGCCCACCTGATTCCCACACTGACCAACTGGAAAAAAGAGGCACACAAATTCTTGACCAGGGACATCAAGCCACTTTTTTCGTGCACCAATTGAATAAAGTCGTGCTTGACTTTATTCTCCAGGTGAGACATGATTGTCTGGTGGTGCACTTCTAGTTTTGGATGGAAGGGGATCCTTGAATACTTGTAAACATGAATCCAAGAAACACTTTAAACTATATGTATTTGTCAATTTGGCACACCAAGTCATCCAGTGGTCTCACCCGTAAAAAACAGCGGTTTGTTTTCACAGATCTAGCGCATGTAACAACGCGGTTAACTGAAGTGTGACCATCTTACCTTGGACTACTATGGACTGTGTCATCTTTTTAGTTCATGCCATTTCTTCAAAATAAATTGAAATTTGTTAAACCATCGCTGTCTAAATGACGTCTATCTGTAAAAGTTATCGCTTGTTCTTTGGCCGTTGTTGTTTGCTAAAATTGCTATAGAAACAGTGGGCGTTTCGCGCGTTGGAGTCAAAAGCGTCGCCGGTTGATGACGTAACACAGCGCGACAGGAAGTTCTGTTCTGTTTGTAGTTTTTCCGCTTACCGTTTTCCTCTAAGCATTTTATCCACAAAAATGCTCCCCTCCTCCTGTTTGTACTTTCCAAGAATGACTTAAATAAGAATTAAAAAGTTGGGATTTTGTTGTATTTAATTGATATAAAAAAATGTATTATAATATTTTGTTAATGCCCCTTTGATAAGTGTAGGCCCTGTTTTTATGTTTAGAAGGTTATTATTTGTTCTTTGGAGCCTGCGCAGATATTTTAATGATGGTTTTATCCTGATTTTACACTTCTCATTTTTAAATGTAGCAATAATGAGAACTACAATCCTGTTCAAAAGTTTTTGATCATTCATCAAAGAATCCTGAAAAAAGTTTTACACAACTGTTTTCAACATTGATAATAATCATAAATGTTTCTTGAGCAGCAAATCATCATATTAGAAATTATTTCTGAAGGAACATGTGACACTGAAGACTGGAGTAATGATGCTAAAAATTCAGCTTTGCATCAGAGAAATAAATTACATTTTAAAATATATTCAAATAGAAAACAGTTATTTTCCATTTTAATAATATTTCACAATATTACTGTTTTTTTGTATTTTTAATAAAATAAATGCAGTCTTGGTAAGCATAAAAGACTTCTTCTAAAAAACATTAAAAATCTTACCGATCAAAAACTTTTTGCAGTGTATGAATAAGCCCATATAGGTTTTTTTTTTTTTTTTTTTATAATATTTTGATTACAATCTTGTTTTAACATTAATATAATAATATACAACAACCCAATCAGAAATAGCGGTTTTATGTCTTTGAGTCTGAACTATAAACCTTGCTTTCATATTATATAAGAAAGTCAGTCAATTATTTACAATTAACTATTTATTTCCCCGTCCACTTCTAAGTCATCTATAAAAGTTTAAAAGTGTATTGTTTTTAATATATTAATTTAATATTTACATGGAAGTCCATTTTATATTGATATGGAATGAATATGAATTTATGTTCATGTTCATTGATCACATTTAAAATGGTTTTGTTCATATGTTCTAACTTTGCCTATAGCATGTGCACTGCAGTTGACATTTCACATGAATTCAACATCATCTTCATCATTACACATATTGTGTATTAACCCCAGATACAGATACAAAACAAATATTAGAAAACACCAGCTTTATTAAAAACAAGTATTCAGATAAAGCAGTGAGGGAAGGACTTTATTTAGCTCTAGTATCATGACTATATAGTCTTTCTCTCTCTTACTGTATAGCTTGGTTAATATTTTGTGCAAATTTGTTTAAAGTATGAGGTTTTATAGATATTACATAGACCTCAATTTAAGAACATTTGGTATCAAGTTAACATAATGAAATATTTCATAGTGATAGAATAGCTATAAATGATGCTGAAGAGGCATGTTAGAGACAATGACATAGGTTATTTCTGTTGTGGTGGCCGTCGCTCAAGTGGCAGGACAGGTGGCCACACCAACCGCACCGCTGACCAGTGCCGTTGTACTGAAGCTCACAGGAGACTCGTTCACCGACACGTTCCTCATGCAGCCTGTGTAGCCCCTCCTGCTGAGCAGGCTGTGAGACAGCATGGAGTCTGGAGAAGAGAAAAAGGTCAAGACGATTTGAATAAACTCTCTCTGAGATTAATAATCAACAATTATTGACATTGCGGTGGGAATGAACACTCAGTAGCATTTGAAAGAAACAGCCTTGTGCTCAGATTAAGAATGCTCAGGAGCTAAAGCACAGTTCCAGCTCTAAAATCTGATTGGATGAGCCAAATTGGACCCACTTTATATTAAGTGTCTTTAACTACTACTAACATTTAAAATAATCATTTGATAATTGCATGATTTCACATTGTACTTTTATTTGAAAAATGACCTGTATATAATTACATCTGTTGGCCCTTCCCTTACTCCTTAACCCACCCTTAAACCTAACTGTTTCCCACCTATTTTAGTATCATTGATATAATATTATAGTTTTTCTTAATATTTTAAATTAGATTTTATTTTTATATTTTCATTTTAACTTTATTTAAAGTTTTCGTCATTTTGTTGTGTTAGTCTTTAGTTTTAGTTCCCTTTCATAGGTTCACTCAACACTGCGAACCGTCGCTACGGGAACACCTTTGGTGTGACGAATGTCTGAAGCCCTTAGACCATCACGCCAATTGATTGGCCAGTGGCGCTTAGCACCGCCTCGAGATTACGTCACGTATGCTTCATATCAGCGTGCTAGGCATCATATCATCAGATTTCATTCCTTCATGAAGCGGATCTTTCTGTGCCCGTTGGAAAGCTAATTCTTGTGTTCATAGCTACCCCTTTCAGAGCAGTTTCACTCCTCTTAAGCGGACACGATGAGCTACAGGAAATGCATCGACCCGTGCGACAGGTTTATCGCAGGAGGAGACACTCATGACAGGTGATTGCAATGTTTAGGCATTCAGCATGCTCAGGTCGCGCTTAACGGCCTATCTGACTGTCGACACTGCGATAGCCTGCGTCTAAAAGTGTTGCGCTCGAGGCTCGCCGCCTTTACTAAAGGCCGTTCGTCTAATCCCCACCTCTCCGTTTCTGCGGCTGCCGAGGCACCGCATGAGATGGACGCTTGGGATGACGTTGGCGAGTCGGAGCACATGGAGAGTGAGCAGACGGATTATGATCCCTTTCTCTCTCTCTCCCCCGGTCGCGTCCACGCGTTCGAAAACCGCGACCCTGTTCTTTTCGTCCATGACGAAATGCGGCCTACCCCAGAAGCTCGTGATTCGATTTCTTTTGGCTGTGGCCTCTTTGATGATGATATTTTATCTACAGTGGCTTCTGATTCTGAGGGGCTTGTGGGTGAAATGTGTAGTTCTCTCCCCCCGAGTGGACAGGAGAAACGCACTTCACAGTCGTACAATGAGCTATTAGAAGTGGTGTCTCGCGCTATAGATAAGCTGGGGCTAGAATGGGACAGCGAGCCCGTGCAAAATCAGGCCCAGTCGAAGCTGGACGATCGATTTTTCACGAGTCGCGCTCCAACCCAGTCACATAGGCCTCTACCCTTCTTCCAAGACCTCCACCACGAGGTTTCGAAGTCTTGGAAGCAGCCATTTTCGGCGCGCATCACTAATCCCGCGGCCGTGGATTTCGCCACTGTCTCCAAAATGGTGGATCACGGTTACGCTACGTTGCCGGCCGTTGAAGAGACTCTCACGGCCCATCTCGCGCCGACTTGGGCTCCATCGTGGAAGTCACGCCCCCTGCTGCCTTCCAAACCGTGTAGAATTACCTCTTCTTTGGTTAATAAATCCTACATGGCAGCTGGGCAAGCAGCAGCTACCCTTCACTCTATGGCTGTGCTTCAAGCCTATCAAGCCGATTTATTGAAGGAGCTAGACGAGGGAGAAGGTATGACCTCTGAGGCTGTTAAAGAGCTCAGGCGGGCTACTGACTTGGCGCTGAGAGCTACCAAGCATACTGCCCGCGCAGTAGGCAGGTCCATGGCGGGGATGGTGTCAGTAGAGCGCCACCTTTGGCTTACTCTCACTGACATCAAAGAAAAAGAGAAATCTTTTCTGTTAGATGCCCCCATTTCCAATGACGGCCTATTTGGAGAGTCTGTAACTACGGTGGTCGAGAAATTTCGAGCAGCAAAACAGCAGTCTGCCGTGTTTCGCCAACTCATCCCACGTAGGTCCAGGGAGTTTGAATGGCAACCACCTCCGGCTCGTTCACATTCGTCCTCCCTTCAGCGCCCCCGTGAGGCACAGCGAAGTGAACCATCGCCTATGAAACCCCCCCGCAGAGACTGGGGTCCTAGGACTCACCCACCTTTTCGCCAGCGACAACGCAGATGGATTGACCTGACTTCGACGGCCAAGGCCTCTTGTTCTCAGGTCCCCAAGAACAGTTCCTGAACCTTTTGCTCGTCTTCGGAGGCTAGGCCCTCCATTGGAGAGTTGGGACGAACCGTGCAAGCGTATTCGCCTCTCTCATTGTGGCCTCCTGGCTCCGGCCTTAAGTGTTCCGCCGCTAAATGCGCCTCGGACGGTTTTAGGCCGGGCCCCATCGACGAGCACCGTCTCAGATACTCTGTGCGTCCTAGCCTTCGGAGTTCAGGAGAAAGCCTTAGGGCCACGTGCCCGTGTATGACGGCGTTCGAACCCCCCAATGCCGGCATGGGGGGCCAGCCCGATCAGGCAGTTGGACAGTCCCCTGTATTAGAGGTCTCCGCCACTCTTGTGTCTCGGGGCTCTATACAGGTAGGCCACCTTATGATAGAGAGCGCTTTAGCTCCACATGTGCCTCCTGTTTCCGCAGACACCAGAGGCTTTCTGCAGTCAGGAAATGCATTGGTGCCCACAGTTCAACAGGTGCCAAAAACAGAGCGGTTAACGCCCCTAGCGGAGTACTGGGCCGTGTGGCAATGCCTGCCCGAGGTCTCGCAATGGGTGTTACGTACTATTCGTCACGGCTACACCATCCAATTCCGCAAAGGCCCACCTCTTTCCAGCAGTTCTTCCCACGACAGTGCATCCTTGGGAAGCCCCGGCTTTGAGACAGGAAACTGTGTCTCTCTTAGAGAAAGGGGATATAGAAGAGATACCCCCCACTCAGGCAGAGGCAGGCTTCTACAGCCGCTATTTTGTGGTGCCCAAAAAGGATGGTGGATTACGTCCGATTTTGGACTTACGCCGCTTAAATCTTGCGCTCAGAATGAGCAAATTCAAAATGCTGACGTTGAAGTCCATTCTGTCTCAGGTTCGAACCGGAGATTGGTTTGTGACCATCGATCTAAAGGATGCGTATTTCCACATCCAGATCGTCAAGAGACACAGGAAGTTCCTCAGGTTTGCTTTCGAGGGCAAAGCTTACCAATACAGTGTCCTTCCTTTCGGACTAGCCTTAGCTCCTCGGACTTTCACGAAATGTGTGAACGCTGCTCTGGCCCCATTGCGGCTCCAGGGTGTCCGGATTTTGAACTACCTGGACAATTGGCTGATATTAGCTCAATCCCAGGAATTGGCAATAGTCCATCGAAACTTAGTTGACTAAGGAGCTTAGGTTTATGCATAAACCATCAGAAGAGTGTTTTGCTGCCAAGCCAGCAGACAACTTTCCTGGGTGTGGATCTAGATTCTGGCGCGATGCAGGCACGGTTGTCTCCCGCACGTGTTCAATCACTACAAGACTGTCTGAGTCATTTCAAGGCAGGTCGTCTAGTCCACGTTGGTCTTTGCCACAGACTGATGGGCCTTATGGTAGCAGCGTCCCCTGTAGTTCAGCTGGGCCTGCTCCACATGAGACCATTCCAATGGTGGGTCAAGAGTCAAGGGATCTCGTCCCATTGCCAACCTTTTCGCAAAGTCCTGGTTACACGCAGAGGCTTTCGTGCTCTGCATCCATGGACGAGCAGTTCACACTCCGGGTCATTTGAACCTAGGGGCGGACCTACTCTCGAGGCAGGGCTTGGATCCCGGCGCTTGGAGGTTGCATCCTCAGGCAGTAGGCCTCATGGCAGAGGTTCGGTCGAGCGGAGGTAGATTTGTTTGCTTCAAGCACAACTACGCACTGCCCGCTCTGGTTTTCCCTGTCACCGCCGTCGCCTCTGGGGATAGATGCTCTGGCCCATACATGGCCCAAGACCAGTCTTTTTGCCTTCCCACCGATTCGCTTGCTCTCAACGGTGCTGCTCAGAGTGCGAATGGACAAGGTGAGACACAACTGTTGTTGGTGGCCCCTCGCTGGCCCACTCAGATTTGGTTTTCAGATCTGGTCAGTCTGTTAGTCGGCCCTCCGTGGGAAGTTCCCCTCAGACCAGACCTGTTGACTCAAGCTCAGGGCATGATTCGGCACCCCAGTCCGGAATTATGGAAGTTGTGGGTGTGGCCCCTGAGCGGGGCGCGTTAAGATGTTCTGGTCTCTCGGCGGAGATTACAGATACTATTCTTAACTCGAGAGCCCCCTCCACAAGGCATCTTTATGCCTTCAAGTGGAAGCTGTTAACTTCCTGGTGTTCACTACGTGATCTAGACCCAGTTCATTGCCCTATTGGTTCAATACTGGAGTTCTTACAAAGTCATTTTTCGGCAGGGGCGCTCCGACCACTCTGAAGGTTTTTGTGGCAGCTATATCTGCCGAGCATATACAGATGGAGGGTGCTTCCGTTGGACGTAGGGAACGAGACGCTGCGACTCCGGCCATTCCCCTATCTTCGAGTAGTAGCTTCCTTCGTCTTGAAAATCTGATGATATGACACCTAGCACGCTGACATGAAGCATACGTGACGTATTCTCGGGCCCTTAAAACAGCAGCCAGAAAACACTCGGGCCCTTAAAACAGCAGCCAGAAAAATGGAGCGCAGCTGGAAGAAAACAAAACTGGAGGTTTTTCGCATTTCGTGGAAAGAATACCCTAGGTATTTATTCGATACAGTGGCTAAATTGACCAAAAAAAAAGCTTCAACTTCTGATGTTTGTAAACAGCACAGCAATAATGACTTTATGAACTTTTTTACGTGTAAGATTGATAATATTAGGAAAAAAATCATAACCATGCAGCCGTCTACTACAGTATCACATCAGACAGTGCATTGTAGTGTCAGTGAGGAAAAATTACACTCATTCACTGCTATAGGAGAAAAAGAATTGGCTAAACTCTTTAAATCATCAAAATCAACAACATGTATGCTCGACCCTATACCGACTAGGCTATTAAAAGAGATGATTCCAGAGGTCATAGATCCTCTTCTTAATATCATTAATTCATCCTTGTCATTAGGATATGTACCGAAAACTTTTAAGTTGGCTATTAGTAAACCACTTATTAAAAAAACGCAACTTGATCCTACAGAATTAGTCAATTACAGGCCAATCTCAAATCTACCCTTTCTGTCAAAAATACTAGAAAAGGCAGTGTCTTCACAACTGCACTCCTTTTTAGAAATAAATGGTATCTGTGAGGATTTCCAGTCAGGATTTAGACCGTACCATAGTACTGAGACTGCTCTCATCAGAGTTACAAATGATTTACTCTTATCATCCGATCGTGGTTGTATTTCTTTATTAGTGTTACTCGATCTTAGCCCTGCATTCGATACTATCGACCACAACATTCTTTTGAATAGACTAGAAAATTATGTTGGCATTAGTGGAATTGCATTGGCATGGTTTAAATCATACTTATCTGACCGTTATCAGTTTGTAGCAGTAAATGAAGAGATGTCACACCGATCACAAGTTCTCAGTGCTCAGTGCTAGGACCATTGCTTTTCACCCTGTACATGCTACCACTGGGAGATATCATTAGGAAACATGGCGTTAGTTTTCATTGTTATGCTGACAATACTCAGCTCTATATTTCTTCACGCCCTGACGAAACTTACCAATTCACAAGATTAACGGAATGCATAGCTGATATAAAAAATTGGATGACTAGTAATTTCCTGCAACTTAATTCAGAAAAAACAGAATTTTTAATTATTGGACAAAAAAACTCCACAAGTAGTAACCTAGAATACTGTCTAACACTTGATGGCTCCTCTGTCAAGTCCTCGTCGTCAGTTAGGAACCTGGGTGTGCTCTTTGATACCAATCTTTCATTTGAAAGCTACGTTTCTAGCATCTGTAAAACTGCATTCTACCATCTTAAAAATATATCTAAATTACGGCACATGCTTTCAATGCAAAATGCTGAACAGTTAGTTCATGCGTTCATGACCTCAAGGCTAGATTATTGTAATGCTCTACTGGGTGGTTGCCCTGCTCGCTTAATAAATAAACTGCAGCTGGTCCAAAACACAGCAGCTAGAGTTCTTACTAGAACCAGGAAGTATGACCATATTAGCCCGGTTCTGTCAACACTGCACTGGCTCCCTATTAAACATCGCATACATTTTAAAATCTTGCTTATTACTTACAAAGCACTAAATGGTTTAGCTCCCCAGTACTTGACCGAGCTCTTAACACATTATACTCCATCACGTCTATTGCGGTGTCAAAATTCTGGCCAGTTGATAATACCTAGAATATCAAAATCAACTGCAAGGTGGTCGATCCTTTTCCTATTTAGCACCTAAACTCTGGAACAGTCTTCCTAGCATTGTTCGGGAAGCAGACACACTCTATCAGTTTAAATCTAGACTAAAAACACATCTCTTTACTATGGCATACACATAAAACATTTTTAATTTATACTATTCAAATCAGTTCAATGATTTTTAGGATGCATTAACTAGGTCAGCCGGAACCGGGAACACTTCCCATAACACCTGATGTACTTGTTACATCATAAAAAGAATGGCATCTACGCTAATGTTAGTCTCTCTGTTTATCCCGAGGTTTACTGCAGTCAGCCGGATCCGGGCCGTATCCAGATCAGATGGTGGACCTGCGCCCAGACATGACCAACGCATCCCTGAAGTGTCTGCAGAGACCATGTCAATTAGACTGAAATTGCCTCATCGACACGGCATCCTCAATAAACCCATCCCCGGCGTGATGACTCCGATCTTTTCGAATAGTCCTATCTAATAAATTGCCTTATCAACACGACATCCCAATATACCGTCTCCGGCGTGATGACTCCGATCTTTCGAATATTCCTATCTAATAATTGCCTCACCGAAACGGCATCCTCAATAAACCCGTCTCCGGCGTGATGACTCCGATCTTTCGAATATTCCTATCTAATAATTGCCTCACCGACACGGCATGATGGCCAGAGGAGAACTGGCACCCCGACTGAGCCTGGTTTCTCCCAAGGTTTATTTTTCTCCATTATGCCACCTGATGGAGTTTTGGTTCCTTGCCACTGTCGCCTTTGGCTTGGCTTGCTCAATTGGGGACACTAAAATTTTAAACTAAATATTCAAATAAATTGTCAACTAAATTACTGATCTGCCCGCATGGTCACTATATGATAATTGAAATGAGCTGGATAACATCAACGTTTTCTCCAGAACGGCTGTACAGCCGAATCAAATTCTGTTGCATTATTTTCCTGTTAAACACTGTGAAGCTGCTTTGAAACAATCAGCATTGTAAAAAGCGCTATATAAATAAAGGTGACTTGACTTGACTTGATGTAACCGAGACGTTAATTTAGTACAACTTAAACAAAACAAAAATGACAAATTTTGCCTTGGCAACTAACTAAAATAAAATAAGTTTTAAATATTTTATTTCAGTTAATGTTTGCTTTATTTGAAGAAATGATTTTTTGTGGTTATAGTTAATGATAATAACCCAGTTCCTAACAATTTGTTGTTGTTGTTTTTTTTTGTTTTTTTTTTGACTCAAGAACATGTGCAAAAATTATTTAGAATGTATACTGATATTTTGTAATCTAACCCAATGAAATGTATACACTGTATGTGTGGCCATTGTTTCTGAACATTAGTGGTGACTGACCTGGGGCTCCTCCAATAAACACTGGAGTGCTGAATGTAGCGTCTGGAGTCTGTTTTGGATCAAGATGAGTCGGTTCTGCTCTAAGTGTCAGAAAGCTTTTAGCTTTAGACGTTTGCATATAAATTAAATGTCCTGGCACCGAGAAGTCTGAACTAAATTGCTCCGTTGTCACTTCTATGGCTTGGCCGAGACCAAGCAGACCACCCCTATAAGACTTCAAAGGGGGACACAATCTCTCCCCCTTTTCAACACGCCCCCCCTCCCCCCTCCCCCCTTCCACTCAGACAGAGTGGCCTGGACACACTGAGTCTCATGCCAATACACAGACACAAACATTTTCTTTATGTAGCTTTTAATTAAACTATCCCGGAATGTATATGAAATACTCCTTTGTGTATGTTCCCTATGTTATACTCTACGAAGTCACAAATGTGTGTAATGTTAAAGTCATCTTAAATGCTTGCATTAATCTGTAAAGGATGTATTTCTGCTTTTATACCTCCAAACCGAAGCTTGTTTGGTATCTGAATATTCACCGCTCTGTTTCCTAACCAACGATGCACAGTATGTGATTGTGAGATACATCATGAGTTGTTTAGCTCCTTTGGAGTAAAACTGTACTAATTCTGAAATCCTCATATAGACATACCATTGGGTCATAAAACTAATACAAAGGGACCTTCTCCCGCCTAAAGTCCACACCTATGATTGGCCATTTCAGGAAAGATGGACGTATGTTAATGGGCCGGCCTCCTCTAGTTCTCTTCCTCTTCTTCGCACCTTCCTCCCATCATCTCAACTCGGCTCGTCCCCTTGCCAGGCGGCTTCGGCCCTGGCTTGGCGGCTCAGTCACGTTGGTTGGTTCCTTTGAAGTCGGCGCGCTCCGCGACTCAGTCCCTGGCCACAGGCGGCCAGGCGGCCAGGCAACACGCGCCATCTCAGCGCGCTCCATCTCAGCGCTCAGTCATCTTCAAAACTCAGACGAGACGATCTTCTTTTCCTCCCTGTTTCGGCAATATTCGCTCTCAGGCTACCTTCAAACTTCCCGCGGATCGGAAACACGACCTCCGGAAGAGAGAGAAGCTCCCGCGCAAAGAACGCTTTGAGAAGCCTCGCACACATCCTCTTATACTCAGCACAAAGAAATCCATGCAAGTATAAATTCTATCGAGCTTTAGAGGCGATTAAGATTGGTGCCCCTGTTAAGGTGATATTATCCTTTGCTGACTCTCTCGGGTTACTTGCTTGTGAAATTGCCATCCTTGATCTTTCTTTCTTTCTCTTTCGTTACTTTTCGTTATTCTGTATATACATGTATTTTTTATTTAGCTAGTCGTATGTATTCTTAGTATCAATTATTAAAACCATTGTATCCACGTTTGGTTGTCATTGTTGCCGCTCACAGAACATAGTCACTTTAATGTTCAGATCTAGCTACGAGCTCTCATAAGTATCTTTGAATACTTTAATTAATATCCTAATAGTTCGGAAAGTTTATTCTTCGTGGCCAGAAGGATAACCTTCCCGAAGATTTGATAAAGAATAAAACTTCATGAGAGTTGATAAAAGATTGTACTGTTCGTTTGTTAAACGAACGGATGAATTTTGAATGAATTCTTTAAAGGTTATTCTGTAATGATTTAATATATATATTCGTAGTTAATTGCAATCCATTGTTGTTAACCATGTATATATTGCATAAATACCTAGGTTAGGTATTTCCCTTTTGGGTGATTTGGAGATTTATAATTTAATCATAACCCGTTACGATTTATTATAAATAATTAAATACCCATAATTCCCTATTGAGCTCATTTTAATTTATTAACATCTGTAGCCGAATCGCTACATGAAGCTCTGTGTGTAACTTTTTTTGTTAAATAATGAGTCAATACATCATCAGTCCTTCTTCCAAACGTGTTTTACCCTGATTCACTATGGTAAGACTATTATAAGTGTTTATTTTTTACACCAGTCCGGATGGTTTCGTGGGAAATTGCATACATGCGTCACTCACCTGTGCGTGTCTCTTAATATCTGTAAATAGAGAAAAGTTGCTCCGGCTACTTTGATGCATGTCTGGTGTTGGAGTGGCATAGGTTAGCTGTCATAATGAGTGAGAAAGGTTGTCGGAGCAGCTAAATCTCCAGCCTCGAGGGAATCATTTGTTAAACAAACGCAGAACAGAAGAGAGTCTGCTGGCAAAAAGAGAATGTGACGGAGCTTGTAAAAAAACAAGAATCAACATTATTGGCTTGGCTTTTCTGAAATAGCGAGAACTAAGGGATTTGAAATGTTGTAAAGGCGACGTGGAGATGGCGTTTTTATTACTCAACAGGTGAGTAAGGTATTTTACTGAACAGATTAACTATTGTAAAGCATTATCTATTGTGAAGGGTCATTTCATTATTGTTGTTGTAGCGCTGTGCTGGAATTTATTTTTAAGGAAGTACAGTGTCTATTAATGGGTATAGTAATGTCTTCAGAGTTCTTCCGCAAAATGCATGTTTTTTTTGTTTTTTTTAAATCATAGTGTACCTTTTAAGACACCTAATATAAAATGGGACCACCACTTTTGAAACTGTTGTAAGTTGGTTTACAAAAAGTTGCCACAAAAGTACTAGAACACTTAAGGTATTGTATTTTAAAGATAGCACAAGCACACTTTCAAGCTAAATGTTTAAAACATCAATCTTTTTGTTTCAAATGATAAAACAATTGGTATATTGTAATAGGAACAGTAATAGGACATTTGTGTGAACTGATTAAATATATCCACTAAAAACCACCTTGTAATCAAAAATTATTTAGAATGTATACTGATATTTTGTAATCTAACCCAATGAAATGTATACACTGTATGTGTGGCCAGTGTTTCTAAACATTAGTGGTGACTGACCTGGGGCTCCTCCAATAAACACTGCAGCACTGGAGCTCTGTGCTGGTTCACTGACAGACCCCTCGGCGTGATTCACCTCTGAGTCCACATCCAGCTGCACCATGGTACCATCTCTGATCACTGGAAAGAGCAACAACGCTTAATGATGGCACTGCACTTGCTGCCTGTGACATGACAGGATTCCAAGGCACCATAACGTCACGCAATTATCTACAACAAATTCAAGTGAGCTTCATACACAACTAAGCAAATCTTTAATGAGTGGTTATTTTTCTGTAGAATGTCTAAGCTGGAAACAAAAAAGTAATGTAATTCAAAAGTACAACGTAGTTCAAAATGTAATATTTATAAAATAATTTAGTTGCACAAATGCACATTATAACCATATAAAGTTTATGGATTTTAAGTCTCTACCTGTGATCTTGTGCCAGTTTCCATCACAGATTTCTTTTCTAGGAGACACATAGGTGGAGAGCTCACGGATTCCATTATTCACCACGACCACCACCTATAAAACCCCATCAAATCAATCACATGACATGACTCTCTTGTATGAAGGGAAACACACGTACAGGGCCACAGTATAAACTTTTTGCATTGCAATTGTATTGCATATAACCATTCTCTAATCTCTGTATCTTTGGTTACTGTTCCTCGCTCTAACAGTATTACAACATTTCCTATTGAAATCAATCTGACATTTCTGTGAACTGTGCGATTTTCAG
Source organism: Coreius guichenoti (assembly GCA_039654105.1). Lineage (NCBI taxonomy): Eukaryota > Metazoa > Chordata > Actinopteri > Cypriniformes > Gobionidae > Coreius > Coreius guichenoti. The sequence continues at coordinate 20,887,957 of CM077185.1, read as the reverse complement.
TAAAATGCTCTCATAAATGAAATGGAAATCTTCTGCGAGCTTTTGTTGAGCAGTAACATGATTAAAGATTGTGGAGACTGAATTAGAATTCAAAACACGTATAACAGGCAAGTGAAAAGAAAAAAGGCACATTTGAAAACAATTATAACTGATAACGATTGTGTGAGTGAGCATCAATATGTACTGCAGTGCAAACACTTTAGTTCTGACATCAATTTTAATTTAGTTAATAACATTCATTAACTTTGGTGCAAATGTAGGTGTCCTTTCTGATCATGTTTATTTAAGAATGAGAGTTGGAAAAGTTTTTGGAAAAGATTTGGAGCATCTGTGTGTACCCTCCCAGGAGCTGCCAACATTTTAACATATTTTTGGATCATTTCTTTATAATTCTTTTAAAGCTATCCAAACAGGCAGCACTTCTATAGACTCCCTTTTGAAAAAGAAATGTGCTTATAGTGTACTTTAAATCTTAAATACATATTTTAAAAATAAATTTTTACTTGGATATAATATAATATTAATGAAATAAAAGGCCACACTTTCATGACTATGGTTCTTAACACACTGACATACAAGTTTCAATATAAATTACATTAAAGTACATTTTAGTTTAACATAAATGCTTGTACATTCAGTTGAAAACATTATTCAAACCATATTTCAAAGACAATAGAAGTAATTATGAAATTGCATATAAATATTTACTTAAATCCTACTTAAAGGGATAGTTTGAGTAGGATTTAAGTAATTTAGATAGTGTAAGTAGGATTTAAATTTGTCATTACTTTCTCACCCTCAAGATATTCCAAACCTGTATGAAGTTCTTTCTTCTGTTGAACACAAAAGATATTTTAAAGAATGTTGGCAACCAAATAGTTGACGGCACCCATTGACTTCCATAGTAGGGAAAAAATGCTATAGAAGTCAATGGGTGCCGTCAACTGTCTGGTCAAATATCTTTCTTTCAAATATCTTCTTTTGTGTTCAACAGAACAAAGAAACTCTTACAGGTTTGGAACAACATGAGGGTGTGTAAATGATGACAGAATTTTCATTTTTGGGTGAACTAACCCTTTAAGTGCGTCAAACAAGTACCCTTAAGATCAACTAATTGCATTTAATATTAAATTAAAACTACAATAAATGTTCATGTAATTGTAAATAACATGCAATTAAGTGTCCAAAAATATTACATTCAGTTCACACGTAAGTACATTCTTTTAAAGTATATTATTTGTGTATTAAGTACTCTTTTTTTAAATGTATGCTAAAGTATACTTATTTTTCACAAAGGCTTACAAAAAAACATTTGCTATTCTACTAGTACGATTAGTCAGTAATCATTAGGCTTGGCTTGGCTTAGTTAGTGATAAATTAATGATATTTTCATGGACAGAAATTTGATCATACAGCATGAGATGTTTGTAATTAATCTCTGATCGGATCTTCAGACCTGACTTTGATAGATGTACAGGGTGAGATATTCCTTCTCTCCAGTGAAGACATGCAGTAGCACTCCTGACGCCACACGAGGGCGCACCTCCATCACCAGCTTAAATCTTGAGCCAAAATTGAAGGAGTCATCTGCATGTCAGGAGAAGAAGAACATACTTTATGTCAAGCATATTATCCTTGGATTAGATTCTAACCGCAAGATGGCTAATACATTCAGACAAGGAGACATCTGATTCTATTCAGCTGTTTAGCTCTGTATGCTGGAATTGTGTCCTCTTGAGCCTAGCAGAGTTATGTGCGTGTGTAACCCCCTGAACACCACACCAGGGCGTGAAATTTCTCTATGCACATTCAACAGCTGCAACTATGCTTCCCAAGACCTTGAGTTCTCCTTAAATCTTCCCCAACCTCTGCACCAACCAATCAGATGGCTGCAGTGTGGCAATAAGGGGCATATCACATTCCACTTCTCTCACAGGAGCCTCTGTCTGTCTGTGGCTCTCACTTATGTGTTGGGCTGCTTGTTGGTTATTTTTTGTGGTATTTTTGTGCAAGACCAGCATGAATTTCCAAGCTGGTTCAAACTGGTTGTACTGATTAGTGTGTGTTTGGTTCTCACCATAATGTCTCTCACCAGCAAAACATGCTTAGTCATTCTGATCTTGCTGATCTTTTCAACAAGACCCAAATTTTTGCACACACCTAACCTTTTCTTAATGACTACTATTTTCCACATTTTACAATAATAGTAATATCATCAAAACTGTGAAGTAACATTTCATTTTGTGATCGTTGTTCCTGAGTCCCTTGTTTGTACTGAAAAGTTAAACTGCTCATTGTTCTTGAGTAAATAATCCTCCAGGTCCTGCACACTCTTTGGGTTTTCAGTTTATTTTGCATTCTGAACCCTATCCAACAGTGACTGTATGATGCTGAGATCCATCTTTTCACAGTGAGGACAACTGAGGGACTAAAACACATCTATTACAAAAACTGCAAAGATTTGCTGATGCTCAAGTTAGCAACACAATGCGGGTGGGGAAAACTATTGAAAATTATGAAGATTTTTCTTATTTAGTTTAAAGACCATATGCAGTATTCATGATCCTTTCAAATGAACATTTTGCAGAAACTGCAAGGTGTATGTAAACTTATGACCATATCTGTATATACTTAATTTATACTTGAGTCTAAAACAGCAGCCATTTTCCTAGACAGCTCTGCACATTCTGGGTATGATCTCAACCAACTTCATTAGGTGCATCCTGTGATGCTTTAAAAACACTGCTGAAGGATTCATATAGTATGTATGCTGGACACCTTATGTGTTTGGTTGAGGGATTATTGAGGGAGAGTAATAAAGATGGATAGTATGTTACCCAGCAGCACATATCCTCCCTCCTCAGTGAAGTATGTCCCTGGTTCAGAGGGGCCCTCGTAGCAGGGTGTGACCCCAAAACTGCTGGAGGCAGAGGTGAGCCAGCGGCCATTCAGCTGGAGACTCCGCACGCAGCCAGAAAAGCTAGACACAGACGTCTTCTAAAGAAGTAATAGAAGAATGAGAACTTCAGAACCTTATACTTTTATAAAAGGTTTTTTAACAGTCAGGTGTAACTTCTTTACCACAAAATAAACCCAAACAGGCTGATCGGGACCCAATGTATAATATTACTATTTACCAAATTTTTTTATGATGTGAGAAGAAAAGAACGTGTTATGTGCTATGAGAGCCACGAAATGACAACAGTGTAGGAGAATTTTTGCAGCAGTCAAAGTATTGATTTTGGCTTGTTGATTTGAAATGAAACTGCAGAATGTTGCAATTGACCAATTGAAATCAGGTATTCCAGAGAACCATGTAAAAAGATACATAATGATTATGGAAGAATTAGCAAAATGCTGTTTAAGATTTAGTATAGCATGTCACACCACAGAATGTGTCAACCTCTCAAAAGCACTTCTTGTCAACTACCGTTCTAAGATCTCATTTTCTCAGCAAGTTTCTCTTCAAACTGTTGCTCCACTATTACAGTAACGTATAAGAGCAAAAAGAGCAGAATTAAGACCGATCAGTGGTTCCCAAACTGGGGTATGCATACCCCTGGGAGTGTGTGAGGTGACAGAGAGGGGACACAAACAATATGCAGAGTTTTGCCATCCATTTATTCCACCCCGCCTTAAAATAACATTAAAACCAAGCATGTATTGTATTTCTTGTATTGTATTTCTTTATTGTCCACCAAGGTGGAAATTTGTCTTTGGCTCACCACCACATAAAATAGCTAGACAGGCAATGTTTAGAAAAACAAAAATAAAACACAGACAAATTCACATTACATAAATATAAAAATACAATTTATGTTACGTTCATTTGATTTATCAATTTCTAACAGGCAAAATGTTGTAGGTCCAATAGCTACGTGTACCCTTCCCCTGGCCACAGACTTGAGACTAGCGTGGAAAGCTGCTAATAACTGCTGGTCTAGGATCATTTTTTACATAATAATAGCATATTGGCGATTTGACAAACGATATGGTGCATATCTGTGTTTGCGCTCTGGAGAGCATCAAAGGTTTCTATTTACAATGTGTTTTTTCAGCGTTGAGCAATGTAGCCAATCACAGACATGTCTGTTAATTTCATCAACGCAATGGCCAATCAGGCGTGTTTAAGTTAGAATCCACTCACCGTTCAAAGCCAGAGATTACTCGCATATCCTCTCATTATAACAAAATGCAGACATTATGTAAATAATAGATTCATTGTACAATGCAGACAGCTTCATGAAAGGTGCTGTATGTAAGAATGACAGCTAGTGGTTGAAACGGGTACTGCAGTCCAAATTCAAAATACTGTTTGCCCCACCCCCTCCTCCTCAGACTCGAGGCTCACGCGGGTTGCCAGTTTGAGGACACGCAACAGGAACGAGCGCAATTGACAATGGAAGGCGAGGAGACTTATACACTGTAAGTTGATGGGTTAACTTATCCACGTTTTAATGTGCTTTTTTAGATTTTTAGATGGATGGCGAGGCTTTTTAGGTTGGGTAGAATCTGTGATCTCCATGGCTGCTGCACTACGCTGTGTTTTACGCCAACTGGCAACCTGTGGTGGCAAAGTACTATTGGGTAATCTGGCAACGTGCGTTATCGCACAGACCAAAACAAAAACAAACATTCCGACACGGAACGGAAAATTTCAAAGCAGAATATCTGGCTGTAGCATTGTTTTTCAGAGAAACAAGTATGTGAACTTAGCATGTTTCCTACATATCTGCAAACATATTATGGTATTTTTATGCTTTAGTAAAGTCAAAAACATACAGTGGGGAGAACAAGTATTTGATACACTGCCAATTTTGCAGGTTTGCCCACTTACAAAGCATGTAGAAGTCTGTAATTTTTATCATAGGTACTCTTCAACTGTGAGTGACGGAATCTAAAACAAAAATCCAGAAAATCACATTGTATGATTTTTAAGTAATTAATTTGCATTTTATTGCATGACATAAGTATTTGATACATCAGAAAAGCAGAACTTAATATTTGGTACAGAAACCTTTGTTTGCAATTACAGAGATCATACGTTTCCTGTAGTTCTTGACCAGGTTTGCACACACTGCAGCAGGGATTTTGGCCCACTCCTCCATACAGACCTTCTCCAGATCCTTCAGGTTTCGGGGCTGTCGCTGGGCAATATGGACTTTCAGCTCCCTCCAAAGATTTTCTATTGGGTTCAGGTCTGGAGACTGGCTAGGCCACTCCAGGACCTTGAGATGCTTCTTACGGAGCCACTCCTTAGTTGCCCTGGCTGTGTGTTTCGGGTTGTTGTCATGCTGGAAGACCCAGCCACGACCCATCTTCAATCCTCTTACTGAGGGAAAGAGGTTGTTGGCCAAGATCTCGCGATACATGGCCCCATCCATCCATCCTCCCCTCAATATGGTGCAGTCGTCCTGTCCCCTTTGCAGAAAAGCATCCCCAAAGAATGATGTTTCCATCTCCATGCTTCACGGTTGGGATGGTGTTCTTGGGGTTGTACTCATCCTTCTTCTTCCTCCAAACACGGCAAGTGGAGTTTAGACAAAAAAAGCTCTATTTTTGTCTCATCAGACCACATGACCTTCTCCCATTCCTCCTCTGGATCATCCAGATGGTCATTGGCAAACTTCAGACGGGCCTGGACATGCGCTGGCTTGAGCAGGGGGACCTTGCGTGTGCTGCAGGATTTTAATCCATGACGGCGTAGTGTGTTACTAATGGTTTTCTTTGAGACTGTGGTCCCAGCTCTCTTCAGGTCATTGACCAGGTCCTGCCATGTAGTTCTGGGCTGATCCCTCACCTTCCTCATGATCATTGATGCCCCACGAGGTGAGATCTTGCATTGTGTCCCAGACCGAGGGAGATTGACCGTCATCTTGAACTTCTTCCATTTTCTAATAATTGCGCCAACAGTTGTTGCCTTCTCACCAAGCTGCTTGCCTATTGTCCTGTAGCCCATCCCAGCCTTGTGCAGGTCTACAATTTTATCCCTGATGTCCTTACACAGCTCTCTGGTCTTGGCCATTGTGGAGAGGTTGGAGTCTGTTTGACTGAGTGTGTGGACAGGTGTCTTTTATACAGGTAACGAGTTCAAACAGGTGCAGTTAATACTGGTAATGAGTGGAGAACAGGAGGGCTTCTTAAAGAAAAACTAACAGGTCTGTGAGAGCCGGAATTCTTACTGGTTGGTAGGTGATCAAATACTTATGTCATGCAATAAAATGCAAATTAATTATTTAAAAATCATACAATGTGATTTTCTGGATTTTTGTTTTAGATGCCGTCTCTCACAGTTGAAGTGTACCTATAATAAAAATTACAGACCTCTACATGCTTTGTAAGTAGGAAAACCTGCAAAATCGGCAGTGTATCAAATACTTGTTCTCCCCACTGTACATACAGCACCTTTCAATATATATCGGAACTAGGTGAGATTGCGTCATCCCAATGAACTAAAATGAGTGACAGTTTTTAAAGGGACCTTTTTTTGTGCGCTTTCTATGCGATAGATCAGTTCAGAATTTGAATAAATCTTATGTTGTGCTTGTCCAGCTTGTCCACTTGCTGTAATTCAATTAATGTATTTGAATGATTATTATTGTCATGTAGGCATATATGCGTGATTCCCAAAAAAAAAAAAAAAAAAATCTTAGTGGGCCAGTGCCATCCTTTTTTTTCCCGAATATCCACATGATTGCAAATGTGACACTGACTTTATACAACAGTTCAACAAAAAAGGGGTAATATTAAGTGACGTACATTTTAAATACAGTATTGTCAGTATTGTTTGCTCTATTTTGCAATGAAATAATAGTTCCAACGAAAGCCACAGCTGAACCGCAACACACAGTGGTGTTTAATTAGTGAACAAATCTGCAGCTTTAAACGAATTGGTGAGAGTTGCTGCTCCCAAAAATACACGGATGGTCTACTTTTTTCGGTTAGAATCCGAAGTGCAGATCTGTGCACACTCTAAAGCCCTCCTAAAATGGGCCTAATGACGCCCCCGGTGATCTTTAATCCGCGCTCTAAAAATTGACTAACTAGATGCATTACCATAGATGTCTCACGGTTATCTGGACTCATTCATCTTTAGTTTCACTTTCATGGTCTTTCAGTTTGTTTTCATCAGTTGCATGTTTCTTTGTCTTGTTTCCTGCCATCATCATCACAGCTGTTTGTCATTTAGTTCATCACATCATTAGTTCATATTTAAGTTCCTCATCTTCACTCAGTGTTTGTCTGGTCTCGTTCGCATTTAGTGTGTTTATGCCATCTTTTTATTATTATTATTTTTATTATTATTATTATTAATAAACTCTGTAATAAACTCTCATCTTCATCTTCTTCTTCTTCGTGTGTTCCTGCACCTTGCTGACAAGATGCATAACTTTTTCTTTTTTTTTCTTTTTGCAAAAAAAAAAGTAATATTTTGTTTAATATTAAATTGTATTACAAAAGGGGCAACTATGGAAACACTTTTTGTTGAGAAAAGGGGCTTTAACTCAAATAAATGATGTCATGTGACAGAATTAGCCTACACTCTAAAAAATGCTGGTCATTTGGCAACCCATCGCTGGTATAAACATTGGACAGAACACATGGGTTATTTTAACACAGCTTGTTGGGTTTTACATTAACCCATTTGCTGACATAGTGCTGGTTCAGTGAACCTATATATATATATATATATATATATATATATATAGATAGATAACGCGTTAACGCCGACGCCCCGTGTGAATGCACTGTTATAGTCAGTGGAGCGCACGGTTACTTTGACAGCGATGTCGCATCGTGTTTCAGCCCTGGTCAAACATTTGTTTGCCGGAAGGTTAAACTTGCTGATGGCACCGCCGCGTCGTTCGGCTAGCGCTCCAAAGCAGACATTAGCTGCGACATGCATGAAAAAAAGGTAAAATGTGAGACTACAGACGTTTGTACAGTAATAATTTGATAGAAATACAATGTAATACAAACCTTAATTTCATTCAGGAAGTTTCCCCTCAGGGCGTTTTCTCTCAGAATAGAAAACAAAATGACAGTTGACAAATGTATGCAGTTTTAACTGGTTTGGCACTGACTACCTATCATTGAATCATTGACCAGAGTGTCTATTTACACTATGTGCAAATAGCCCGTCTTGTTGGCAGAGGCTATTTACACAAACTCTGCCCATTGACGTCTGGTTGGGCCAGACCAAATTACGGAAAATGCTGTATTGTCAACAGTAGCAATAGTGTAGGGTTAAGGCATGTGGTAGAAAGTTCTGACATAAATCGAACCAAATCCGCCTTTTGCTGAACTTTCAAAAATAATGTCATAAATAGATTTTATTTATCAATTAACTTATATTAACTAAATCAAATAAATATTTGGTGTGACCACCCTGCGTTTAAAACAGATAGTTTTTTAGGTAGCTTTGCAGATAGGCTTCTTCAAGTATCTTGGAGAAGTTGCCACAGTTCTTCTGGATTAAGTCTGTCTCAGTTTTTTCTGTTTGTTCACGTAATCACAGAAACTCGATGATGGTGAGATCAGACTCTGTGTGGGAGCATAACGGCTGTACAAAAATCTCACTGGATTATTACAATTGATAGCAAAAGGAATGTTTGGAAATGTAAACTAATATTTCCTACTGACACACTACAGCAAAAGATATAAATAACTGGCTTAAAACCATTTTTTGGGGGTGAAAATACTAACGTGCCTAAGACTTTTGCACAGTACTGACTCCAATGACTTTGGAGATGCTCTGAAGGAAGGCTGGGATCTTATGCTTTCAAAGCTAGCTCACTATTGGTAGCCTCTCCGAAAATTGCCTACCCTACCTTTAATGGGGGAAATGTCCCTTATGACTAATATTTAACTTTACTATAAATATTTAAAAGACTTATTTAAAAGAAATTTGTTTAACCTAACATTTACATTTATACAGGCTCATCTTACCCAGTTCTCCAATATTTGAATTTTATTTTATGTGTACAAAAGTCTACATATCAAACAATCACATCTTGTATCACCCTCGTGCCTATCCTACCAGCCTATACACACTTAACATTAAGTAAAGTATAAAGGCAGGCCTGTTTCTGGAACTTCACAAAATCTTCCTCTGAGAGTCTGAAAGCAACCATTTGAAAACCAAGGTGAGTTTTTGGAACAGAGACCTGAATAATTTTTTTTACCTAAAGTATCTTGCTTAACTGTGCTTTGTCTTTAAATGCATTGAGAATTCACAGTGTGTGGAATATGGGTGCATGCAGACATTTAACTTTTCCTGCTTATTAATTTCAGGTTCATCATGGCAATGCTGAGAAGTTTTCTGCTTCTTTTCATTATCTTCTCCATGGGGAAGGCAGAAGGTAAGACATTTTTTATATTTAAAAAAAACTTGCAATTTTGGAAATGTACAATATTCCATTAACTAATATTTGCATGATTAATGAGGGGGTTACAGTGTATAAAGTACACAGATTTTCAACACTAAAATATTCTTTGCTGTGAATAGTACAAGAACCCTAACGTTTATGTACTGGATGCAGTTAATTTAGTTGAAAGATGCCCCTATGGATGGACAAATTTTGGACTCCGGTGCTACAAGTACTTCTCTCAGTCAGTTAACTGGATCACAGCAGAGGTAATGTGTTAGTTTCAACAATGTGATTTGGTCACACTTTACATTAGATGCCTTTAACTACATCAAATAATTAAATCATTAAATAAGGTACAATGTACTTATTGTGTTGATGTTGTAAACACTTTCGCTGCTATTGAGGTGGGATACGGGTAATGTTAGGGATAGTTTCGGTGGTATGGGTAGGTTTAAGGGTGGGTTAAGGTGCAAGGGAAGGTCAACAGTGTAATCATTGATCTAATTACAGCTATAATTACATGCAGGTATTTTGTACAGTGGTACAATGTAAAAACATGTATGTACACAATAAGTGCACTGAATCAAATGATTAATTTAAACGTTAGTACAGTAGTAGTTAAAGACACTTAATATAAAGTGGGAATGGTGATGTTTAATATTTTTAAAGTAAACCTTTCTTTTATGCAAATAAATAATACAGAAAAATGATACTGAGCAAATAATCAATCAGAGCAGACTTTGTTTGAAAATTACTAAAATGTTGTTTAAAAAGTCACTTATGCTTTACGCTAAAAATATCTTTTTAGAGAAACTGTCAAAGTCTTGGTTCGAATCTCGCATCTGTGCGTAATAAACTGGCAAATGATTTCCTGCTGAGTTTGTTGCCTTCTTCTTCCACACGTTCTTGGGTTGGTACTCATGATGGTGTACAGGTAAGTTAAATTGTGTGTCCTAAAGAGATCTGTTTGTTTGTCTAAACTAAAATTTCTGCTTTAAACAGTAAATGCAAAATTTCTAATGAAGGCAGTTTAAAGCTAAACTTAATTAGCTTCTAAATAAAAAAAAAAGTACAGTAGTGCACTATTTGTATTCACTCAGTAGGAAGGGCAGTGGTTGTGGAGTGATGGAACTGCTTTTGACTATACCAGCTGGTGCTCTATTGAGCCCAACAATGTTGGTGGTTCTGAGAACTGTCTGGAGATCAACTGGACCTGTGAGAATGCAGTCTGATTTTTGAATACAATACTATAATTTCATATCATACAGTAACATGTAATGGCTCATTTGGATTTCACATAGTGCCTTAAGTTGAACATTATATTTTATTTTGATTCTAACAACTACAATGATCAGAATAACTTATTTAATTTTTCCACTCCACAGCTAACCGTTGCTGGAACGATATGCCCTGTTCATACCCAATGAGCTCTATTTGTGTTACAGACCTATGAGATCATATGCAGTTATGCTGCTCCACAGTTACTTTGATTGTACACTTTCTGATCTTATCCTTACAAAAAAAAAATGTTATTCTTCATTTAATTCATTTTAAATATTCTCTAAGCTTTAATCTCTTCTCAGTACCTTCTCTGAAACACTCCTCTAATCAATAAAAGCATTGATAAAGCAAATCATGTGTGTTGTGGAGTTAAAATTCATGTATGAAAATATAAGAATATTGTGTAGCAAGGTTTGAGGATATGGTTATTATAATGGCATTAAATAATGTCATCACCAGGGGAGGGGTTTAAGCAAACTGCATACAGCTGCTTCATCACTGACAAACACTAGAAGACATTTCCTACAATGGATTGTAAGCAAATATGAACATCATTCAGTGCTCTTTTTGTTTTCTGTCTGAATTCTAGTGTGATACTTCAGTTTTAAGTGTGAGTTTAGTTCAAGGTAAGATATAGGTTAGCTAAATATTTAATATCTGACAACGGTAATATCTTTATTTTCTTAAATCCTGTTAAAAGTTTTAATTATGTATTTCCTTAAAAAAAAAAAAAGAACCCCGAAATGGATTGGGCCCATCATTTTGTCTTGCATACCCCCTTAAACTGTCCATGGTGCCCCAATAAAACAATATCAAACACACAATTTCTTCTTTGACAGACCATAATTACATAAGCAGAATTTCTACATGATCAGATTCAGCACCATAAGTTGATAATGATATCTAAAGATAATGATATATAAAGACGTATTTAAAAGCAGCTTCTGAAACTACAAATATGTCTCAGACAAATGCTTTCAGTCATATAAGTGTTTTTCTTTTACTATGAAGATACAAAGAAGCAATTATTAGGCTCTCTCACAATTTCAATGCAATTCTGAGGCGTAGATCAGACCAGAGGCCTCATTTATAAAATGTTGTGTAGAAACCATCCTACATTTGATCTTACAATCATTTCAATCAACTTGATGCAATCTTTTCCTGTAGAAAGCAAATTAATGATATGTTTAACAGGGGTCTGACGAGACCGTTAGCTCACGAGACAAGGCACAAGATTGAGTTCACGAGAACGAAATGAGACAAGATTTTTTACACAGTATTTTTAAGAAATCTTCAATGATGAAATACATGACTAGAAAAATAGTCTGCAGGTGCATTTGAAATGTTTTAACTAATCATCTTGTAATTAAGATCATTTCAGTTCTACTTTCTGAGTATGAATTATCATATGCAGTAAATGACAACAATATACAAGCACTGTAAAAGGTTTTGCCACAAACTCAACTGACTGGCTTCTCTCCTGTATGATGATCCTGACATCCTGAGTCTCTTCAGACCTTAGAACTGTACATGATTTATGAGCTTCTACAACTTGTAACCTCCCAACTGAACTCCTTTCCACAAATTGATCATAGAAATAAAAACAGTATAAATAAAAATGAATAACACACTTTTCTGTTAGTCTTATTAAGTGCAAACAATAAGTGCAACCATGATCAAAGTACTCTCTCAATATTCAAATTGCAAATAGAGACCAAATTTTTCTTCAAGCATAATACAGAGCTAATAGATGTTTACAACTACACAGCCCAGCCTAAGATAACTTTCATATTAGGAGATATTCGCATGCACCAGGGAGCTGCTTTCAAAATGCGGGGTATTGAAATCTTGTTTGAATGCGTACTCGCGTTTTAGTTTCGCTTTCGATTTCGCGCGTACTCAGTGAATAGGGAGCAGCGGTGCTGAGCGCGCATTCTACAAGATAAGACATTTGTCAGACGCTCATGGGCCTTTCAGACAGAATGCGACAACGGCACCGCTGCGCTATGAAACCCATTACTTCAATGGCTTGCGCCGCACGAGGACAGTTTGTTGCTACGTCGACCAAAGCGCACACGCAGCGGAGCGCACCATTGGCGAGCTAGCGCGCACGCCGCGGTCAAAGTTCAAACTTTAGCCTGCACTCTGTGGTGATGACCTGCGCGGCCAATAGAAACGGGGCATCCAAAAAAGCGCGGAAAGCAAAATGGATGAACAGCTAGTACTGTGTGTGTCGGAACGGAGCTCTTTCGCAAGCCTTAATTCCCCAAACTGTTCTCTGGATCTAAGGGTTTCATGCACCCACAGCCTCTTCTTCCTTGCTGCTCTCTTTCTTCTTCTTACTAGCAGGGCTAGTGCTATCGCTCGCATCTTAGCACGGGACAGATACATATTTGCTGCGGACCTAAAGGTGGAACAACAATCAAATGACTAGACGTGAATTCCCCGCTAAAAGTTTTTAAAACTCCGCCTACTTTGCTCTGGCCAGCGTAGCGCAAATCGCTTTGTATCTGAAGGGCTACGCTGAACCCAGCGGCCAGCGCAGTGCATTCCGCATTCTGTCTGAAAGGCCCATCAGGCTCTCTTGTGCAACGAATCCTCCTCCATGGTCTTGTCAATCATCTCGCCTTATGCCGAGTTCACACTGCCCGATTTTGACTCGCCGACAGGTTTTACGAAATCGCTGACAAATGCCCGAAATCATTGGCAAATTGGTGCTCGTTCACGCGAGGGACAATCATGCAGTGTGAATTATCTCTCATCCGAGAGAATCGTGCAAAATCCTGCTGTGTGAAATGTGTTTTGACTGAAAATTAAATCGGCGATGACCTACAGCCAATGAGAGAGCAAGATACAGGGCAGCAGGAAGTTCAGGGAGGAGTTATATACCAGAATATCAGTATTTTAATAGATATATTTACAATTATATAAAACAGAAACAAAGCACAAACATTTGCTTGACCAGCCGCAACAGCAGCACATTGCAAAATTATTTATTTACCTACAACTCTCTTTGCAGAACTCAATCCTTGCTTTCCGCATCTCCCCAACCATTTCCTCCTCCATAATCTTTTTTTCTTGCTCTTCTTTTCGCTGCAAATCAGCGCACAGACAATTTGGATCGCAAGCTTTCTGCAGTCTATATTTTTAATAACAATTCCAGTCTCGCGCGAGAACTCCGGTCTGACGCACGCGTGGTCTCGCGTTGTCACTTCTTGCGTGTGTTTGGTTGTGAAACGTAGTTTGTGGACGAGACAGAGTTCTCTTTCCGTCCAAAAACACACGGACGGAAAGAGATCTTCAAAAAGACGCTTGCCGCCTGTGCCGCCTGTGTTAGGAAATCTGCTCTGACATGCCGAAGCACTGAGAGGTGAAACGTTGCACTTCTCCTTGCACAGCTCTCTCAGGAAGCGAATCACCACTGGATGCGCTTTCACACCGGCAAGAGAGATCTCCACAGGATAAGCTCATTTTAAAGCAATTAAAATAGCCGTTTCTCTGCCACAGGAATCCACTCAGATGAAGGATGACTGGAATGAGTGATCAAATTATTGTTATTTATTTATAATTGTCATTTTTTTAAAAAGCAGGGTAGGTGATTTGTTCCAGAAACTTTTTGGCAGCAAATCCACCAGATGGGTTTGGTGCAAACAGGGATAAAAAGTACCCCATGCCCACGGTTAAAAATAGCGCTGGATCTTTGATGTTGTGGGCCTATTTTTTTGCTGGAGGTCCTGGACATCTTGTTCAGATACATGGCATAATGGATTCTAGCAAATACCAACAGATAAAAAATCAAAACCTGACGGCCTCTGCTAGAAATCTTATAATGGGCCGTGGTTGGATCTTCCATCAGGACAACGATCCAAAACAAACATCAAAATCAACACACAAATGTGTCACTGAGCACAAAATGAAGCTTCTGCCATGACCATCCCAGTCCCCTGACCTGAACCCTATAGAAAATGAGTGGCTCTTGTCAGGTGTTCTCCAAACTCATCAGGCGTTATAAAAGAAGAGCTGTTATCTTGGCAAAAGGAGGTTGCAAAAAGTATTTAATAAAAGGGTGCCAATAATTGTGGCCAACGTGTTTTGGAGAAAAGCATTTATTTCATAATGTGATTTACCCCCCACTTTCAATTCTTTTACTTCAATGAAAGTTTAGATTTTTGTGAATTTTTTGAATAAAAGATCAAAAGGATAAACAATGCAGATTTATTTTTTACAGCCATATTTGATCATATTTACCAGGGGTGCCAATAATTCTGACCACCACTGTATATCGTCTTTGGAAGGCGTAGGACCTCCAATCATTGCATTTGGTCCAAATGCAATGATACGATGTCCTACCCGCCTGTCAACATGTATTTCCATACCTCTGCGCGCCATGCTTGCGCAGACATCACAACTTTTTTCATGCTATGCAGAATTAGACAGACATCAGTCACCGAGCACTAAAACCAAAACAGCAGCCACCTTTTATAGTTCCACCTGAACCAAAACAACGAGCCTTATGCATTCATGCCATAACTACTCTAATTTGGAAGTTATACTCGGAATGGTTTGTGACTCAAATCAATGGTAACACTATCAACGCCAAAATGAATCTGCAGCAGTCAGGTGGTACGGATCAGTGCTCTTTATGTTGTTTTATGTTCATTATTATTGTACTGTTATGTGCTTTGAGACATGAGGTAGTTTAACACCGTCTCTTGTGGTGCTTTTGCGCCCTGCTGTACATGCTCATGTGTTTTGGCTTTAGAGATGTTCTAAAGGGAGGGTGGGATCTTATGCTTTCAAAGATAGCTTTTTCAAAGATAGCTATTGTCACGTCTGTTTTGGGTTTTGGTTCACTTTTAAAGTTTCATGCATTTTATTTTGTAATTTCTCCCAGTCATGCCTCCTGTTTGTCATGTACTTCCTGTTATCCTGCCATGTGCGCCCCTTGTGAATGTGTCATGTTCTGATTGGTTGTTTTTGGTCATGTGTCATCAATTCTGTCAGTTTCCCAGTGTCTCTTGTCTAGCTTTGTTCTACTGTTGTAACTACTGTTTGGTGAGTTTTATGTTTCTGTTCTTGTTCAAGTTTATTTTAGCCAAGTCAAGCCAAGACAAGTCTATGTTTATTTTGTATTTTGTTCATGTTTGGATTAATAAACTGCACACGGGTTCAGCTGCAACTCGCCTCAGTGGACTTCTGTTACAGCTAGCCTCTCAGAAAATCCGTTTAACTTTAACTTAACTATAAATATTTAAATACTTAAAAATAAATTTATTTAACCTAACATTTAAATTTATACAGGCTCATCTTACCCAGTTCTCCAATATTTGGATTTTATTTTATGTGTACAAAAGTCTACATATCAAACAATCACATCTTGTATCACCCTCGTGCCTATCCTATCAGCCTATACACACTTAACATTAAGTAAAGTATAAAAGCAGGCCTGTTTCTGGAACATCACAAAATCTTCCTCTGAGATTCTGAAAGCAATCATTTGAAAACCAAGGTGAGTTTTTGGAACAGAGACCTACTGAACACACTTTCTACCTAAAGTATATTTGTGCTTTGTCTTTAAATACATTGAGAATTCACAGTGTGCAGCATATGAGTGCATGCAGACATTTAACTTTTCCTGCTTATTCATTTCAGGTTCATCATGGCAATGCTGAGAAGTTTTCTGCTTCTTTTCATTATTTTCTCCATGGAGCAGTGGCGGATCTAGGATTTTTTAAAAGCAGGGGCCACGATGGGGCCACCCTTTACAGATAGAGGCCAAGTTTAATGGTCAAGTCATGCGCAATTTAATGAGTTTTGCATACATTTTACCTCTTTCCTTTGCTGCCAGCTCTGCGCTTTGTTTATTAACTGTTCTTTAAAGCCCTACGTTCAAGCACTTTTTCCGATTTACTTTCTGGATTTAGAAACTACTACAATAACAGCTTAAATATTTCCATATTTATTTTTTCTTCATTAAGAATAACGCACATAAAATATAAAACAACATTTGAAGAAAAAAAAAAAAAAGCTTCTGTGCAAATGTCAAGTTCTGTTTTCACACGTTGTGTTTTGGTTTCCAACAAGAATATTCATTGCACATGATAAAATAAAATAGCGTATAGCTTAATGTTGTTCTGACCATGTTTTATTTCAAATCTGAGGATAACTCTAAAACTCTTAATTTAATGAATTTTTTTAGAACATGCCATGTGATTTTGTTTAGAGGAGAGCTGGACGATAACATCACTGTTTTCTCCAGAGCGGCTGTATAGATAAATGAACTAAATTAATAACTTTTTTACAACAGAATTGAACCATGACTGAACTTACTTAAACTGGACTATGACACTATTTTCTTCTAGATCTGCTCTACTGCCGAAACAAACATTGTTGCATTATTTTCCTGTTATCACTGTAAAGCTGCTTTGAAACAATCTGTATTGTAAAAAGCGCTATATAAATAAAGGTGACTTGACTAAAATGCTAACTCACTAGTCTAAGCATGCAGTTGCTGATTTTTTAAAATGTATTTATTTATTTATTTATTTATACATTTTTACGATCTGATGAGGCTTCCTACAGATTGAGGCAAAAAAAAAATGTTTCATAGTATTCTACTGTGATAAATGCTATTTTGATTAGCATTGCATTATCAATATATTTTATTCTTATGAAAATACCTGATGATGATGATGTCATCATAAAAATTTATTGTAAAGAAGCACTAACAGTTTTATCCTTATTGCAGTGTCTAAGACATTGCTGTTTGTTATCTTTCTGGCTCGATCATGTCTTGATTGGAATTTCAAACTATACATTTATTTTCAACCAAACAGTTTAACACACCTCTATGTAACGTGAGTGTCTTTATCTTACTTTATGCAGTTGATTTAGTTGAAAGATGCCCCTATGGATGGACAAATTTTGGACTCCAGTGCTACAAGTACTTCTCTCAGTCGGTTAACTGGATCACAGCAGAGGTAATGTGTTAGTTTCAACAAGGTGATTTGGTCACACTTTACATTAGATGTTTTTAACTAGCCTACATAAAATAAAATAAAATTAAATAAATAAATAAATAAATAAATAAATAAATAAATAAATAAATAAATAAATAAATAAATAAATAAATAAATAAATAAATGAAGTATAATGTTCTTATTGTGTTGATGTTGTATTGAAAAACACTTGCTGCTGTTGAGGTGGGATAAGGGCAGTAATAATGCTAGTTAATATTTCAGCATGTCTACAAGCAAAGCTGGAATTCACCAAACATCTACCCAAATTCCTTTGGGCAAGCTCCAGTAGCAAACCTGAGCATGAACCCTTTTATTTGTCTTCAATATGACAAATCTGACTAATTGGAATCTAGAAACATCACATGCGTATAGTTTTGAGAACCAATGAGAATCTTCCGGTAGCATAAGCTCCCATTTGGGCAAGTCTGGAGAATCATGACTGCTAATGAAGAGGGAGGGATTATCGTTAATTAGCCAAAATCTGTAGAATACATAAAGACCAAAGGGCAGCATCTCAACAGTGTAACTAGCTGTTGAACAATGGCAGGAAGTTGGTGTTCTGTTCAATCTCTGGCACTTTGTGTGTGGTTTTGTGCGTTCTGTCATGCTGTTCCACAGTGGAGTAATCGGCCCCAGAATCTTCAAGATCTGATGTTACAGCAAACTGACCAGCGGGTTCAACAAGTTAGTCAACAGTTTCCTCAGCAGGTTCAATGGCAAGCTAGTCAACAGTCTCCTCAGCAGGTTCAACAGCAAGCTAGTCAACAGTTTCCTCAACAGTTTCAGCCTAAGCAGCCAGTGGTGCAGGCAGAGCCCCTTGACAAATGTGCTGTAGCTGATTATGAGCAGATCCAATGTGGCCCACCTGGTATCAGTGGTGCTAAGTGTGAAGCTATCAACTGCTGCTTTAACGGACAGCAGTGTTACTATGGGAAGGCAGGTAAGAGTGTTGAGTCAATGTAAAGGTGTTTGTTAAACTGCTCCTCAGCAATAACATGCTCTTGTACCTTGTTCCAGTGACTGTCCAGTGTATAAGAGATGGTCAGTTTGTGGTAGTGGTGGCTAGGGATGTTACGCTACCTCGCTTGAGCCTGGATTCAGTCCGTCTCCTGGATGGAAACAACCCACCTTGCAGTCCTGTGGGATCCACACCTTCCTTTGCTATATACCAGTTCCCTGTCACTGCATGTGGCACAAGCATGATGGTGAGTAGCTGCTTGTGGTTCAGTTCTGCATGGCTTCGAATGGACTGGATGCCAACAGTTACTATTTGCAGGAGGGCAGTGGCTATGTGGTGTATGAAAACAGAATGACCTCCTTGTATGAAGTGGGTGTTGGACCACTTGGTTCCATCACAAGGGACAGCCATTTTGAGTAGGTGATTTTTATGCTTTAGCATAAATGTTAATCTTTGACAAATGCTACAAGCTCACTGTTTGTTGTCCAGGCTTCTCTTCCAGTGTAGGTACTCTGCTACTTCTGTGGAAGCTCTGGTTGTGGAGGTCAACACTGTTCCTGCACCTCCACCAGTCGCTGCTCCTGGACCCCTCAGGGTGGAGCTTAGACTGGCAAATGGTCAATGTGTCACCAAAGGCTGTGCAGAAGGTAAGTGTCTGTCCCAAGTATGCACAAGTATTTTCTAAAACTCCAGGTTGTAGCAGTTTCTGGTTAAATGCCGGTATTCATCCTCAGGGGATGAGGCGTACACATCCTACTACAGTGGTGCTGATTATCCGGTCACAAAAGTCCTGCGGGAACCTGTGTATGTTGAGGTGCGCACTTTGGAGAGGACCGACCCCAACATTGTCCTAATGCTGGGACGTTGCTGGGTAACATCAACCCCCAGTCCACTCAGTCTACCCCAGTGGGACCTTTTGGTCAATGGGTGAGTAAGGCCAGTCTTTATCCATCTAGTGTGCTGTAAGGCATTTCTGACTGCCTCTTTGCCTTCCAGATGCCCTTACCAGGATGACCATTACCTGACCACATTGGTTCTGGTGGCTGGGTCTTCTGGTCTTCAGTTCCCAACCCACTACAAGCGCTTTGTTGTGAAGATGTTCACATTTGTAGATCCAGCATCACTGGCGTCTCTGCAGGAAACCGTATGCTCTGCAGCCTTTCCTGAACCCTTAAGTCGTTTTATAGTGACTTCTGTGGCTTAACCCTTTTTCCTCCTGTTAGCTCTTCATCCACTGTAGTACAGCGGTGTGTCATCCCTCTTCTGGCTCCTGTGAGCAAAGCTGCACTAGGAAAAGTGAGTGCTTGCTGTAAACTTCATTGGGGGGGGGTTTAATATAAAAATGCCCCTCACGATTCTACCTTTTCTTTTCCAGGAAGAGATGCTAACGTCAAGACCATCTCTAGTGGCCAAACTGTGGTGTCTAGTGGAGAAGTTAACCTGGTCATGTGACTCTAGTGGTTTTAATAAACTTCTTAACTCAGTGTCTCTTTGGTATTGATTTCCAACAGTCAGATCTTTCATGACTTTGATTTGTTTTTTTTTTTTTTTTTTTTTTTTTTTGTGTCTTTGAACTAAACAAGCCAGGCTTGAACTATTTGCTAAGCTCCAGCTGCTAACCTGGGCCCCTGTTCTTAATGGTATCAAATTAGGGCTTGTTTAACTTGTCTTTTGGTCTGTGACTTTATGGCTGGACTAACATGGCTGCCTGTATACTCAAGCATGCCCCTCTAGTCACTTTTGGCCATTTTTGTAATATTTGAATGCAAATTGAGAATGTAGGTCTGTGGCCAGTTGCATAAACTGCTTGGACTAGCCTTAAGTTATCGACTTTCTTGACTCTTCCTAACGTTTAAATTCAGTTACATAAAGTAGGCTAATTTGAATCGGGAAGTACAATTGGTCAACTCTCTCAACTGCTAGTAGGTTAAACTAAGACAGCCTTAACATTTGAGGCTAGGGTTATGCAACTGGCCCCTGATAAAGAATAAGAAGCTGAGGACAAAAGGCTGTTTCAATTCACTTTTTCATGCTATTCCCTCACTAACTTCCTTCTGTCATTGAATCAGATGTACACTGCATGATTGCCCACTACTGGTGGAACCCTTGCAATGGGTTGAATCTTAAAGCCCTAATACAGGTAAGGTTAGGGACAGTTTTGGTCATAGGGGTAGGTTTAAGGGGAGGCCAACAGTGTAATCAATCTAATTACAGAAATTAATTGCAGCTGTAATTACATGCAGGTATTTGTTTTAAAATATAAGTACAATGTAAAACATGTAAGTGCACTGAATCAAATGATTAATTTAAATGTTAGTACAGTAAAGACATTTAATATAAAGTGGTGATTTTTAAAGTAACTCTTTTCTGCAAATAAATAGAAAAATGATACTGAGCAAATCAGAGCAGACTTTGTTTGAAAATTACTAAAATGTTTAAAATAACTTATGCTTTATGCTAAAAAGATTACATTTTGTATTGACAATTTAAAAAAAATCTGGCTTTTTAGAGAAACTGCCAAAGCCTTGGTGCAAATTTCACCTGTGCGTAATAAAGTGGAGTCTGTTGCCTTCCACACATTCTTGGGTTGGTGCTCATGATGGTGAACAAGCAATACCTAGAATATCAAAATCAACTGCAGGCGGTCGATCCTTTTCCTATTTAGCACCTAAACTCTGGAACAGTCTTCCTAGCATTGTTTGGGAAGCAGACACACTCTGTCAGTTTAAATCTAGACTAAAAACACATCTCTTTACTGTGGCATACACATAAAACATTTTTAATTTATACTATTAAAAAAAATTTAAATGATTGTTTTAGGCTGCATTAACTAGGTCAGCCGGAACCGGGAACACTTCCCATAACACCTGATGTACTCGTTACATCATAAGAAGAATGGCATCTACGCTAATGTTAGTCTCTGTTTATCCCGAGGTTTACTGCAGTTGGCCGGATCCGGGCCGTATCCAAATCAGATGGTGGACCTGCGCCTAGACATGACCAACGCATCCCTGAAATATCTGCAGAGAGTGTGTCAATTAAACTCCCCCCTGTAAATGCTGCATTGACACGACATCCTTATTAAACCCGTTCCCGACGTGACGACTCCAATCTTTCGAATAATCCTACGAACATCTATTGATCTAATATGACTTCTGACCTGTAATGTTGCCAGAATCATAATCATACACTATTTGTTCGTCAGCCAGAGGAGAACTGGCACCCCGATTGAGCCTGGTTTCTCCCAAGGTTTTTTTCTCCATTCTGGCCCTGAAGGAGTTTTGGTTCCTTGCCACCGTCGCCTTTGGCTTGCTCAGTTGGGGACACTTAAATTTCAACTATATTACTGATCTGCCCGCATTGACATTATATGATAATTGAATGGCCAATTCAAACATCACCGTTTTCACCAGAGCGGCTGCACAGCCGAATCAAATTCTGTTGCATTATTTTCCTGTTAACACTGTGAAGCTGCTTTGAAACAATTGGCACTGTAAAAAGCGCTATATAAATAAAGGTGATTTGATTTGATTTGATGAACAGACAAAATTTTGTGCTAAAGTGTGTGCTTGACACTAGTAATTAATTCGGTGCAGCTCCCTGCATTCCAGACGGGTGCCCACCCCAGACAATAAAATATCAGCAGAGAAGAGAACCTATATGACTGTTAATGTGAGAGCTTTCATACAAAACTGCACCAAACTAATGTGAATACTATTTTAAACTGTAACAACACTAGGGGCCAGATTAACTAACAGCTTGCATCAGTGCAAACCCTCTTTTGGCGTTAAAACACTACTGTCAGGATTCACTAAAGACACGCAGTGAAAAAATAGCGCTGAAAAGGCGTGGACAGGGTTGTTTTTGCGGCTGACCTTACTGCATATGCATTTTTAGGAGTTTCCCTTTCAGACGCAAAACTTATGAATCATGCAAGGTGATTTACTAAGGTTTAGGCTCATCAATTTACTGCTATTTGCACCATTATTTACCAACCCCAAAAAAAGCATGTCTTAAACCAGACGCTAATTTGCACTGCTCTTGGTAGATTGCGTTGGTCATTATGGAAATGATCCGGCTGCATCTGTGTTCTTTAATTTGCGCGTTGTCAGTAGATCACGCACAGAACTTTCCACTCCCATCTGCGCTTTTTTGGAATTGCACTCTCACGCTAATTTGCCCTGTTTAGTAAATCTGGCCCTAGATATTTCCATTTACAGTGACAGAATGTTAAAGTGTGAGGCATCAGGATATTCAGTGCACGACTGCAGAGTTCACTAGGCCATCTTTGTACTGTATATTACCCACTAGATAACAGTTAATTTCCTGATGATAATTCCATCCATTTTCAGTGAAATTTTAATGATTTGCTGCACCTGAGGGTATGAGGGAGTTAATGAGGAATCAAAATACCTGAATGTTTTTCTTAGCCTGATC
This sequence comes from Coreius guichenoti, assembly GCA_039654105.1. Taxonomy (NCBI): domain Eukaryota; kingdom Metazoa; phylum Chordata; class Actinopteri; order Cypriniformes; family Gobionidae; genus Coreius; species Coreius guichenoti. The sequence continues at coordinate 20,864,891 of CM077185.1, read as the reverse complement.
AGGCGGCACCCCGCCGACATAGAGAGGATCTTGGACAAGCAGTGAGATGTTTCCGCCCGGAGCTCTGTCCTCTAATACCGTAAGACCGTCAATTATCAGTCTGCCCATATTTCCACCTCTTATAAAGATAATCTATAGAGAGAGAGAAAGAGATAGATAGAAAGTGTTACATAAAAGGTGTGTAAGAGACACTCTTGTAATAGCCAAACTGTTAAATAATTACAACTTATTTTACTTTCAACACTGTCAAATCAAAACAACTGAACTGAACATCTCAGCATTCAAATGTGATCATTATCTGTGCAATTACCTAATTCCACAGAAATGGCATGTACCACCTCTACATTTATTAGTAAACTTTAGTCATCCTTACATCATGCCATTGTCCATCACTGTACTTCTCTTTGGATAGGATTCTGACTTGGTTTTGGCCTGAACTGAATGTGAATACCAGCCTTCCATGAGTGAGGAACAGAGCCATGAAGTTCTCCTCAGACTCATCAGCCAGGTAGAAGATGAGACCGAACGCTGAATGAGTTTTCAGAGATAGAGAAAAGTGAGATCTAAAAAAAGAGATGGAAGAACAGAAAGCACTGTTATGTATTGCTAAGTTCACCAATGCAATTCCTGTGCAGGATCAAACTGCATGAAAAACGGGGGAATTTGCTTAGAATGATTGCGTCATTTGCATGCTTGCATGACATTGCTCCACCACTGCTATTTACGGTTCAGAATGCTGAAAATTGACTTCAATGCATTTGTGGATTTTCTTTTAATCACTTAATAAATAACTGCTGCTATGATCAAAAGACAATGTACGGCAGGCAAACAGTGCTGAGTTTTGTGAATAAGGCACATTTTATAATATAACGAATTTGCATGGTAAGGAGCAGGGGTATAGCCCCCAAAATAACCCCAGGATTTTTGGGGCTATATTCCCAAATTCTTTCTTTCACATCACCGTATTATGTATCATCTATAGTTTTCTTGTTATTAAAGGGATAGTTCACCCCAAAATGAAAATTATCCCATAATTTACTCACCCTCAAGCCATCCTAGGTGTATGACATTCTTGGGTTTGTGTAAGAAAAATATCCATATTTAAAACTTTATAAAGTAAAATATCTAGCCTCCGGCGGACCGCCTTCCATATTCAACTTACGAAGAAAGTGTAACGCCTTTCGCAGTTAAAAACGCTTACTCTACGTCCGACGTCATCATTGTGCCAGTTACGCTTATTTCGTTGAATACGGAAGGTGGTCGGCCGGAAGCTAGATATTTTACGTTATAACGTGTTAAATATGGATATTTTTCTTACAAAAACCCATCGATTCGCTTCATAAGGCCTTTATTAACCCCCGGAGCCGTGTGGATTACTTTTATAATGGATGGATACACTTTTTTGGGCTTCAAATTTTGGGCTGCCATTTACTGCCATTATAATGCTTGGAAGAGACAGGACATATTTTAATATAACTCCAATTGTATTGTCTGGCTTGAGGGTGAGTAAATCATGGGGTAATTTTCATTTTTGGGTGAACTATCCCTTTAACTGACTGTTTGCAATGGCTGCTGCTAGGAGCCGTGCTATTGTCCCCCACTTGAATGCAAGCAGAAAATTTTCAGCATGTAAACTCAGTAGATATGTTCAGAATGGTACCATACTACTCTTACTATTTCTGCAATTGACCCTTTGCTGGGAGTTTGATTGACACTCGATCAGACCAATCATTACCAGTGTTGGGGAGTATCTAGTTAGATGTAACAGAGTTACGTAATTAAATTTTTTTTTTTTTTTTAAATGTAACTGCAATCCGTTTCAGTTACTGAGAAAAAATGTGTAATTAACATTACCATTTTATTTAATTAACATTTATAATTAACATTTATGTCTTGTTTGAATTTGCAGCGCACCATGTCTGCCAATTACATCAATCCACATTGCCACTGAAAGCTTTAGGCTACAACCTGTCTGAGAGTTGCCACCATGGCGAGTGATAAAAATGTGTTTCAGTGCTGGAAATTTAAAAATCATTTCATCCAAAAATGATAAAAGGGCGCAAATATAACAGTTCAGTGCAAAATATGTTTGCCAACTATTAAAATGCTATGGACATAGAAGGTTTCAATGTTGAACCTGAGGAAGCATCTCCTATGATGAATGTTAACCTTAAGCGCCACCTAGTGGACAAATCTCTCTATTAGTTTATCCCGTTTTGACTTGCAAAATAGCGCTAACTACACAACGATTGGTCATTGAGTCAAATAAACAATATTTTAGGTGGAATATAACTTTATTTAAAAAAAAAAAAAAAACCTTCCATGGAATGACAGCTGTTTGGGTTGCCAATAAGTATGAAACTAGAATCTATTCTTGCTTCTGTTAGTGAGAAATCAATATTAGGCCTTATATGGTATAATGTTTTCCCTTCACACACACATAGTGGTAAAAAGAATAGTATGCAGATTTTTACTATTTTTTTTTATATCAGTAAGAAGAAAAACGTTTTTTATTACAGTATAATGATCTAGAATTGTGTGTTTTCTCTTAAATATAACTAAAAATAACTATCTCTGTTTTTTAGAGGTTAAATGTTTGAAAATTATTAATAGTTGAAAACATTTGTTAGAAATTTCAAATGTAATCAGTTACATTACTTTAATAAAGTAATTGAAATAGTTACACTACTATAGTTAATCTGTAACCTATTACATTTCCAAAGTAAACTTCCCAGCACTGATCATTAGACAGAATCAGACAATTTGTCCGCCAAACAAACCAGACAGTAGAGTTTAACATCTATTAACGTGTGTATTGACGTCTTTCTTCATTTAAAACAACATACTTTCTGATGTTCATTCATGTTTATTTTGTGTTATAACTAGTAGTAAAGAGAAGAAAGGTTCACAAGCTGCTTGAACTGAGGCGCTACAGTGATCTGTCACGACACGTTAAAGAGCCAAAAAAAAAAATTTAATGTACACATTGATAAACTGCTGAAGAAGGAAAACTGCATTTAAAAAACTGCTTTCCTTATGAGGCTAGAAAGAAAATCGTGGACAGTACCTTTTTATCTGTATCAATTACAGATAAAAAGGTACTCTCCACAATTTTCTTTTATGGTGACCTTGTTTATATGCATGCGGCTTCATCTTTATTAAGGAAACTGGATTTGGTTCATCACGCAGCGTTACGCTTTGTTAGTGGTGCAAACTCACGTACTCATCACTGCATACTATATGAATCATTGGCATGGACAGAATTGTACTTGCAATGCCGGGTACGAATCCTGTGAAAGACGAGTCATGATGAAAGAGCTCAAAGACAAGAGTTCAAAACACAAGCTAAAATGGGCATGGTTACTATTGTGTTTTTGTCACATTTGCTTTTGTTAACACTATCGGGTAGGTTTAGGGTTTAGTGTAGGTGTATATTATTTTAAAACGTGATGAAGCATTAAGCTTTTAGCGCCACTCACCGGACATTTCAAATCAGAATCAGAAACGTAATAAGACGTTGCCATATTCACGTTCTTCTGTTCCGGAAAAAGCTAAACACGCTTTTAGCGCCACTCACTGGACATTTCATTTTGAATCTGTCGCGAAATGTGCACGACACAACGTACTTTGCATTTTGCAAAAATGTTGCCACAGGTACGTTTTTATAATGAGCCTGGGCTGGCAATATCCACTGATTTGGCAGGATGGAGGGTGGTGAGTGAATAAGAAGTAAGTTTTTGCTGTTAAATACCCAACATAGGCTCATTGCAAATACATGCCTCTAGCTACATTTTTGTTTAAAAATCAGCAAATATGCCTATACATAAAAATGACTGCAGCTGAAATGAACACTAGTGACAGTAAAACACACACAACTTTAATTCCTTTTCACACAATTTATGATTACAGGGACATATTATCGATGAATATGATATGACCTTAAAACACAAAACGTCTCGGTTACGTATGTAACCCTCGTTCCCTGAGGGAGGGAACGGAGACGCCACGTCGGAGACCGACGGATAGGAATCTCGCTCGCGAGAGCCAATCTACTTCGAGTGTAACTAAACGAGGCATGCAATGATTGCACCAGGTGCTCATGCCACGCAGCGCGGGTATAAATGAGACACAGGTGCTTGCATCAAATTAGCTTCTTTTGCTGAGGAGCCGAGTAGGTAACTGGCACCCCAGCAGGGTACAGCGGACATGGCGACGGGACGTGGCGTCTCCGTTCCCTCCTTCAGGGAACGAGGGTTACATACGTAACCGAGACGTTCCCATTCAGTCGGTCACTTCCGACGCCACGTCGGAGACCGACGAATAGGAATCCCTACCAAAGCGCCATGGCCTCTGCCCCCTTCCAGTGCCCTGTGTGAGCCTCCTGAGCTCTCTTACCTGATGAGACGGGGCTCACACAGAGAAGTCCATCACTGCTGTTACGCATGACCCGCTCAGTGACTATTGGATAACACTGGGAAAGCGTGCCCTAGTGGAAGGGAACGCTGCGGAACCCACATTGTCCCCCGAAGGAGTTATGTGGGGTACAATGCTGAGCCGTAGCTCGCAACCGAGAGGGGGCTCCAGCCGCACTGAAGAGGGGGCTCTCCCAAGGGAAAGACACGGGCTTCCGTTAGGAGCAATCATGGAAAAATATATGGGATCCCCGAGGGTGATGGAGGACTCGACAGAGTTTGCTTCTGGAGAATATAAGCGCCGTAGCGCAGCAAGCCGACAAGAGCCAGGGCCTCTCAGTGCTTCTACCCGTTTGAGGTGAGAACACAGGAGGAAACCGGCTCTACACGTAGGCTATAGAATCTAGCGAACGTGTTGGGTGTCGCCCAGCCCGCAGCTCTACAGATGTCTGACAGCGAGGCGCCACGTGCCAGCGCCCAGGAGGATGCAACACTTCTAGTAGAGTGTGCTCGCACCCTGAGCGGACAGGGCACACCTTGTGCTTGGTAAGCCAAGGTGATGGCATCCACTATCCAGTGGGCCATCCTCTGCTTGGAGACAGCCTTTCCCTTCTGCTGGCCTCCGTGACAGACAAAGAGCTGATCTGAGGTCCTGAAGCTTTGCGTTCTATCCACATAGATCCGCAGAGCGCAGACGGGACAGAGCAAAGCTAGGGCTGGGTCTGCCTCCTCCAAGGGCAGCGCTTGCAGGTTCACCACCTGGTCCCTGAAGGGAGTGGTAGGAACCTTGGGCACATAGCCAGGCCGGGGTCTCAGTACCACGTGGGTGTCACCTGGCCCAAACTCTAGGCATGATTCGTCGACCGAAAATGCCTGCAGGTCCCCTACCCTCTTGATGGAGGCCAGTGCAGCCAACAGCAAAGTCTTCATAGACAGAATCTTTAGCTCTGCCGACTGCAAAGGCTCAAATGGGGCATTCTGAAGTGCTCGGAGCACCAGAGCAAGATCCCAAGAGGGTATGGAGGGAGGTCGAGGAGGATTTAACCGTCTCGCCCCCCTGAGGAACCTGACGACCAGGTCGTGCTTCCCAACCGACTTACCTTCTATGTGATCGTGATAAGCAGATATTGCAGCAACATGGACTTTGAGGGTGGAGGGCGACAGCCTATGCTTCAACCCCTGTTGCAGGAAGGAAAGCACAGACGCGATCGAACATCTTCGGGGGTCTTCTCGGCGAGAAGAACATCACTCGACGAACAGGTTCCACTTCGAGGCATAAGCCTGTCTCGTAGACAGTGCTCGTGCCGAAGTGATGGTGTTAACTACCTCTTGGGGTAAGTCACCTAGAACCTCCGCGTCCCGTCCAGGGACCAGACATGAAGTTTCCAGAGGTCTGGACGCGAGTGCCAAAGGGTTCCCCGTCTCTGAGTCAGAAGGTCCTTCCTCAGAGAAATGGGCCAGGGAGGGGCTGTTGCGAGGAGCATAAGCTCCGGGAACCAAGTCCGGTTGGGCCAGTACGGCGCCACCAACAGGACCTGCTCCTCGTCCTCCCTGGCCTTGCACAGTGTCTGTGCAAGTAGGCTTACTGGGGGAAACGTATATTTGCACAGGCCCCGGGGCCAGCTGTGAGCGAGTGCATCCGTGCCGAGTGTGCCCTCGGTCAGCGAATAAAACCACTGGCAGTGGGACGTTTCTGGGGAAGCAAACAGGTCGACCTGTGCCACCCCGAACTGTCTCCAGATCAGCTGGACCACCTGGGGGTGGAGTCGCCATTCTCCCAGGAGCGCAGCTCGTGACAGCTCGTCGACCACACGGGACATGAATGGCCCGAAGAGACCTCAGACACTTCTGACTTCAGAGGAGGAGAAGGCGGGCGAGTTGCGACATGCGACGGGAGCGCAGACCACCTTGTCGGTTGATGTACGCAACGGTCGCAGTGTTGTCCGTACGGACCAATACATCTTTGCCCCGTAACAGCGGCTCAGTGCAAGATGTGCCAATGCAGGTGCGGGCCCGTCCAAACCCCTGACACTGCATGCCCGTTGTACGTGGCCCCCCAGCCCATGGCAGAGGCATCCGTGAAAACCACAGCATGCCTGGACACCTGTTCCAAGGGCACCCCGGCCCGAAGGAACAAGGGGTCTGACCACGGGCTGAAGGTTTGGCGGCAGGCCGGTGTGATACTCACCCGGTGAGTGCCACGTTGCCACGCCCATCTCAGGACCCGGCTGTGAAGCCAATGCTGAAGCGGTCTCATATGAAGCAGGCCGAGCGGTGTTACTGCCGCTGCGGCCGCCATACGTCGCAGTTTCGGGCAGTAAAAGGTGCCGTCCACGACTTGGTGAGCTCCTCGTGCACCTCCGGAAAGAAAGGAACCGGGGTGGGGTGCTGAGAACCAGCACGGGCCACCCCGAGAAACCAATCGTCCAGCCTCGAGGGTTCGGAACACGGTGGAGGGTTCCACACAAGCCCGACTCTCTCAGCGGCCCGGGAAAGCATGGCCATCATTTCTGGATCTGTATCGGGCACAGCGGATCTTCCTGAAGGAGCCCCCTGCGCCGACACATCAAAATTCTGACCCTCCCTCCGATGCAGCGATGGACATCTGATCTTCGAGAGGAGCCCCAAAGGATACGGATGGTACACACCTCGTGGGTGGCCCACCGCGTTCCGACGGCAGCTCTACTGGCTGCGAAGTACGGGAGGGGTGAGGGTTCCCTGGGGGTTGGGTCCCTGGGGGAAGCGCGCTCACCGTAACCCTCAAATCACCCGTGCTACTGCCTGAAGTAACCCTCTGTGGAGAGTTAGATCGAGGCAGAGGCACGGGGACTCCACCCCTTGCGAGATGGAGTCTCGACCGCAACTCCGAGATGGTCATGTTCCCGCAGTGAGAACATGAGTCATCCACCAGCGCTGCCTCAGCGTGCTGAACGCCCAAACACGAGATACAGCGCTGGTGACCATCCCTCGGTGACAGGTAACCACCGCATCCAGAAACACACAGATCGCGCTAGGTGTAGAACGGCTTTTCAGCGCTCTACACCTAGCGCACCGAACCAGCTGTGAGAACAGCCTTTGTGTTTGCTCTATCAAACAAAAAAGAGAGATGATCAAAGAACCACACGACCCGCTGCAGCGCTGTCACACCAACACTGACTGAAGAGATCACTTCAAAAAGGCAGGCTTCAGTCAGTTCCACTGCGTAGAAGAGAGTGATATCTGGACGAACCATTTACCACTCGGCTCCGAAGCAAAAAGCTAATTTGATGCAAGCACCTGTGTCTCATTTATACCCGCGCTGCGTGGCATGAGCACCTGGTGGAATCATTGCATGCCAATGTGCATTGGCTCGTTTAGTTACACTCGAAGTAGATTGGCTCTCGCGAGCGAGATTCCTATTCGTCGGTCTATAGCTCAATAGCTCAAAGGTAAGGTGTAGATCACAGGTGTTAAGGTAGGGTAGGGTAGGGTTTAGAGTATGTGGTACGTTATTTTCAAACGCAGTAGATCATTAACCTTTTAGCGCCACTCACCGTCATTTAATTTCTGAGGTGCCGCGATACATACAACAATAAACATAACAGAACATTGCCAGATTCATTTTCATCTGTTTCAGATAAAACTGCTAATGATTTTGGTGCCACTCATTAGACATTCAAATTTCAAAGTGTCTTGAAACATGCAATGTCGCCACAGGCACATTTTACCAAGAAGCGTGGGTTGGAAATACCACACACAAAGTGGCACAATTGGTGACTTTATCCCATATGTAGAGTTAATTCTACTTTGTACCATCAATACTCACTCATTTCTGATAACACTGGCAACGCCTGTGTACTCATGTCGGCTGTGGGCTGAACCGCCATAGTTGTAGGCGTGGCGGGTCACTCGTGGGCGGGAGGACAGGTAACAGGAAGCAGCCTCTGTCTCTGGAATGTCCAAAGGATTGCTCTTCAAGCCATGTGACTCATCCCTGCCCACCTGTGAGACAACAATATGTTTAGGTGCATAACTGTAATTGCACAGGGTATTCATGCATCTGTGTGTGCTGGTATGTTGCACCTTGCGGGAGTGTCCTGGACTTCGTCTAGAGGAGTCTCTGCTGTCTTTATTGAGCAGAGCAGCAGGGGGTCTTTCCACGGGGCAGTCCTGTAGCGACACCTTCACATTCTCACTGTAACGTTGGAAATCTTCTGGCTCTATATCTCTATCCTGCCTGCATCACACATCACACTTCCATAAATAACCACAGTCTTAAGTCGAGTCCTATTGAATATAATATTATTAAATCAAACATGACAAAATCAAGGGTCATTCATGTAGACATTGAGTGCTGTTTGCATAATAAGTGTTGAGAGCTGTTTAAGCTCTCTTCCAAAACTCAGTGAGCTACCTACTTATTTAGGCATCAGAGATATGCTCCCGACGTAAAGGATGTTTAAAAAAAAATGTAGGCAGTAGACACTTAATTTAATGAAGCCACGAGAATACTTTTTGTGTGCGAAAACAAACAAAAATAATGACTTTATTCAACAATTTCGTTCTGGCCTATGCCAGTCTCCTACGCTGTTTACGTTGCAGCTCCTGCACATGCATCGTGGTGCTCACATGAACAGCATCGGCTGCCTTAGATCTCGAGAGCGCTGCACTATTTACAACGGAAACTGCGTAGGAGACTGGCACAGGCTAGAACGAAATTGTTGAATAAAGTCGTTATTTCTGTTTGGTTTTGCGCACAAAAAGTATTCTCGTCGCTTCATAAAATTAAGATTAAACCACTGGAGTAATTTTAACTTTCTGGACCTTGAAAGTGTTAATTAAATAGCTGTCTATGGAGGGGCCTGAGAGCTCTCGGATTTCATCAAAAATATCTTCATTTGTGTTCCGAAGATGAACTAAGGTCTTATGGGTTTGGAATGACATGAGGGTGAGTAATTAATGAAAGAATTTTCATTTTTGGGTGAACTAACCCTTTAAGCATTTGCCTGTTTAAATCCAAACAGCAATTTTTTGGGGGGGACGGGCAGTGTACATTAACTTGCTAAAACTATTCAGAGAGTTGTCATGATTAAAATAATTTTAACATGTATCATTAAGAGTGGGATTAATTAAGGTGAGGATCACATCTACCAAAGCAGACTCTCATTGATTTAAGAGTTTAAGAGTCTGTGGCACAGCTTTCTTTTTACTTTGGATACTGGCTTATATTTGTATTTTTTTTTTTACAAATATGAGGCAGCAATACTTGAACAACAAACTCGGAAAAAGATCTAAATCCATGACAGAGGATCAGACAGTTCAAAAAGAAATGTAATTCAGGTCGCCAGTGCATTAGTAGATCAGTAGTAGAGCATTAGTGAGTGTGTCAGAAAAGGAAGTTTACACACAATATACACAATACATTTAAAACAAGTAATTAGCTCAGTAGTGATTGTGTGAGAAAAACATGTTTATTTTAGTCTTGTTTGAAAAAGGCTGTATATGTTACCTGCTAATGTATGCATAACTGATGCACCCAGTGAAATTCTGTGTGGAACTCATAGGAGAGCCTCCATAGTAGAAGGCCTTTGGAACGTTATCTGACTGAGACGTGGAAGACGGCTTCTTCTTCTCCTGCTTGTCTTTGTCATCAATTACAAGTTCACACCTACCAAGAGATCATGGACAAATAGTTGGTGTAACAAGTTTATACATATAAGGACACCTTATTAGTGTAGCATCTGGACTGTCTCACAAACGGTCGGTTCCACTGAACATCAGAGATGCTCTTAGCCTTTTGACTTTGCATATAAATTAAGGTCCTGGCACCAAGATGTCTGTGTTGAATGGCCTCCATTGTCATTTTTGTTACTTGACCGATGCTAAGCAGAAACACCTCGAAGAGCCCTTGTGACTTCAAAGAGATCGTAATCAGCACATGTCCCCATCCCCACGTTTTAATATCTTCCAGCCACATACTTCCTGGTATCTAAAGAAAGCTCTCTGTGAGCCGGAACTAGAGAAATATATTGTGTTGCTATAAAATGTATTACACTATTGTTACCATCCCTTTGAATTAAAAATGACCCAATCTGACGCCATCATAAATTAGGCAAATTAAGTCGTCAAACAGACAAAGAGACTTTTCTCCCGCCTAAAGTTCCCACATATGATTGGTCATTTCAGAAAAGATGGGCGTATGTTAATGTGCCTTTAAAGGACAATGACACAAGCTCCTCTGCGCTCAGTCAAGACGAACTTCCTTTCCTCCCTTTCCGGCGAAACTTTGCTTTCAGCCAACTTCAAACTTGCGGAACAACAACCCGACCCTTTGGAAGAACCAAGAGAAAGCTTCAGCTCACGAACGCTCTGAAAAGAACTACACCACACACATCTTGCTTTACTCAGCACAAAACCCCATGCAAGTATCCACTTTATCGAACATTAGATGCGTTCAAGCTGTGCCTGCTTTTTAAGGTGATTCTTATTCATTGCTGGCTCTCGAGGTTAACTGTTTGTGAAATTGCCATTCCTTGATCTTTCTTTCTTTCTCTCTTTCTTTCTCTCTTTCTTTTCTACTTTTCGTTATTCTGTATATATGTATTCTTTGTTTAGTCGAATGTATTCGTAGTATCATCTATTAAAACCATTATATCCACGTTTTATTGTCCCTGTTGCTGCTCACAAAACCTTAGTCACTTTAATGTTCAGATTTTGCTACAAGCTTTTATATAGTATCGTTGAGTTATTCTTAGCGGCCAGAAGAATAATCTTCCTGAAGATTTGATAGAAAGAATAAAACTGAGAATTGATAAGAAGATTGTACTGTCGGTTCGTCGGACGAACGGATCAGTCGATTTGAAATTAATTCTTTAAAGGTTATTCTGTACTGATTTAGCCTATATATTCATAGTTACTAACAATCCATTGTTATTAATTATTTATATATTGTACAAATACCTAGGTTAGGTATTTCCCTTTTGGGTGATTTTAAATATTTATAATTCAATCATAACACGTTACGATTAATTATGAATAAATAAATATAAATACATATAATTCCCTTTTTGAGCTAATTTAATTTATTAACATATGTAGCCGAGTCGTTACATTAGCTTCAGAACTTCATTTGAGATAAAATGCAGAATGTTTTTCATCAACAATAATTAAGATGAGGCAAAAGATGCATCATGAAAATAAATTATTTTACTGTTAATTATTTAAATTACTGTTGACAAAAATATAAGAAATAACACTTACAAGATATTAAAGATGCACTAACAATTTTTTGAAGAAGAAAAATGAAAATGTAGAGAGACCTTATTACCCAATACAAAAGGTCTTGTGCTTCTTATTCTTCCTTGTCTTCTTTGTAATTTCAGAATACTCAATATATGCTATTATTCCAGAAGCTCAGGTTTTCACATTAGGAATATGTTTATAATGCAATTAATAATGTAATACATGTTTATTATAAAAATGTATACAAAGTATCTTGCAAATGTATTCAGAGCACAGTTTGTTAAATTCTAAAATGATTTAAATGATTTTTTTTTTTCAAATTAAACTACACTCCATAACGGCAAAAAAAGATCTGTGATAAACAGAAATATATGTTTCAAGTGTCATAACAAAATATTTGATTACTTGTATACAATATAGTCTGATGTTTCAGGGTTTTTTTTTTTTTTTAATACATTTACAAAGTTGTCACAAAGTTTTTACTTCGTCATTATGGAGTATGGAATGTAAAGTAATGTGGAAAAAACAATTTAAAGTGTTTTAGCATAAGGTTGCAGCATAACAAAATGTGAAAAAATTAAGGGGTTTAAAAAATCTCTAAAGCCACTGTATATATGGTCTGCTGTATTTTTGTTATTCCCACTAAAATTAAAAAGCATGTAAGTAAAATGGATTAAAAATTGACTAAAATGAATGAATATTACATGGTAAAAATATTTTTAAGATATTTTACCATGTAACATATTTTCATTTCTAATATTATTGTAAAAAATTAACTCTGAGTCACCAACTTACTTCTGATCGGTCACTGAGGCAACTAAGAAATGAGGCCGTCCATCATTGTAATTCTTCTTATGTGATTTGACTCTGGTTCCTTTGGACTGGAGTATCACTGCACCATTCTCCAATGAGAGAGAAAACTCTTCCAGCTAGAACAGAGAGAAAGACTGGCTTTATCTATAACATCTGTATAAAACACACATTCACCCAATCTCCTCCTTCCCATAGCAAGAACAGTCTGAATAAAGCCTTGGATCTCTTTTTTTTCCTTTTGTTTCTTTGGGTTTAGGATTAGCCTCCGTTAATCAGTTATAGGTTAGAGACAGAACAAGACTTGGGTAAAACACAGTAACTAAAAAGACTATACCCCATCTCTGTGGTAGAATAGGAGTCCATTGGACTGTAGTGTTCTGAAGTTTAGTCCTCCTTCAAAAGACTGGAATGGTGAGATTTTAGCTGTAGAGCCCAGATAGCCATCTCCTGTAAAATAGGCCTTACGGGACATCTGCAGGTAGAAGACAAGATTTCAGCAAGTTCTTTCAAAACATCTTAAATTAGTTTCTTTCTTTCTTTTTATATTTAGACCAAAACATTATTCTTGCCACTAATTGAAATTAAGCAAACAATTCAAATATTTAAAAAAGTATAAAATAACTATTATTGTTCCAGATTACTCTTATACATCATGAATGTAATGGATCCAACACCAACCTGATCAAATTACATAAACTATACTTAATTTAACGATACTGACTCAGCAAAAAGGAAGATTTAAATGAACAGGTGTGGAAATTCTACAAGATAATATATTTTATATGTTTACAAACAATTTCATCTTCAACATTCAACTTTTTGTGATTTAATCAATCTTGATTTCTTAGTTGTGGCGTGAATTCACTTTTTCGCTAATGCGAATGAACTCTATTTTCGGCCTTCTCAGCTATAAAAAGAGTAATATATTTGTAACTCATTTTAATCATTTTAAGATATGCTGTCGACTGACATCATGTTTGCATTTAGGCATATTATGCGTGTATGAGTTTTTTAAGAGTTTGTATGACTCAACATCTTTCTTACTTTGCTATACGTACAGCAAACAAGTTTACATATTTGCTTTGCAAATATGCCAAAATGTTGCTCAAACACACTTAAATCGAACGGTATCTACAAATTAAACGTTTATAGAATTTCTCGTTAAAACATATCTGTCCACAAATATTTGTAACTGATTATTTGATTAATACACTTCAGTATTTCCTTTGGATTAATAATGCTGTTCGGACTGATCTGCACTCTCAACTTAAGCTTTTCTCAGGGTCTCAAATTCAAATTTGAATTCTTCCAAAAGGTACTGATGAATTTTGACATTAGGGCATTCAGTGCTTGCCTAGATGTTTCCAACAATTGGAAGGACATTGACATTGACATTCTGTAAAGTCAAATGAAGATTGGGGATACCCTGAAAGTGATTTTTCTATGAACTGATGACACTTACTCAAAAGCAAGACACTGCACCTAATGCACCTTCTGGCTTCCTGTAGCTCTGATACTCTAGATAGAAGAGATGTTAGCCTTTGTGCTATTGACTCAGTCCAGGAAGTCAACTTGTGAGTAGGACACTTACTAAATGCCTAAATGTTGAAATATGAGGGAGAAACAAAAAAACTTCTATATGTAAAGTAAAATATAATCCTTCAGGTTGATTTTTTTCTTTTTTTCACCAAGCGTCCTGATTGTTTGTTTGAACAAATATTTACGAGGAGGGGAACCATTTACGTTCCAGGCAGGAGAAAGCACAAATTGATTACCATACTGTGCAGTGAGATCACAATACCTTGAATATGTGAAAATAATGTTTGATGTTGAAATTTGGTTCCTTGTTGATTCATGTACTTGTTGGCGCACAGCCTTAAAGGGTTAGTTCACCCAAAAATGAAAATTCTGTCATTAATTACTCACCCTTGTGTCAATCCAAACCCATAAGACCTGATCCCTCCATAGACAGCTATTTAATTACACTTTCAAGGCCCAGAAAGGTAGTAAAGACATCGTTAAAATAGTCCATGTGACTACAGTGGTTCAACCTTCATTTTATGAACCTCTGTAGTCACATGGACTATTTTAACAATGTTTTTACTACCTTTCTGGCCCTAGGACTCATTTACGGCATTACAATAGTATTTAATAGTAATATTGAGTGATATTGTATATTTTCTAAAGAAATTAGAAAATCACAATGTTTTCTTTCTTTGGCTTTCTGGTTTTACCAGTTATGATAAGACTTGAATGGTAATGACTATTATAACTGAATGTATGCACATGATGCTGATATTATGCATTTTAATGAATAAAGAGAAAATAAATAATTTAATTATTGTGTTATATTGTATGTTAAAAAATAAAAAATTAAGTATTCTTTCTATCGCTGCCAGGTTAGTCTTGTGTTGTAAAGATTTATGACTCTGCTGTGTGTCTAATGATGATGATATAACACTTTTTAATGAATGAAGGTAAAACAATACATACAATTAATGAATTAAATATGTATTAAATTACAATTACGTTTTTAGTGTACTCTTAAATGTGGTTTAATGCACCCTGCAGTGAACTTTGCAGCTAATAGAGATATTCACGCTCTTTTTTTCCGCTCAGTAAAGCACATTCCACAAACAATGCAGTCCTACTGTACATTTACTAGCGATATAACACCAAATATAGAACATTTATTCACAAGACCAACGCGCTAATAATCCACAAGAAACTGATTAACTTAACTGTAATTGACTGTCATAAAACTTTGAATGGCAGGCACTGACGTCACTGCCATGACACGATAGGCTGAGTGATCCAAGTTAGTGTTACACTTTCTCCAATGATAAGAGATACAGACCCTCTCATCTCCCTATAATAAGACAATCTCAATCAAATGCTATAAATTTAGAAGGGTGTGTTACATACAAATGATTCCTCAGGGCAGCCACTGCTGATACCAATGGTTCCTTGCTCCTCTAAGAGATTGAAGTCCTTTTTCTGGAACTGGAAGCCCTTTACACAACCCTTCAATCCCACCAGGGATGACAGTTCTGGCCTGTGAAACATTCATATGGCTGGGTTCAGTGTTAGAAATGAGTACTGCTAAGTCATTGGATCAGCCTCTCTACCTGATCTGTGCATTAATATGTAGCAAAGTTTCTTACCTTGAGAGCAGAATGTTAGAAGGAGCTCCTCCAATATAGATATCAGAGAATGGTAAGGGTCTCCTTTCATTTTCCATGGACCTGACATGGCTTCTGTCCACTAGCAGAATGATCTTCTTAGAGTGATGATAGATCACAGACACCTGAGACAAAATTTACAATAGGGTGTTAAAAGCTATGTATTGTGTTTAAAGATATGACTTGATGAATGCCCTGGAAGTCTCAAAAAAGCATTACCTCATGATATCGAGCATCGTTGATATGGAGTTTGGTCAAGTTACTCTCCATGATGACAGGACCATTAGTGAAACCAAAGTTGTACATCAGACGGAGAAATCCATTTTTCAGCTCCAGCACAAAAAAATTTGACTGTGGAAACCCATCATAAATGCAGAAATATAAGCACAGAAAAATTTTTCATTTTTGCATAGCTGTAGAGTGGTAAGGTGTCAGTGAGTAAGCTGAAATGCCTCATAATTCTAGAAAATTATGCACAAATTTATCATATGATCATCACACATGTAGAAAGGGAGCATAACATACAGCTGCCTGTGACCCAAAGATGCACATGAGAAAAGTATAAAGTATTTTTAAGCTTGCAAATTCTTCACATAGCATGTCAAAGCAACCATATCCAGGTCTCTCTCTCTCTGTTTACATATATGCGAAAGTATAAAGTATTCAGTATTTTTGCATGTTGTTATGTTGCAATCTTTTCACATCAATCTAGACTCTGGCTCTAATAAACAATGTAATTCCTATCACATTGCGTACTGTAAATGAGCTATCAGCCATTTAAAATTTCATGCCTGAACTAGTAATTTATGTAACACTTTACAATAAGGTTCCATTTGTTAACATTAGTAAACTGATATTGAAATTTGTTTCACAATAATATTCTTACTATTAAACTTTTTTTATCAATGGTTTAGGAATTATCTTTAGAAAAATGCTAAATAAAACTTTTTATAGTGCATTATTACTATTATTAATATCTGTATAGTCAAGTCAAGTCACCTTCATTTTTATAGCGCTTTTCACAATATAGATTTTTTATTGCAGCTTTATAGTGATAATAGGAAATTAATGGAAGAGAGATTGTTTTGTCTGTACATCTGGGCCCATATTCATGAAAAATCTTAATGCAAAGAGTAGCTCCTAGTGACAAAATTCTAAGAAAATTCTTAGAAAGGTGGGCGTTTCCTCTTAAAATTAAAGAAAAAATCCTAGTAAAGAAAAAAGTAATTCAGATCTTAACCCTTAAAAGAGGTCTTAAGGTCCAAAATTGTTAGGAGTACGGACGAGGACTTTTAAGAGGCTTAAGAGTTTCTTTAGCAGTGGAGAAAATGGACGAAACTTAAAGAGGGAGAAGAAATGTGTAGCACACAATGCATGAGTGAGTTAATAAGACACTACACATTACATCGTGCAGGGATTGTGACCGATCTTATTAGAGGCACGCTAACATCTCCGACACAACGCAGAAATGCCATAGCGCCAGAAATGAAAGTAATCACTACATTAACACATTTGGCAACTGGAAAAATAACTATGCAGCAGTGATGATTTGGGTCTGTCACAACCTTCTATAAGCAAAGTGATCACACAATTACAGCAATTTCAGAACCTTATTGTGTCGCTGTTCATTTCCTATCAAATACATTAAGTACAACCTTAACAGCATGGTATATAAAATATAAAGAATATATATATATTATGTGTGAGAGAGAGAGAGTACGGTAAAACAGGAAAAATGACGCCTGTAATTTCAAAGTGAAGGTTTATATAGACTTTATACTTATACTTTTTTTCTTCTTGGACAACCAACCAATCACAGTCTTCAAAAGACTGTGTCATACGTAGAAACGGGATCAGCCCCGCCTCCTCAATAAGATAAAAGTTTTTGTATTTTCCTCGCTCAGAGTTGCTCTCAGATCGGTCCTGAATCACTCTTAAGCTAAGACTCCTTACGTAGAAGTTTTTAAGGTAAATTAGGAGCTTTCTGAGAGGATCCTTAGAAGCTTTAAGAATACGGGCCCAGCTCTAGAAAAACGTTATTATCCAGCTAAAGTAAGTATTTGATTGATTAATTTCCATTGTAAAAAAAAATAATTTGTTATTTACTTTGGGGCCACTTACACGACACCATTTTTAACTAAAAATAGAAAACTTTTAATGCGTTCTGGCAGTTCATTTGCATGTCAACAGTGTTTGGTGGCTAGAGAACGCAAACTCTGAAATAGTTTTGAAACTATACCATTATCATCTTCGTGTAAACTTAAAAAAAAGAAAAAACATGAATCTGTGAGAATGCACGTAAGCATTATGTGTTTAGTCTATAGGCAAGCATATAGGTTGCATGCGCATAGTTTTTCTTTACAAAATGACCACCAAATTACTTGTCTGGCATGCATAATATAGCATTTTTAGTCGTTTCTGACTAAATATATTTGTATAGATGTTTGTTACATTTGTATTTTGAATGTATATTATTTATGCATTTTCTGTGTTAAGATTATTGAACCATTAATGAATAATTATAAAGATAACTATATTAGCTGCAGTTTTGTCATCTGCCACTTTAAATGCCCAAGCTCTTTAAAGCAGGATGGGTTCTGGTTGGCTGTCAACCAGACAGACACGCATTTATCATTCATCAGCTGGAAATCAATCATTCTGAAAGTGATTCCATCGATATTGTTTCTCTGTGCCGTTATTGTTATAGTTGTGCTGTGGACTCTGCTATTATTTTATATTTAGAACATTATCTTTGGTGTGAATGGATCTTTACTCTGAATACCAAAATAATTTCTTTATATACTTAACTTTTTCAGTTTTCTAGTTTTGTCCCAGAATCTAAGAATCAGTGCAAAATAATTTAATAACAACATTTATAATGAAACCATATTTACCTCATTAACCATGAGGAATAGAATGCCGTTGTTGGCAACAGTACGAACTTCGATATCAAACCGAGTAACAATGCCAATTTTGCCTCTTCTCTCAATGTTGTTGACTAAAGCGAAGCCACTGCCATCAAACAAATAACTTGTCACGCGACTCTGGGAGAAAGCCAACTTATGCCTGCAAAACATAGAGAGATTGCAATATATAAACAGACCATATAGTACAAAGTGCCAACTTTGACCTCATTCAAGCACGGAGGACAGCTTTGGAGAGAAATAGCTGACATTTAAAGGAATGAAATGCACGAAGCAACAAAACAATAACAATATACAGTAATCAAGCTATAAAGCAGTTACAGAGCTAGAGCTGAGCGACATATCTCATCATACCTAACATACTGCTTTGCTTTGCATATTTATTAGGCTAATGATACCTGAAATTGTATGAAGTAGGTATTAGAAGACCATAAAAATCAAAATTTTGCTCTGATGTATTTAAATATAAAAGAATTTAAATATGTTAATAAACTATAGCAAACATTTCACGTTATATTTGTATATATTTCAAACGGGCTGGTAAAATAAAGTGACAACTATCTACATTTACCTAATGTTTGAATAGAATCCTCAAGAGAACTGTGGGATGGGGTGGCGGGATAATATTAAATGGCGAACCAAAATGCATAAGGTGATTGTGAATATTAATCGAGCTGGATAAACTATTAAAGCTTGAAAGATGGTATGAAACTGTTCTGCCTCTGCTTTAGGCAGTCTTCACCATAGTGTTTAAAGTTTAAAGCATGAAGGGATGTAAGGAAGTTTGTTTTTGTTTTGTTGTTTTTTTTACCTGGGACAAGGCATCGATGCTGCAACATCCATTTTGTGAAGTTGCTTAAAGTTGTACAGACTGATGACATCACTATTCAAAGTCTCTAACTCAATGCAACCAACAAAAGGAGCCAAGCTCAAAGCTGGAGGAATCTGGAAGAACATGAAGGACATTTCTGCATAAGAATGCATAAGAATTTTTTTTTCATTTTCATGACCTAACTGAGACATTATCCTAACAGAAAATAATTTTTTGCACCTTCACATCAGGAGGAACTCCTCCCACAATGAAAACACTGTCTTTAGGGTCAAGGTCAAACAGGGAGTCTGTCCCATCACCCTCTCCTTTCTGGATAAACTTCTGCTCTGCTGCAGTGTCTTGACTCGGAACTGTCAGGAACACTTTACCATGGCGACCCAACCTACCAGAAAGAAGGGTAAATCCACTGAGTATAGATCATATTATACACAGCAAAACTAAATATTTACAAATTTTACAAATATCGGCATGGTCTTCCCTTGGCAGAACATCTCAGATGCATTTGATCCTAACAAGAAAAGCAATACAAATTCACTTTCCTTGGACTATATGTTCACACAGAGTTTTGGGGTTGAAATATGGCTCTCGAATCATCCTGCTCATACATTAGCGTACAGTAGCTGGTTGAATACTTTGAACTTTTTTTTTATCATTCAAATTTGCCTGGGTGGTTAATAACACATTTTTCTGTGGTGTGACAAACTCAGAACACATATTTAATTTTGACTTTACAGGGACTTTAATAAACCGTTCCAACCAGTTCATTGGTGAAATATTGAATTTTAGTATATTTTGGTGTAATTAGAGTGCAGCAGGATGCAGCTCCGGTAGAAAACAGCAACTGGATCTAAAAGCTTCAGACCTCTTATTTTTGTAACTGGAACCTCAAATGAAAAACTTAACAAAAACGTTTACAAGGTTAACAAATCTCACTCTCAAAATGTAGGTGCATGTCATGAACATTTGTGCTGTAACTTTATTTAGACTGACACACATATTTGGCTGCTGTGTGTGTGTGTCTGTGAACAAAGGTTTCCGAAGTTTTTTCTCTTAGGTTTCCTAAAGAAAACCATTATGCAAGATCAGATGATGAAAGCAGTTGTTCTACCTCTCCACTTTAACAAGATTGAAGACAGGAGGCCAGGAGCTGACCGGCTTTGAACTGAGTGGAATCTCTATGTCCTCTCCTCCCAGATTGTACACATAAACCAGATTATCGTTCTTTATGGCCAGTCCCATGTAGTCCTTACGTCCCTGCACACACACAAAAGTCACTTAACAAGACATTCCACTGCAAAAAAAAAGTGTTTTAACTATTTTTATAGCCCTTTTTATTGAGTCATTACATTTATGATGCAGATGATGTCCTGTGGTTTGTAACCAAACATTGCAAAGGAAGGGGGAGGGAGATGGAAAAGAACTTGGGCTTGAGCCAACAACCGAAAAAATTTGAAAACAGCCTGATTAGAAAAGAGTTCACTAAAAGTCATGTGTGCCTGCTGCAAGGTTTTAATTAACAAGGTTTTAATTAAAACTTTGAACCGCTGTAAACTGGGCAAAGTTATAAAGTATAGAATTTAGAAATAAGTTCTCAATTTCGCTGAACAGTTTTATTATTACCACATCAGCTCTTTGAATCAATGATCGGTTTGTTGAAACCTACCTGAGTGCAGACTGACAGGCACCTACCGGTCAGAACGTTATTGCATTTTGTTTTTGCATTCCATTGCTGTTTTAAAATTGTTTTTTATAAAGCAACATGCATGTCTCACTGCACCTTATATTTTTAAAAGGAAAAAAGCTTTCTGCTCACTGCATTTCATTCTGTGTGAACACCTGAACTTTAAACGCTAAATCTAGTACAGTGCAGGGTTCACTGCTGCCTAGAAGTAGGACAGCATCGTTAAATAAAAGACTGTCAGGAAACGTTGTTACATTCCCAACAAGACACAAACACAACCATGGCAAGGGAAAAGTCATGTGAATAATTGCCATTTGTGTTTACTAACATGATTTAGAAATGATGTTACAGAATTCGTATTGAAATGCTAGTAATGTCCAGGTATGAAGCGTGCGTTCTTTGCCACTGGCTGCAAGTGTTGTTTTGTACATGGTGTGTCCGTTGTTTTAGCATCATCACTAAAGGGACATAAAATGTGAAATTAAGCGAAAATGTTCCATTTTGCAATCAGTTTCTGGGTGCCATGTAGAGGAGAATACAGCAGACTACAACAATCTGGCATACTACAGCATCACGTCATCACTGGAATGCATGCACCTGCATTAACTCTTTTATACAACAAAAATAAACAAGAAATTAAGTAACTTACATTTTAGAGATATAGGCACTCTTTTTGCAATAGTAATAGGATCAACCGTTGCATGTCTCCAACAACAACACAATTATTGTGTTTAATTCCTGAATGAACAAGTTTGAATGAATGATACACTATATTGCCAAAAGTATTGGGACACCCCTCCAAATCAATGAATTCAGGTGTTCCAATCATTTCCATGGCCAAAGGTGTATAAAATCAAGCACCTAGGCATGCAGACTGCTTCTACAAACATTTGTGAAAGAATGGGTCGCTCTCAGGAGCTCAGTGAATTCAAGAATGGTACCATGATAAGTTGCCACCTGTGCAATAAGTCCATATGTGACATTTCCTCACTACTAAATATTCTATGGTCAACTGTTAGTGGTATTATAACAAAGTGGAAGCAATTAGGAACAACAGCAACTCAGCCACGAAGTGGTAGGCCACGTAAAATCACAGAGCGGGGTCAGCGCATGCTGAGGCGCACAGTGCGCAGAAGTCGCCAACTTTCTGCAGAGTCAATAGCTACAGACCTCCAAACTTCATGTGGCCTTCAGATTAGCTCAAGAACAGTGTGTAGAGAGCTTCATGGAATGGGTTTCCATGGCCGAGCAGCTGCATCCCAGCCTTACATCACCAAGTGCAATGCAAAGCGTTGGATGCAGTGGTGTAAAGCACGCCGCCACTGGACTCTAGAGCAGTGGAGACGTGTTCTCTGGAGTGACAAATCAAGTGTAAAATTTGGTGGAGGGGGGATTATGGTGTGGGGTTGTTTTTCAGGGATTGGGCTTGGCCCCTTAGCTCCAGTGAAAGGAACTTTTAATGCTTCAGCAAAAATCAGACATTTTGGCCAATTTCATGCTCCCAACTTTGTGGAGGACCCCTTCCTGTTCCAACAAGACTGCGCACCAGTGCACAAAGCAAGGTCCATAAAGACATGGATACATGGAGTCCTGACCTCAACTGAATAGAACACCTTTGGGATGAATTAGAGCGGAGACTGTGAGCCAGACCTTCTCGTCCAAAATCAGTGCCTGACCTCACAAATGCGCTTCCAGAAGAATGGTAAAAAATTCCCATAAACACACTCCTAAACCTTGTGAAAAGCCTTCCCAGAAGAGCTGAAGCTGTTATAGCTGCAAAGGGTGGGCCAACTCCATATTAAGCCCTACGGATTAAGAATGGGGTGTCATTAAAGTTCATGCGCATGTAAAGACAGACATCCCAAAACTTTTGGCAATATAGTCTATATCCCCTCCCCCCTTTCAGGCCCACTTTTCTTGCTAGTGCTCACTTGCTTGTCTCCGAGGTACAGTAGGAAGCGATCTTCTATTGGGTCTTTGTCTGGGTCCACTCTGATGTAGAAACTGATGGACGTGACTGCCTTTAGTTCTTCTAGGTTGGAGTGGGGATGAACCTCTACGGCAGACTGGCCGTTAAACTTCATGGACACTTGCACCTGCAATTACAGAAAAAAGTTCACTTTTAAACTTAGAGGCAGAAAATGGAACCAGCAAAAACATGGCAGTTCTTTAAGCTTGATTTGACACAACAATACCTTTAGTCAAAGGGAACAACAAACTCAACAATACTGGTCCATTAAACAGCTAAACCAGTAAACAATGAAGGTATAATTACCAGGCTGCTGTTGAGAATAGCCCAGCATATAATTTGTTGCTGTATAATAATAATAATAATTTAATGTCATTTCCATTTAAACTTGTATGCCATGCACTTAAAATATTTGTAAATACACATTTGTAATGATGGTGTAATTTATTACATTTAAAATATTAATTAATATCAAATAACACACTACAGTTAAAATTACAATCAAGCACTTTATATGTGCTTTAGTTTGTTAGTCAAAACATCAAAATAAGTGTACTTCTTTAAAGCATGACAACAATTTATTAAAACATGATTTAAAATGTGCTTTAAAGTAAAACTTTTAATTTGACATTATTACAAAGTGTACTTTTTAAAAGTGTGTACTCTCTGCAAGTAATTAAAAAAAAATACTTGAAGTACACTACAAATGCACATTCAATACAATTAAGCGCACTTCTTTTTCTCAAGAGTAGCTGAGTAGCACAGTTTCATCTTTTTTTTTTTTTTAAAGCATTTGGTTTTCCATATACCTCATAACCAAATACACTAACAATACATTGCTTAACAACGAGGAAGGATTAATAATTGTAATATGTAATCCTAGAATGTTGAGTTGTTAATAAATATTAAGAATGTTTCAGGAACATCATACTAACCTTTTAAACGTTGCTCTAATATTAAGAAAACTGGACATTTTAATGTTTCCATGACCAAAACAGAATGTTTGGAAAACATTCTTAGAAAAAAAAAATTGTTAGCTGAGGTTAGCCTGTTTACGACCGTGAGCAATAAATATGAATTCTAGCATTCACCATTTGGTATCGAATACTTTTGACCAAAGGAATATTAGCAACCAAAGATACATTTAAACTACCGTTAACAGAGGTGCTGTGTTTTGTTTATGCTGTAAAGTTGCTTCACAGAATGCTCTCTTGCAGTGTTGCTTTTTCCACTTAGAATAAACTTCTTTAGGCTTGTTTTTTTTTTTTCATAAAGTGGCTCATATTTAAAGCACTGAAAGGTGAAATAACAACCGAATCTAGCTGTGCATGTGGCCTTTGTGTCTTTGGACATAACCCTTCTTGCCTCAGTTCCTGTTTCTATGGTCAGAGCAACTTTTCTTAATTGGTGCATCTCATGTCTGGATTATGGGTAGCTCTTCACAGACAATTTTGTGTAGTTCTTTCCAAAGAATCCAATATCAACTTTTGGTAGGTCTGTGTTGAAAGGCTTATAATTAAAAAAAAAAACTGAATGGAGAATCTGAATAGAACTAAATGAATTGTGCTCTACAAGTGACAAATGATGTTTATTTTTATTGCCTGGTGTACCTTCTTCGCGACGCTGCGGGCCTGTGCGATGAGTTCTCTGATTTTCATGATGTTTGTGGAGACATTATTCACAGGTTTTTTCTCTTCAACCACACGAAGCTTATTGAGTAGCTCTGGCACGATCTCTGACAGGTCCTCAACTAAATACATTCACACAGAGAGAGAAAGAGAGAAAAAGAGAGAGAGAGAAAAATAGTAAGAATACATTAGCAACAATCTTCATAATCCTGCACAAATTTACTAAAAAAGCCAACATGCACAATATCTCTGTTCCAAAGAACTGCTGTGTTGTCCTCTGCTATGTACAAACCCGATTCCAAAAAAGTTGGGACACTACAAATTGTGAATAAAAACAGAATGCAATGATGTGGAAGTTTCAAATTTCAATATTTTATTCAGAATACAACATAGATGACATATCAAATGTTTAAACTGAGAAAATGTATCATTTTAAGGGAAAAATAAGTTGATTTTAAATTTCATGGCATCAACACATCTCAAAAAAGTTGGGACAAGGCCATGTTTACCACTGTGTGGCATCCCCTCTTCTTTTTATAACAGTCTGCAAACGTCTGGGGACTGAGGAGACCAGTTGCTCAAGTTTAGGAATAGGAATGTTGTCCCATTCTTGTCTAATACAGGCTTCTAGTTGCTCAACTGTCTTAGGTCTTCTTTGTCGCATCTTCCTCTTTATGATGCGCCAAATGTTTTCTATGGGTAAAAGATCTGGACTGCAGGCTGGCCATTTCAGTACCCGGATTCTTCTTCTACGCAGCCATGATGTTGTAATTGATGCAGTATGTGGTCTGGCATTGTCATGTTGGAAAATGCAAGGTCTTCCCTGAAAAAGACGACGTCTGGATGGGAGCATATGTTGTTCTAGAACTTGGATATACCTTTCAGCATTGATGGTGCCTTTCCAGATGTGTAAGCTGCCCATGCCACACGCACTCATGCAACCCCATACCATCAGAGATGCAGGCTTCTGAACTGAGCGCTGATGACAACTTGGGTTGTCCTTGTCCTCTTTAGTCCGGATGACATGGCGTCCCAGTTTTCCAAAAAGAACTTCAAATTTTGATTCGTCTGACCACAGAACAGTTTTATACTTTGCCACAGTCCATTTTAAATGGGCCTTGGCCCAGAGAAAACGCCTGCGCTTCTGAATCATGTTTAGATATGGCTTCTTTTTTGACCTATAGAGTTTTAGCCGGCAACAGCGAATAGCATGGTGGATTGTGTTCACCGACAATGTTTTCTGGAAGTATTCCTGAGCCCATGTTGTGATTTCCACTACAGTAGCATTCCTGTATGTGATGCAGTGCTGTCTAAGGGCCCGAAGATCACGGGCATCCAGTATGGTTTTCCGGCCTTGACCCTTACACACAGAAATTGTTCCAGATTCTCTGAATCTTTGGATGATATTATGCACTGTAGATGATGATAACTTCAAACTCTTTGCAATTTTTCTCTGAGAAACTCCTTTCTGATATTGCTCCACTATTTTTCGCCACAGCATTGGGGGATTTGGTGATCCTCTGCCCATCTTGACTTTTGAGAGACACTGCTACTCTGAGAGGCTCTTTTTATACCCAATCATGTTGCCAATTGCCCTAATAAGTTGCAAACTGGTCCTCCAGCTGTTCCTTATATGTACATTTAACTTTTCTGGCCTCTTATTGTTACCTGTCCCAACTTTTTTGGAATGTGTAGCTCTCATGAAATCCAAAATGAGCCAATATTTGGCATGACATTTCAAAATGTCTCACTTTCAACATTTGAAATGTTATCTATATTCTATTGTGAATAAAATATAAGTTTATGAGATTTGTAAATTATTGCATTCCTTTTTTATTCACAATTTGTACAGTGTCCCAACTTTTTTGGAATCGGGTTTGTAGACAGTTGCCTTCTAAGGCATAACCCTTCTGGTCATGGAATGCTCTATCCAACTCAATGCAGAAGTAAACTATTTCCTGTGAATGCGCAAGACTTCCAATTCATTAGCCACTTTATATAAATAACTAAAAGAATAACAAAGTGAAGTAAATGGTAAAACTCTTTGCAATACAAAACCAGCAGGGCTTGACGTTAAATTTTTGGCACACCAGCCACTGTGGCTAGTGGTTTCCAAAGTTACTATCCACTCAGCATTTTCACTGGCCATGATTTTGACATCGATAGCATGGAGAAAAACTGCCATATATATATTTTTAATATTAGGGGAGACCAGGGAGAGTTGTAACACAGGGTCAGTTGTAACACTGTCAGTTTGACAAATCAGAAAAGACCTGTGGTGATGTCATCGATATCATACACTCGCATCACCTTTTTGAGCTCACAGGAGAAGTGGCATGTTACTGTGACCAACATTGTTGATTTCATGACAAAAAAAAAAAACGAAAGTAAAATGTATTAAGATTTTATTTTGCCTAGCAATCATTGTATTGTAGATGCAGTATCTGACTTAATATAAAGTAGCTGTTTCTCTTTAATTTGATGCTTTGCATTCATGCTAAACCCACATGCAGAAATAGTTAGCTAAGCTATGGCTGTTTGGGGTAGCTGGCTGTAGAAGAAGAGACTAGCCATTGTTGGGTGTTTTTGCATCATTTTATGACAATGCATTCAGCATGAATCCAGCAATGGACATGCTTTCATTTTTAATAAAAACCTCACACAGCCTATGTTCACACACTGTCATTAAATACTGCAACATTGGACTTAACCAGCAAAGCTGCATGTCATAACCAACAAAGCATTTGCTTAAAGCAAACATCAATCTGAAACTATTACTTTTCTAGACGACTAGTCAAGTATATTAAAAATATGGTCCA
This sequence comes from Coreius guichenoti, assembly GCA_039654105.1. Classification (NCBI taxonomy): domain Eukaryota; kingdom Metazoa; phylum Chordata; class Actinopteri; order Cypriniformes; family Gobionidae; genus Coreius; species Coreius guichenoti. The sequence continues at coordinate 20,837,410 of CM077185.1, read as the reverse complement.
AGCCCTGACACTGTAAATGGATGTATAGTTTCTATATATAGAACTTTTCTCTATTGATGGAAGTGGGCAGTGCTACCATACCTGCCTCGCCGGCAGACAGAACAGTGCGGTCAAATGCTGTGGCAGAATATGCCTCATTTTTCATGTTGCCATCCCACTCCTCCACTCTCTTTAAGATGGGTGTCACTATCTGCAGCACCTCAGCAGAGCGGTTCAGAGTGCCCTCAGCCACTTCCTGAGTGAACTGCAGACGTTTTGGTGTCCGATCTTACATAGAAACACACAAAAAAGAAACTCATTAGCAAACATGTATTATAACATAAACATTCAAACATGCACATACACATCTACTCTAAATGCAATACTGTAGAAATACCACCCTGGTCAAATGGCTCTGGAACTCTGACAAGAGCAGTCTGTACTGGGGCCTAAAACTTGACGAACTCTTTGTGAACTTTATGGTATAATTAAAAATCATGGTTACCAGTTTAAACCTGTTTTGCTCAGTTTGGCAAATAACACTCCTCATTGAAAAAAAAAGAAAAGAAAAAAACTTTAAATAGTATTGACACCAGAGTGTTGATGTGCAGAATACTGGCTAGCTTTACTAACTGTAGAAATGACTGACATTGATATTATTTATTAATTAATTAATAAGACATTAATATTTATTGTGATGTATCTTTTCTGTTATGTACTATTTAAGTAAATACATAACAGAAAAGGTTAAGCATATTTTAAAAAGACATCACAACAAACATTAAGGTCTTTTGAAGTTGTCTTTATTTATAGTAAGTAAACTATATTAAACAGTGACTAACAAAATGTTTTTAGTTTTATCTACATACAGTCCTGGTCAGAATTATTGGCAGCCCTGGTAAATATGATCAAAAATGGCTGTGAAAATAAGTCTGCTTTGTTTATCCTTTTGATCTTTCATTTAAAAAAAAAAAAAAAAATCAAAAAACTCTAACCTTTCATTGAAGTAAAACAATTGATACTGGGGGGAAAATCACATTATGAAATAAATGTTTTTCTCCAAAACATGTTGGCCACGATTATTGGCACCCCTAGAAATTAGTATAATATAATATAATACTTGTAAAATATCTCACAGGAGTATAAATATGAGGGAACACAAAGGCCAAATTCCCTTAATCATATATCAGTTATCAATTTTGGGTAAAACCAAAGAATATAGTTGTGATGTGCAGCACAAGATTGTTGAGCTTCACAAAATACAGTAGAAAGTGGCTGTAAGAAAAAGGCTAAAGTATTGAAAATTCCCATTTCCACCATCACGGCAATAATTAAGAAGTTCCAATCAACTAAAGATGTTACGAATCTGTCTGGAAGAGGACGTGTCTATATCGTCCTAACCATAGAATAATTAAAATGGAACATCCCCCTAAAGTCATATAAGGAACCTTAAACTTCAGCACTTCATAACCAAAAGAGGACATTTTAGGAACGTCCCTAATGTTCTATAAAGGTTCGGGTTTTTTGTCACCTTTAGAGAACTTTTAGGAAACGTTGCGCAAGGTCGCGAGAACGTCCCCTCCTACGTGGGTACTACACCACATGTTGTTTGGGAGGGTTTCAAGAAAAAACAAACTCCAGCATATTCAGTTGTCAGACACTACTGGAATTTCAAACGGGACAGTTCAGATGAAACTAAAAAAGAGCTTTTTGGCAGCAAACACACAATATAGGTTTGGTGCAAACAAGGATAAAAAGTACCCCATGTGTACGATTAAATATACTGCTGGACACATGCATTTGCGTCTGCCATGTAAGCAGACAGATCGGATATTCCAGTCAATGCGAGTCGTACAGTTAACTCAGGTATACACCAAACACAGCATTTACAACAGCGATCATTGCTAAATTTGCCTAGGCTGCAACACTCCTCTTTTTTCTCTGCCTTAAGAGAACAATGTCTTGCTGACCTTTAACTCTTTTCCCGCCAAACACGGAATTTTCCGTTATTTGTGAGAAAACGCTTCCCTGCCAAAAACAGAATTTTCCGGGTTTCCGTGTTTTCACTGTTATACGCTAGGGGAGCGCTATTACGCATCTTCTGAATGAGTTCAGTATCTCCTGATCAAAACACAGGCGAAGAAGACGCAAAAAAACAAGCGATCGTATATAAGCAGATGCATATGTAAAATAACGTGATCATCAACATTAAACAGCATATAAATCAAAACTATCTAATGTTACTGAATGAAATGTCGACCCAGGATGAGCTATAGGACTGTGCAAGTATTAGGGGTGTTGATGGACTTGATCTTCTCCATCTGTGTTTTGATCATCGTTCTGATTCTGACCTGGATGTAGTCTTTGACAAAAATGTAATTTTCTCAGCTTTTTGCTCAAAATGTTGTTTTTTTTATGAAACTTACCCATATTCAAGTGTTGATAAAAAAAGAATGCATGAAGCTAGAATAAAACGTTTTTTTTTTGTTTTTTTTTTAAAGCAGAGGGTCTGTTCTTTCTTTTGATATATTGCATGCTCAGATATTCATACAACAAAATATTCTGGGGGCCATTACATTTTTGTGAAAATGATCAAAAACACTGGTGCTGGTTGGGAACTTTTTTTTAAAAACGCTGGGGGGGAAAGAGTTAAAGATGGTGCGGAAAGCAAAAGCTTGTATTATCATTCCATCTGCGTCCACTGAAAACCGCGCCGTTTTTACTTGCTTTTCGGCCCAAGCTTTTCCGGGTCAGTACGTCTACCTTGGGTTGTTTCGCCAAGTGTATAGTGTAAATGCAAATATCAAATATCAGTCATTTTTTCAAGAAGATGTAAGCTGGTCGTAAAAAAATGTTTCAGTGTGGGTCAAAAATTGGCTTTTAATAAGCTGTTTTTAACTCCAGGTTTGAAAGTTTTATGGACGTGTCCAGGATCAAGTATAAATGTAGATGACTGTAGCTCTGATAAGATTTGGGGATATCAGGTTTTATTGATAACTATTAATAACCGCCACTGTGCGAAACAGATACACATTCTGGTTATTTCAATAAGCCTACTATGACGATCTTGCAGTTTTTAGGGCATGCATAAAGAGGAAACACTGTCATTCCAAGCAATATAAAACCCTTCCAGTTTAGATTTTTTCCCATCTCCATTTGCTTAGCAGTTCTCTAAATGGTTGTGAGAGTTACTGTTAGAAGATAGAAGATATAATAAACATTTAATTATAAATGAAAGAAATCAAAATCAAACTTGGCGGAGCCCCAAACACAAAACACAGAACCAGGACAGGCAGAAATGGCAGTACAACCTAAAAAAAAAAGTCAAAGTACAATTTATTCTTGCCTTTATGAATTGCATTGATGTCACTGATGATCTTAGCTATTTTTTTAGAGGAGCTATCCATCATTTCATTGGTCTCTTCGATGTATTTCTTATTGTCGAGGACTGTGGATTCAATGTCTGCAAAAAAAAAAATTAAGTGGACTTAGTTTTATCCATAAAATTAGGAAAAGTGTGAAAAAGCACTCTCTCTCTGCTTTACCTGTCTGCTGAATGTACAGGGCTGAGGCCTCTGTTAACACATTGTTACTCAGAGAGCGCATGAAGTTCAACTGAGAGTTTAATCCGTCAATATCCTGTGAGAAACATCAGAAGACACATGAAGTAACCACATTAACCACTGTACACAGAGATACACTGTATTGCCAAAAATTTTGGGACGCCTGCTTTTACATGCACATGAACTTTAATAACATCCCATTCTTAATCTGTAGAGTTTAATATGGAGTTGGCCCACCCTTTGCAGCTATAACAGCTTCTACTCTTCTGGGAAGGCTTTCCACAAGGTTTAGGAGTGTGTTTATGGGAATTTTTGACCATTCTTCTAGAAGCGCATTTGTGATGTGACTTATTGCACAGGTGGCAACCTATCACCAGAGGCGGACAGTAGTGAAGTATTTTTACTTTCCAAGTAATTTTATTTTTCAAGTATATGTACTTTATCAGTGTTCTTCTTTGGAAAACTTTCCAAAACATAATATTGTACTTTTTACTGCACATATTGAATTTCATTTAATACTTAATTACATTAAAAATGTAGTACTTTCTTACTTTTACTCAAGTAAAAGTAATTCAAAGTTTACTTGAGTACAAGTAAGAAAGTACTACATTTTTTATGTAATTAAGTATTAAAGGTAAAAAAAAACTTTAATTTATGAAATGTAGAGCAGTAAAGAGTACGACATTATGCTTTGGAATGTAGTGAAGTAAAAGTTTTCCAAATAAAAACAGTGATAAAGTACATTTACTTGAAATATGTCTGCATGCCTAGGTGCTTGATTTTATACACCTTTGGCGATGGAAGTGATTGGAACACCTGAATTCAATGATTTGGAGGGGTGTCCCAATACTTTTGGCAATATAGTGTACATTAGCATTCAAAGGAGTAGAATCAATACAACATTTTTGTATTTGAAAGAAATTGACTCTTCTTTTCACCAAGTTGTTTCACCATGTATTCCAAACATTTTAATAATAGACATACATAAAAAACACTACCATGATATTTTGAATGATGCTTTGAAGTACCATGCAAATATCATGATAAATAATAATATGGTAATCATTCAGTACTGTGGTACTATATACTATATACCATGGTATTACCATCTGTACATCCTGACGTTACCAACTTTTTGTAGACTACAAGAGACAGGTAAGGAGCTTTTTTCCTTTCTGCTCTTTCCTGAGGGATAGTAGTTAGTGTTTGCACAAGCGTGTTCGGCTCTCTGGGAAGTTTAAGGCACTAATAGCGATGCATTCGTGTCTGTTCTCGTATGATTCTTTCAGAGTGATAGAACCTGACGCTTGAACTAGTGCGCTTGACTCTCGAGGGGGTTAAATGCACGCTTTTTTGCGATGCGGTCGCAGAAATTGCTTCACCTGGGCTTGACTCTCTCCTGGGGTATAAGAATTGAGCGCCTGCACTCCATAGTTTCATTTTTTGGCTTTTCTTGTTGACTCAAATATTACTATTGTTACTATGTATGTTTCTAATCCTGAGGAATTAGAGACAGAAGAGTGTAGTATTGTTATTATTATAACAATTAGGAGTTTTGGAAAGTTATGTCTGCGCCAATGACAGATTAGATCTGGTTTGGCGCCATGAGACAGACTTTATGGAAAAAAATTTTTGTCTGCTCCTGTGAATAGCAGAGCTCTGCCTGGTCAGCAGTATCGAGTCATTAGGCTTTCAGTAAGCCTCCTTGATAAGCTGTCCTGAGCGTTGGATGTTGTTAGGCCGCCTTTCGCTTTAGAGAGTTATGCTGAGATCTCTGTCCTCAGAGGTCAAAAAGGCAGTATGCTAGGTTGTTAGGCTCTCTGTGAGCCTCCTTGGCCACTGCCTTTACAATACTGGCGTTATAGAAAGTCATTCTTCTGAGGCTTCCACTCTCTAGAGCTTCATCCAGACAGCGACTTCAAGTTGTTAGGCTTTGAGAAGCCTCCTTGGTAACCTGTTCTTAGTGTAGGACGTTGTTAGGCCACCTCTCGTGTGAGAGAGTCGTCATGCTGAAGTCTCTGTCCTCAGAGCTCAGCTAGGCAGTATGCTAGGTTGTTAAGCTCTCTGTGAGTCTCCTTGACTACTTTACAATCACTCTTTCAGGCCTCCGCTCCCTAGAGCTCCCTGAATAGCGGATCCGGGTTAGGCTTTGCGAAAAACTCCTTCCCCAGAGCTCGGCAGGCAGTAGTGCTGAGTTTGGGCTCTTTGCGAGCCTTCTTGGCCACTGCTTTCAGAAGGAAGCTGGTTGTGAATGTGTTGTCTATTGCCAGATGGTTTGCTAAGTAGTAGTTAGATGGTTTGCTAAGTAGTTGTGGTGAGTTGGACAATTCAACAAACACGGTGAGTCATGTCATCTTCTCCTGTTATTGTCACTTGCACTGCCTGTCATATGTATAGCATGGTAGGACTATCACCACTACCACTAAAGATTGCTTTGTAAATAATCTTCCTCATCAGTTCCATCTCCTCAGCATCCCAGGTAGCCTAGAGGAACTCGATGTTGCAGCAGAAACTATTGACTCTCTCTTTTCCAGCACTTTAGACACAGTTGCTCCTCTGCGCTTAAAGAAGATTAAAGAAAATAGTCCAATGGCGTGGTACAACGAGCACACTTGGGCCCTTAAAACAGCAGCCAGAAAAATGGAGCGCAGCTGGAAGAAAACAAAACTGGAGGTTTTTCGCATTTCGTGGAAAGAGAGCATGATTGCGTACAGAAAGGCCATAAAAACGGCTAGATCTGCTTATTTCTCGACTCTCTTAAAAGAAAAAAAACACAACCCTGGGTATTTATTTGATACAGTGGCTAAATTAACAAGAAATAAAGCTTCAACTTCTGACATTTGCCAACGATTTTGCCAACAGCACAGCAGTAATGACTTTATGAACTTCTGAACGTGCAAGATTGATAATATTAGGGAGAAAATTATAACTATGCAACCATCTACTACAGTATCGCATCAGACAGTGCATTGAAGCTACTGAAAGAGATGCTTCCAGAGGTCATAGATCCACTTCTTCATATCATTAATTCATCTTTGTCATTAGGATATGTACCGAAAACTTTTAAGCTGGCTATTATTAAACCTCTTATTAAAAAAGCGCAACTTGATCCTACAGAATTAGTCAATTACAGGCCAATCTCAAATCTACCCTTTCTGTCAAAAATACTAAAAAAGGCAGTATCCTCACAACTATGCTTTTTTTTATAACTATTTAGAAAGAAATTATATCTGTGAGGATTTCCAGTCAGGATTTAGACCGTATCATAGTACTGACACTGCTCTTATCATCCGATCGTGGTTGTATCGCTCTATTAGTGTTATTGGATCTTAGTGCTGCATTTGATACTATCGACCACAACATTCTTTTGAATAGACTCGAAAATTATGTTGGCATTAGTGGAATTGCATTGGCATGGTTTAAATCATACTTATCTGACCGTCATCAGTTTGTAGCAGTAAATTAAGAGATGTCATACCGATCACAAGTTCAGTATGGAGTACCACAAGGCTCAGTGCTAGGACTGTTGCTTTTCACCCTGTACATGCTACCCTTGGGAGATATCATTAGGAAGCATGGCATTAGCTCCCTTTCAGTTGGTCACTCTCGGCGTACGTCAGAGATGATCCGACGAAATGGGATCACTTCTGGTGAGACCAATCCTCTTTGAGTGTAACTAAATGAGCCAATGAACATTGGCATGTGGTCTTTGCATCCCGCAACCCCACCCACACAGGCGGGCATAAATACGGAAGCAGGTGCCAGCATCAGATTGCATTTCAGATTGCCGGTTGGTTTCATGGCGAACAAACTCATTGAGTGTTTTCTTTACGAGTCTGGACTGCCTTTTGTGGAAGAGCTTACCTTGTGCTGGTGTGACGGCGCGTGCAGCGGAGTGGCAGCGCGGACAGAGGGCCGAGTGTGTGTGAACGTTTTGAGACGCGACAAAGGCTATTTTAACAGCTGGTATCGGGTGCCTCTGTCTGCGCGCCGCGGGCACCTCCCCTGGTGAGTATTTTCCTAAAAGAGCAGCACGGGTGTGAGTTTGCGTCTTTTTCAAGACGACATTCCGCCCGTGTGTTTCTGGATGCGGTTGTTTCCTGTCCTCATTTGATGGCCACAATCTCTCTCACATGTAAGCATGTTGAGATTGCGTTCGTGGGTGATCCATGTTCTCTCAGGAGAACGTGATCACGTCAGCGCGCTGTTCATCTCACCTTTCTCGTAAGGGCTTGAGCGCTCAGCGCGCCGTCAAGCTGCCGGCTGACTGTGCGGGTTGTCACGGCAACCCAGCGCGTCACTCGGCGTTCTAGTCCCTTTGCCTATTCCCCGATCTAGCTCCAAAAAGGGCTACTTTGGCTAATAAGCTTTGGTGACCTGAGGATCACAGTGAGCGCTTACCCGAAGAGACCACCTCCTCGGGTCCCTCAGTCCTCTATCGCATCGCAGCATGATGAGACTGTGTTCGTGGGTGGTTTATGTTCTCTCATGAGAGCATGACCACGTCGGTGCGTTGTTCGTCTTGCCTTTTTCATAAGGGCTTGAGCGTTCAGTGCGCCATATGCTGTCGAGTCTGACGGCCATGCTCACAGTCTCACATGCCTGCTGGTAGCTTACAGATGGGATTGCTGGTCCTTATGGAGGGACCTAGCATTTTATTTGGGGCTCTGGCAGAGGACAGGTGTCAATCGCTGCATCGGAGAGAGGGCTGTTGTGTGCTGGAAATGAAGATGATGCTGAGATTCCCACTATAATAGTGTGTGCTCATGCTGAATCAGATTCAGAGTTGACAGCCGTGCTTTCCCGGGTGGCTGAGGCGTAGTGCAACACGTAAATCGCCTTGCCCGATGTGCATCGGAAAATTTAGCAGTATGGAACTATTTGGTGCCAAAATATGGAACACCAAGGGGGCCATAATCTGTATAAAAAGTTTTCCCCTCTCTCACTACCCTCGATGGTGGGGTGGCAGTGCCACTGGCAGGCCACCTCTGCCCTGCACTCTTAATATAAGAGCAGTTCCAATACCTCTGGGTCTCGGGAGCTCAGGAATGACAGCTTGTGACGCTACAAAGCCTCGCCACTCTCGTTCCCCTCCCTACAAGAGGGCGAGAATGACAGTGTGCGACGCCAGGGAGCCTCGCCACTCACGTTCCCCTCTTCTCAGCGGTGCGAGAGCGACAGTGCGCGACGCTATGCCTAGCTGCTCCCGCTCCCCGCTGAGGAAGGAGGTGAGGAAGACAGTGTGCAACGCCACGAAGCCTCGCCGCTCTCAGCCTCTCCTTCAGTCGCCAGCGGACAGCAGCGTACGGCTCGAGAACGCTACCATGCCTTCTCTCGTACCCTCTGTCCAACCGTGGGGGCAGGTAGGTGCTGCTTTGTGCACTCAGACCCCACTTCAGGACGCTATGCCTCTTGGGTCGGGTCCCTGTCCTCCACTTTGCTGCCTGACCACGGGTACGTCTGTGGTACGGGTGGGTTCATTGGTGCAGTTTCTAGAAGCCTAGCTGCGCTTCCGAGACGTCCCGCTGGCTCACCTGCACCATCGGGCTCGGCTACGCGATTCACTTCGCACAGCATCCTCCCAAGTTTAGGGGCGTCCACTTCACTTCTGTGCAGAGCTGCGATGGCCCGTCTTGCGGAAAGAGATCGAAGTCCTACTGGCGAAGGACGCAATTGAGCCGGTCCCTCCAGCCAATATGAAGATGGGGTTCTACAGCCCCTACTTCATTATGCCCAAGAAAGGCGGTGGGTTACGACCGATCTTGGACCTGCAAGTCCTGAACCGGGCCCTTCACAAGCTCCCGTTCAAGATGTTGACGTAAAAGCGCATTTTCGAATGCATCCGTCCCCAAGATTGGTTTGCAGCGTTTAGACCTGAAGGACACGTACTTTCATGTTTCGATTCTACCTCAACACAGACCATTTCTGCACTTTGCGTTCGAGAGTCAGGCATATCAGCACAAAGTCCTGCCCTTCGGTCTGGCCCTGTCGCCCCGCGTCTTCACGAAGGTTGTGGAGGCAGCCATTGTTCTGTTGAAGAAATGTGGCATTCGCATTCTCAACTATCTCGGCGACTGGCTCATAATAGCTCACTCGCGAGATCAGTTGTGCGAACACAGGGACATGGTGCTCAGGCACCTCAGCCAGCTGGGTCTTCAGGTCAACTGGGACAAGAGCAAACTGTGCAGAGGATCTCTTATCTCGGGATGGAGCTGGATTCGGTCAACCAGACAGCGCACCTCATGGAGGAGCGCGTCCAGTCGATGTTGAACTGCCAGAATTCGTTCAGAGGCAGGAAAGTGATCCTACTAAAATCCTTTCAGAGGCTCCTGGGGCATATGGCAGCCGCAGCTGCAGTAACGCCGCTCGGGCTGCTCCATATGAAACCACTCCAACACTGGCTTCATGGCTGAGCCCCGAGATGGGCGTGGCAGAGCGGCACGTTCTGGGTACACATTACTCCGCACTGTCGCCAAACCTTCAGGCCGTGGTCGGACCCTGCGTTTCTACGGGCAGGAGTTCCCTTAGAACAGGTGTCCAGGCATGCTGTGCTCTCAACGGGCGTACAGTTTCGGGTCTGTGGACGGGGCCTTAACTGCATTGGCATATAAATTGCCTCGAGTTGCTTGCAGTATGTCTTGCGCTAGGCCGCTTCAAGGTGCCGCTACAGCACAAGCTTGTACTGGTCCATATGGACAGCGCTGCGACTGTTGCGTACATCAACCGTCAGGGTGGTCTACGCTACTGTCGCATGTCGCAACTTGCCCACCATCTCCTCCTATGGAGTCAGAAGCGTCTGAGGTCGCTTTGTGCCATTCACATCCCCAGCGTGCTCAATCGTGCAGCTGACGAGCTCTCACGGCAGCCTGCGCTTCCGGGAGAGTGGCGACTCCATCCCCAGGTGGTCCAGCTGAGATGGGACCTCTTCGGAGCTGCACAGGTAGACCTGTTTGCCTCTCTGGACTCGACCCATTGCCAGTTGTTCTATTCTCTGACCGACGGAACCCTCGGCACGGACACTGGCACACAGCTGGCCCTGGGACCTATGCAAGTATGCGTTTCCCCCAGTGAGCCTTCTTGCACAGACACTGTGCAAAGTCAGGGAGGACGAGGAGCAGGTCCTGCTAGTTGTGCCATATTGGCCCAACCGGACTTGGTTCCCAGAACTGATGCACCTCGCGACATCACCTCCTTGGCCTATTCCTCTGAGGAAGGACCTACTTTCTCAGAGACGGAAAACTCCAGACCTCTGGAAACTCCATGCCTGGTCCCTGGACGGGACGCGAAGGTGGTAGACACCATCACTTCTGCTAGAGCCCCCTCTACGAGGCACCTCTATGCGTTGAAGTGGAACCTGTTCGTCGAATGGTGCTCTTCCCGCCAGGTAGACCCCCGAAGATGCTCGGTCAGAGCCATGCTTTCCTTCCTGCAAGATGGGCTGGAGCGAAGACTGTCTCCCTCCACCCTAAAGTGTATGCTGCCGCGATTGCCGCACATCACGATGCAGTTGAAGGTTAGTCACTAGGAAGGCATGATCTGATCGTCAGGTTTCTCAGGGGTGCAAGAAGGTTAAATCCTCCTCGTCCGCATCCCGTACCCTCTTGGGTCCTGTCTCTGGTGCTCAGGGCAATTCAGAGGCCTCTTTTGAGCCTTTGCAGTCAGTGGAGTTGAAGATCCTGTCAGTTAAGACAGTCCTCCTTGTAGCATTGGCCTCGATCAAGAGGGTAGGGGACCTGCAGGCATTTTCGGTCGATGAATTGTGCCTGGAGTTCGGGCCGGCTGACTCTCACGTGATCCTGAGACCCCGGCTCGGATATGTGCCCAAGGTTCCTACCACTCCGTCTGGAGACCAGGTAGTGAACCTGCAAGTGCTGCCCTCGGAGGAGGCAGACCCAGCCCTAGCTTTTCTCTGTCCCATCCGCGTTCTGCGGTGCTGTGTGGACAGAACGCAAAGCTTTATGACCTCAGAGCAGCTCTTCGTCCGTTACGGAGGCCAGCAGAAGGGAAAGGCAGTCTCCAAGCAGAGGTTAGCCCACTGGATAGTGGACGCTATTGTCTTGACGTACCAAGCCAAAGACACGCCTTGCCCATTCTCAACTAGGAGTGTTGCTTCCTCCTGGGTGCTGGCTCAAGGCGCCTCACTGACAGATATCTGTAGAGCTGCGGGCTGGGGCGACACCTAACATGTTCGCTAGATTCCATAGCCTTTGTGTAGAGCCGGTTTCCTCCCGTATACTCGCCTCAAGCGGCTAGTAGCGCGTCAGGCCAGATACGTGCGCTCATTGCTCGAGTTGGTTACCCAGTAATGGCTAATCAGGTGAGTTCCTCCGTCACCCTTCAGCAGTCAGACGTGGCGGAGCGTCTGACGCCAGGCCTATTGCTCATTGGCTTGAACCTGGGCTGGGTGCCCATATGCAGTGGTCCCTGCGGTGACCCCATATGTGTATTCTTCCATGGTACGGCTACCCTGATGGCTAGCCAGTGTCTTTCCCTAGACAGAGTACACTCTGTCATCTCTGACGGTGTGCTCTCCACCCCACGGGCTGGAACCACCCCAGAGACATATGTTGCACTACCTTAGACTGGCTAGTACATATGTGTATTCCCACATGAAACCTCCCTTCGGGCAGGATGTGGCTCCGCAGCGTTCCCTTTCTCCAAAGGGGCACGCTTTCCCAGCATTATCCTTCAAGGAACGAGGGTTACCATACGTAACCGAGACGTTTTCACTGTTATGCTGATGATACTCAGCTCTATATTTCTTCACGCCCGGATGAAACTTACCAATTCACAAGATTAACGGAATGCATAGCTGATATAAAAAATTGGATGACTAGTAATTTCCTACTACTTAATTCTGAAAAAAACAGAAATTCTAATTATTGGACCAAAAACCTCCGCAAGTAGTAACCTAGAATACTGTCTAACATTTGATGGCTGCTCTGTCAAGTTTCTGTCGTCAGTTAGGAACCTGGGTGTGCTCTTTGATTCCAAACTTTCATTTGAAAGCCACGTTTCTAGCATCTGTAAAACCGCATTCTTCCATCTTAAAAATATATCTAAACTATGACATGCTCTCAGTGCAAAATGCTGAACAGTTAATTCATGCGTTCATGACCTCAAGGCTAGATTATTGTAATGCTCTACTGGGTGGTTGCCCTGTACGCTTAATAAACAAACTCCAGCTGGTCCAAAATGCAGCAGCTAGAGTTCTTACTAGATCCAGGAAGTATGACCATATTAGCCCGGTTCTGTCAACACTGCATTGGCTCCCTATTAAACATCATATAAATTTTAAAATCTTGCTTATTACTTACAAAGCACTAAATGGTTTAGCTTCCCAGTACTTGAGCGAGCTCTTAACGCATTATACTCCCTCACGTCTATTGCGGTCTCAAAATTCTGGCCAGTTGATAATACCTAGAATATCAAAATCAACTGCAGGTGGTAGATCTTTTTCCTATTTAGCACCTAAACTCTGGAACAGTCTTCCTAGCATTGTTCGGGAAGCAGACAAACTCTGTCAGTTTAAATCTAGACTAAAAACACATCTCTTTACTATGGCATACACATAGAACATTATCAATTTCTATTATTCAAATCAGTTAAATGATTATTTTAGGCTGCATTAACTAGGTCAGCCGGATCCTGGAACACTTCCCATAACACCTGATGTACTTGTTACATCATAAGAAGAATGGCATCTACGCTAATATTAGTCTCTCTCTGTTCATCCCGAGGTTTACTGTAGTTAGCCGGATCTGGGCCGTATCCATTTCAGATGGTGGACCTGCGCCTAGACACGACCAACGCATCCCCGTGCATTACAATCTGCATTGTAAAAAGCGCTATATAAATAAAGGTGACTTGACTTGACTTGACTTGACTAGTAGGCTCTCAGTGAGCCTCCTTAGTTACTGCTTTCTATGGAGCATGTTATGCCATCTCGCTATGAGTGGCGTTTTTGCTTAGGACGTTGCTAGGCCTCCTCTCGCTTTAGAGAGTTGTCATGTTGAGGCCTCCGTCCACAGTGTTTTAGCCTCCTCTCTATTGAGCTTCACCTGCATACGGTACAAGTTGATTAGGCTAAATCGAGCCTCCTCGGGAAGCTGTTTTTGGGCTCTATGAGCATCCTTAGCTATTGCTTGGGTCCATTCCCCATAGCGAGCCCTAGGGGACGCAGTGCGAGTTCCCTTTCAAAAGGAAACGTCTCAGGTTAAGCATGTAACCATGGTTCCCTGAGAATAGGGAACAAGACGCTGCGTCCCTTTGCCATGCTTCCGGTATTCCTGCACAAATCTCCTTCAGGCAAGAAGTGGATGACGTATTTCACAGGTGCCCTTTTATACTCACGGTTGCACCAGTGGAGACATCATAGGCTTCCGCCTGCCAATGTCAAATCATTGTCGTGTTAAGAGTCATGCTTCAGACACCAGTCATGCTGGAGGCATTCCCCAAAGCGACCCCTAGGGGACGCAGTGTCTCCTTCCCTATTCTCAGGAAACCATGGTTACATGCATAACCTGAGACGTTTTCTGTATTCTGCAAAGAATTAATTAGTAATAGGAATCAAACTATTGATATGCTTCATATTGTCGTCAGTAGAGCTGCATATAGCTGATTCAAACTGATTTCATAATAGATGAACTTGTATTGAAGTTATTGAACTGAACTGAATCATCAATCATCAATTGAATTGAGCTGAATAATGACACTATTGTCTTGCTACATCCACTTTACAGCAGAATTTGAACTTAAATTTAGCATAATTAATTCTGTTACCTTCCTGTTTATTATTGTGAAGTTGCTTTGAAACAATTTTTTATTGTATAAAGCGATATCAAAAATAAAGGTGACTTGACTTACGCCATGAATACTGCTGGAGATGTTAAGAGCGGTCAGGCAAGTGATGTTAGCGTCATCTATGTTTTTGACGATATTGTCATACACATTCAAGGCGTTCAGGGCTTTCTGCACGCGTCCATTTGCATCGCTTCCTTTCAGATTACTAAAGGAGAGATAAGAGCACCGATTGTCATGTGAGTGATGTTCCTTTCGCCATTTCGTGACAGTCATGAATGAGAGTACATTTCAAATATCATACTCATAGAGAAATAACATCTGGTTTCTAGTTTAAAACTCACTACTTAAGTTCTTCAGCATGTCTCTGCAGATCGTCAGCATGATCCTCGGCTCTCAGAACTAGTTCTCTGTCTGACTGAGACATTTTCTCTGTCTTTCTCTCCAGTGACACCCGAGCCCCATCGATTTCTGCATGCTGTTCTCTCACGTTCTATACACACAGATTGAATAAAATAACAATTAATATATATGTTCATTGAGGATTAAAGGGGTCATTGGCAATGAACTCTTATGTTCTTATGTTAATTTCTTTGGTTTGAGTTGAGCTTTTAACCTTGTGCATAGATCTTAAAACACAGAAATCCTTCTTAAAACATTTGTAAAAAATTATAAAAACATTGCCAATATTTTGAAATAGTTTATGATAATTACCAAGGGAGTAATAAAGCGGCAGTAAACAAGATAAAAAAAATAAATCAAGCTAAATATCACTAGAGAACAATATTTTTATTGTGAGTCATTTTGTCCCATTATTGGAAAATGGTCAATAGACTTCATAAGTATAAAATATAAGTGTAAAGTTGAAAATTATATGACCTCTTGGATAATAACAGTAGTCTACAGAATATGCTGAAATGAAGTTGATAAAAAGAAGATTTACCGTGATCATATCTTCCACCTCAAGGACAGTCAGGTTTGCCTCAGAGACGATTACACCAGCCATAACAATAGTTTGATTAACACTGTCATAGATGTCTTTTAGACGCTGCTGCTGTGCCTGAGTTAAAGTAAATGAAATATTTTTGACATTAAATGAACACAATATAAACATTACATGACAAAAATAATTGACAATTTCAGACAATTCCCTTAAGTTTTACTTATTTGTTATGAAATATGCTTTTACTGTACATTAATTTAGCATTGTTCAGAAATCAAGGATATTATACTCATTGGACAGCATGTTTGGCATTGCTTAGGCATTTCTGGGCAAAATTCCTTTCAAGAAAAGTCAGTTCACTCTGCGGTCGTATTTGCAACGCCTCTCAGCAGCTGTTTAAGCACTCAAGACTTAAGAAGACTCATGCTAGTTTGTATATGGCAACACAGTTTGTATATGGTTATTATAAATTTACCACTGAAAAATGACTGACAGCCCGAATAGCCAATCAAATCGCTGCGATGAAAAGGCTTCTCAACATCATGGCAAAAAGGTGTTGGTATGTGTAATTCCAATATTAGACATCCAGGCAGGCTAGTGAATGGAATTTCGTTTGTTCATTCCACCAATATTCTCAAAAACTGAAAGCATTGGATCAGACTCTGCAGTAGAGTGCCAAAACTTGCAAATTTTGAATGACCTTCCAAAAGCAAAACATCTCTTACAGTTGTATCTTGCTAGTCCTAAATTACCCCTGTGTATATAAACCGTAGTGTTTCCTGTGTTCATTGTCGGGTGTTGTCTTTACATGGCTGGATGTTCGGTTGCCAATACTTGTTACGTATGAGCAGGTCAGCGACGTGATCTGAGCCTGTCTCGAGAAGTCACAGACGCTGCGATATTTTCAAACCTGTTTGATATTATCGCCACGTGATCTTGTAGTGTGTGCAATGCAATGACAAATTGGAGCTAATCCAGCCAATCACAGTGCAGATGGTATAAACAGAAAAATCTTGTAATCACTTGAATTTCTCGCGTGATTTCATGTGAGAATGCGTTTTTCTTTTTGCTGGTGGTCGGAACTGCCCTTTTAACCAAATGTCTTGTAGTTTGTGCACCTCCTCAGCGTTGTGTTGTATAGCCTATGCGCTGCTATGACAGTACGACGACCGATGACAAAGAAACTTGTGTAGCGTGAGCACCACAGTAATTCTGGTAGTCTTACAGTGCTGTAATGTGAGCTTGCCCTAAGCCGCACACTTCCCCATCTAACGCTGCCCCTTAGGCCGTGTTGTCCGCTCCCAACCTTTCTGCCACAGCAGGGGAGGCCCTCCCTGAGTTCCCTATGTTCCCTTTATGACGTCATCTTATTGAAACCTGGGTCGATTTCCCCTAGTAATTTTATTCATACTGTTTTATATTTAGTGTTTCAACATCATAACCTAATACAAAGACTTGTGGTTTCTGTTTTTTGCAAGGTTCAAGATACACTGGATTTTTTTGCCCCGATGAGTTTTTGTCTATTATTTATATAACAATATCACACGAGCAAGGGTGTCATGTTTTCCAAAAAGCAGCACGATTGCAAATGTGATATTTATTTTGTATAACAGTTAAATAAACAATAAGTTAACATTGTGAGTTACATTAATATTGTTTGTTTTTCCTTTTTTTCGCCAACGAAAGATTCAAAACCACAGCAGAACCAAGTCTCCAAGCAACACACAGAGGTGATTTGTTACTTAATTAATGCACGTTTTAAACGAATCAGTTTAATTAATGATTCAATGACTATGGCTGCGTTCCACTCCACTTTTAGACACGCACTCGCAAACTTCCCTTAGCACTTCCCCTCGGGGGAAATTTTATTCTTCTCCAACAACTCATATACCTATAGGATTTTATATATTTTCTTCAACAACTTATATGCATATAGAATGGTGCATAAAACAAATTAAAAGTAAAAAAGGGGTTTAAATAATAAATCATCTCCATGGTGAATTCCAAGTGATCAGTGCGTTTTATTTAAACCTTATGTACGAGTTCCGCCAGTAGTGGGCACTCGTGCAACATAAGCAATGACGCATATCCGAGTAAATGAGATGGAGGGAAGTTAGCGAGTGAAGGGCATCAAAATTTGGAGTGGAACACAGCCCGATTCAATAAAGACGGCCATTTGCTTCATCCCTGAATGAATCAGCCATTTGAACAAATCAGTTGAATGATTGACTCACTCATTAAGACAGTGACTTTCTGCCACCTACTGGTGGGTTTAGTTTCATATTCAAGTACCTTTTAATTAAAAAGTTAAAATCGGAAATCAATTCATATTTAAATATTGAATTTAAAAAATAATCTCAAAGCATTATTTATGTAATTGTAAATGCAGTGTAAATATTTTAATGCCACTTCTGATGACGCTTCTGTGTCACCTCGATGGATTTTGTTGATAATAATGATTTAATTTGATTGGTAACAGCCAGTGTTATTATTCTAATTTAATTGAATTTGAATGTTAGAATTTAACATAAAAGGTGATGCATGCATCCAATAACTTTAGAAAAAACGCCCTTATATAGGTAAAAATGCCCCTGGAAATCAATTTAAGTTGGCAAATATTGGCCCATAATAAAAAGTTAATTTCTGTCATGGCTGTGAACTGACCAGTGCATAGAATATTAATAATATGAATGTCTTTGTGAGTCAGCTGTCCACAACAGGCCTAAACCAGCTATGGTACTAGTACAAAAATACACTACACAAAATATCATCTAATTATTGTTATCAACAAAATTGAGATATAATTTTTTGTCAGTATTGCACACCCCTAATGTAAAGTATTAATTTTTATTTCTTCAGGTCTTAAAAAGGTCTTAAAAAGCCTTAAATTTTACTTTAAAAAATGTGAAGCAATCCTGCTGAATTTAAAATAATTTACTCCAAAATCATCTGGTACATCTATGAGAGAGCCAAGTGTGTGCCTTGGCTTGATATCTTTTGTGAGTTGGATTGTCCCCACACAAAGAGCACTGGGATACGGATTTTACACCCCTTGCACCACTTTTTGCATTTCTTGTTTTACATTATATTTTTGGTCCTAACTCCTGGAGAGAAACAGTGATGTACTTAAGCGTTCATGACAAAACTGATGCATACTTTAAGCTGAATAATTTATATTCTCATAACAAACAGGAAATGTGTAAGAAGGTACCTCTCTCCTCTGTAGTTTGTGCTGGTTGGTCTTATATTTTTCTAGTGTCTGCTGCAGTGTATCTTCAGCTTTGCTGAGGAGATCCTGAGCTTGAAAGAGTCTGGCAGTGAATCGACCCAGTACTTCCCGCATAGGCAACAGACGCCCCTGCGTAGTCATCAGAGTTTTCTCAAAATGGCGCACACGCCGGAGCACTACAGTCAGACATATATGAAGTTAGAGGTTGAATGAGAGCACAGACACATGCAGAATTCAGTTAGAAACTAATGCAAATAATCTCACATTCGTGGGCCTCGGAGGACTCATCAGTAGCAAGCGGTTCTTTGGGTGAAAGGTCCAGATTTCTCATCCAGCCTAAGATCCGTTCGGCTTCTGCTATTTTCTGCAACTTTACCTGAGGATCTAACTCCTGATGGACACCGTATAATTCCCAATCCCTAATCATATCTGAAACACATGCACATACAAATGCATTATGTTCATTGTCTGTAATCAAGGAGAGATAAGAGAGTTCTCAGACCACATTGGAGCTCAGAATAAAATATAAGAAATACATAAAATATCAGAAATTTTCCCTCATTCCTGCCTACTAACTATTACTCCACAACTCAAGATTGTCAGGGTTTGGGATTGTGTTACTGTGGTGCCATCAGCCCATCTGCGTTGTCAAGATATCAGGCTTTCAGTTTTTCAATTCCAGTCATTTTTATTTGTAAGCAATTCGCAAAGAATTGTACTTTGTAAGCATTGCCCTCTTGTGCATCTCAGTGGAATCATGCAATGACAGATTATTCTCTTTCTATTGCTTGTTATAGCTATACTTTCTTTTTTTGACTGACTTGTGCAAATTGCCACTTGCTATACTCATGTTTATTTTACTGTAAAGGTTTGTTATTCAAACATGTCAGTGTGCATGCATAAAATAAATATTTTGTGATAGCATACTTTAGTGATTGATTGGTGTATGATATGATAGACAATAGATGCAGTGGTTAACTAGACCATTTAGCAGTACATTGCATACAGTGCATCCAGATTATATTTCGATAATCAGACATACTGCATACGGGGTGACTTAATTTGGGTCAAATGATGTGAAGTCCTGTCTAATAGAGGACAGTTGGCAACTTTCAGAGGGGAATCTGCTCCAGCCAAGCAAGTACCACTGAGATACTTGAGAAGGTTAACAGACAGCTTTCTCCAGGTGTTATAGAACTGCTTGATATTGGCCAGCACAGTATAAACAAAAACATACAGATTGCAAAAGGTGTTGCTCATGTTACCTTCTATGAGAACACTGAGTGATGAGAGGTTAGCAATAAGTGTTTTTCCTAGCGTGGAGCTGTCAAGTGTATCTTGATTCACCCGCTCTCCCAATGACTGCACTGCTTCCTCCTGACAAAATAAAACAAACACCACCTCAGTTTCACTAGGAAGAACATGACAAAGCACCTGTGTAGCCTATTATAAACAGTGCAGCATGAAGGAAAGAGGGAGAGATGGATAGAATGACAAAAAGGATGTTATCTTGTCAGAATTTAAGAAATTAAAGAAATCTATTTAGAATGTGTGTTGTCTTTCTTCTGTTTTTTAAATGGCATTGCCATAGAAACAAATAATTACTTGAACAGCTCAGCTTGTCATCTTGCAATTACAGTAATTATAGCATGATGTGAACACAGAACAAAAATGTGGGAAAAGACAAAGATCGTGCAAGGTTGCTGAAATGCATTCCAAACACCCAGATAAACATTATATTCATAAGAAATTTGGTCACAAGATGACAGATTGAATATAAAGATACAGGTAAAGGTGAAGGGTGAAACGTACTATCAAAACCATAACTGCTCTGTTTATTCAAACATCTCAACTAGAGGCCTGTACCGCAAAATTAAGGTTTGGTTTAGGTTTTAGCCAAACCTGGATTTTCGGTACCACAAATGTGGAAATTTTACCGATGTCTATCGCCAGAGTATAACCCCTGCACACTGCAAAAAATGCTTTTCTTACTTCGTATTTTTGTCTTGTTTTAAGTCCAAATATCTAAAAATTCTTACATTAAGAAGCATTTACTAGGCAAGCAAAAGTTTTTGTCTTGTTTTGGGAAAAAATAACTCAAAATTAAGTGAGTTTTTGCTTAAAATAAGCAAAATAATCTGCCAGTGGGGTAAGAAAAATAATCTTGTTTTCTGTTTGAATTAAGATTATTTTGCTTACTCCATTGGCAGATTATTTTGCTTATTTTAAGCAAAAACTCACTTAATTTTGAGTTTTTTTCCCCCCAAAATAAGACAATAATTTTTGCTTGCCTAGTAAATGTTAAGTAAAAGTTTTTAGATGTTTGGACTAGAAACAAGACAAAAATACTAAGTAAGAAAAGCATTTTTTGCAGTGTGCAAGGCTAATCTGTATTCTAGATATGTAGATCATAAAAAGTGCCTGTCCTTGTGCCTTTGTCTTGTATGTGGACTTTTAGGGCCAGATGTACTAAACAGGGCAAATTAGCATGAGAGCGCAATTCCATAAAAGTGCCGATGGGAGTGGAAAGTTCCGTGAGTGATCTACTGATGACAAGCAAATTAAAGAACACAGATGCAGCCGGATCATTTCCATAATGACCAAGAGCATTTCCAATCTAACAAGAGCAGCGCAAATAAACGTTTGGTTTAAGACATGCTTTTTGGGGTGGTAAATAATGGCACAAATAAATTGACTAGCGCAAACCTTAGTAAATCACCTTGCATGATTAATTTAAATACTCTCCTCCCATAAATTTTGCGTCTGAAAGGGAAACTCCTACAAATACATAATGCAATAAGGTCAGCCGCAAAAATAACTGTGTCCACGCCTTTTCAGCGCTAATTTTTCACTGCGTGTCTTTAGTAAATCCTGACAGTATTTTTTTCACACCAAAAGAGGGTTTGCGCTGGAGCAAGCTGTTAGTAAATCTGGACCATAGTTTATAGTTTTGCTCCTGTGTCCTGCTCCCTTAATTAGTCCCTCATTGTTTGAACCTGCATCTTGTTAGTCTAGTTTCTCCATGTGTATTTAAAGCCCTTTGCTGTGTCCAAAATGACATTGCTTTGCGACCGTTAAAAAAAGATGTTCTATATATTATGAATGTGTGTAGTATGAAATTCGGACATAATACATAAACAATTTTGTCACTGTCATGTGACCTACAGCGTCAGTTGCATGCAGTCACTGTTTTCACAGATTCACATTTTTGAAGTTTACACGGAGATGATAACAGTATCGTTTTCAAAAACTTGCACTTCTATTTTAATCCTATTTTAAAGTTTGCGTTCCCAGGCCACCAAAATGACGTAGTGTAATGAGCGGTCAGAACGCAGAAAAAGTTTTCTGTTTTCAGTTGAAAACTGTGTTGTGTAAACGGCCCCTAAATTAATAAGTAATGATTTTTACAATGGAAATTAATAAACTCTGAACTTACTTAAATTGGACAATGACTTTCTTCTAGAGCCGCTGTACAGCCAAAACAATCTGTGTTGCATTAATTTCCTGTTATCACTGTAAAGCTGCTTTGAAACAATCTGTATTTTAAAAAGCACTATATCAGTAAAGGTGACTTGACTTGACGTGATGTTTGGTTGCTCAGATCTGTTTTCCTTCTGTGCTCTTTATAGTATTGTTATTATTTTATTAAATACTGCAGTGACATCCTGTCTCTCTCCACGTGTTTAATTTTACCAATCATTACACAGTCAGCTGTTAGCACAATGACACTATACATTCCCTTTGTATCTCTCACTTTAAAGCATGCTTTAATTTGTTCATAATGATCATATTGTTTAGAAATGATAAATGACTTATAATTATTAACTTTATAAATATAGTTGCGGGTTGTGGTTTTTGGTCCTATTTTCAGACTACAATTATGTCTTTAATCTTGTTTTAAAAATTTCTGGCTCAGGCCCTGAATTGACAGAAAAAAGTTTACAGAGAGTGTTGCGGTACCGCTTAAACAAAAAAAATAAGTTTTAGTTTTTATCAAACCAAAACCAATTCTGTAATCCTGACTTTGTTCAACTTGCTTCATGGTACAGGACTCAGCATTGACATACCAATCTTGGTTAAACCATTGATATGAGTTTGATATGGGCATGTTTGGGAAACATTTATTTGTGCAATTTAGTTTGGTGATGCAAGTGGCACAAAAAATGACACACTTCACCTTTAAGCAATATTTAAATACATGAAATCAGTAAAGACTGGAATGAGTGCCACCTCTCCTGCGAGCAGTTCCATGTCAGTAAGCAGTTTTTGTGTTTCTTCCTCCAGGTGCCCCGTATCTGCTCTCATCACTGCATACTTATTTCTCCAGCCTACAAACTGAGCCTGTTAAAACACAGTGACAGCAACATACACTCTTGTTTAAGCACCACATCCATTGGGCATACGTTTCTTTAACGCTGCATTCACACGGGGCATCTGCGTCGTCGATTGATGGAGGGCGTGTCTGAAGCATGGTGCTGATGCGACCATCATAGTGAAAACAGCCAATCACATTACTTTTCCAGTGTTGCATGAACGCAATTGGCTAGCATCTGCGCTAGGGTATTTGCATAGGTGATCTGACTGGCTGACACCTGCGTTGGCGCTTGAAAAGATTTTTCATCTTCTGCCGCAAGCAACACCAGTGACCCGACGCAATGGAACCCACAATTCAGTTTGGCAATGCATGACGTCATCCATTCAAAGTAAATGAGAAGCGTTAACGCCGATGCCCCGTGTGAATGCACCGTAAGCGATGTACAGTTTGAGTGTTGTTACCTGTAGTCTGTGTGCAGTGTAGTTGTAGTACTTTAATCTGTCATTGGCAGCAGCTCCTGTAGAAATGTTCAGCACGCTGTTCCTCACTTGGTCCAGAGTTTTGTTGGACTGACGAATATCTCCGATCAGATTCCAAATACACGCATCACAGTCTGGGAGGTGGTAAGGGTTATAATTCATATTGGGATATCATATTTTTTAATGTTTATAAGATTTTCTGAACAATTGTCAATTTTTAATTTTATCTAGATTTTTACTTGCTTTAAAGAAAATCTAAATGGTGCTTGTTTGTGTAAGTTCTGGGGCCCCAAACTGGGCTCACTGGCCAAGTCAAAAGAGGCCATTCCTAAGTCTATGATGTTTTGGTCCCTCTGGATAATAATCATGTTTTTCAAATACTGTATAGCTCTTTTCTAGTGCAAAAAACTTCACCAACATTATAAGTGAACCTTAAAAAACATACTAACAAATAAAAATGGCCCCCTGTCACGACCCCTTTAAATGGAAATATAATCCCAGACTTTAAATTTGGTCTTGAACTTTTGGATCCCACTGTATTTTGTTTGAATTATTTGAATTCATGTTTTCTCTTATGTCATTGAACTCACTGATATTACACTCGCTGATTTGCGAGGCCTCAGGAAGACACTCTCCTGTGTGCATGTCACAATTCTCCTCTGGACAATCACATTCTGAGAAAGAAAAACACACACAGTACACATTTAGTCTATTATATATTAAAACACACAATAGAACACACACCCTACGAAACTACACAACCCTGATCACAAACAAAAGGATTTTCATACCTGAAACCTGATACCTAAAGTACAGTATATTACACAACTGGGTTTCATGTTACAAACTGATTTATACTCTTAATTCAAAGAAAGAGACACAAACTAAAACTTTATATACATTTCTGTAGACACAGCAGTGGTCACTAATACACTGGCAGCTGGGGTTAAACTGAAACATTTTCCCAAAAGACAATTATTTCTAAAAAAAAAAAAAAAAAAAAAAAAAGTCAATCAGAACAAAGTGACTGCATTTACTTCAGCAAAGATGATCTCATTTCTCTCTCATTTCCTGTTTGACACACTGTTTAGACACACTGACACAAACTCAAAACTTCCATGGACCACAACTGGAGCTGGTATGTTAAGATGGAGGTGATGATGTCATAGGAAATAATATAAATCCCTGTTCTTATGTGCAGGTGGCCAAGTGGCTGTGTGGGTGTGCAGATCTGTTAATTACTGATGGGTTGTGAGAACAGCTGTTCTGCTCAGGACAAGGGCCATGAATACTGACCGTTTGCATTCTCCCACCAGATTCACAGGCCAGATGGAAGGGGTATTGCAGCCAACAGAAAACAACCATGACAGTGCTGTTTAAATTACTTTAAACTGTTGCTAAGTGAAGATTTTATGGATGACTGTTGGCTGTTGGCTACTTTCATTTTACAGGTTTTGGTATGGTTCTTTTGAAGTCAGAGTTTGGTTTGATGAGTCTTTTTAAACCTTGAAATATGTTAAAATAAGTATGAAACCCAGTGTCATAGCTTAATATATGTCATTTATATAGAATAACTACAGAATCTTGCTCATATTATATTGATAATGTGATGCATGTTAGTAATGGAACAGAATCTTTGATACACTTCTCTCAGTATGCACTGGCCTATATGGAATTTTTTTTGCAAAAGACAGTATGTACTGAAATGAGCTGAACCCTGTCCAGCCCGTAAATCAAGGCATATGCAGTGAAACAGACTCACTCTTGCAGCCAGATGGGCTGTAATCCCAGAATCCTGGCAGGCAGCGCTCGCAGTACCGGCCTCCAGCCCCCGAGTGGCACTGGCAGCTGTGTGTAAGAGGGTGGCAGGTGGCACGCAGGGCAGCAGAGGCACATTCACACCGACGGCAACCCATACAGCTGCCAAATCCAGAATAACCCTCCTACACATAAAAAATTAGAAGATTCTCAAGAAATATTGCAGATTAAATGTGCTCAGCGTGCATATGCGTGTATTTGAGTATATGCATTTTAAGATTGAATAGGGAATTTCTGGACCAGTACAAAAATAATCAACAACTTTTTAAGGCAGATAAGAAAAAAACAATCATTTTACTTTTGCGTTTTAACCCTTTAAACTGGCAGCGTTAGCTTATTAATTAAAAAAACAGACACTTGATACAGAGGTGTCATTTTAAAGCTTAGACTTTACAATTCGAAAATTATATCTATTACGAGTACGACAAACATACTGATTTGATATGTATCATATATAATTAGAAAAGACTCAAATAGAATAAAGCAAGCATATTTGTTTCACTTGCAAACTATAGTATCTGTTTCTATTAATCACACATAACAACTGTAGACCTTGAAATAATTCTTACAGAGTGACATAAAACACAAACGTTACTGTCTCTATGTTTCATACCATTTCACACCACAATTTTGTCACACCCAGCTTGGTACTTTAGAGCACTTGATGAATGAATAATATTAAGTTGATTAAAAAAATTGTAAATGTCCATACCTCACACCTGTCACAGAGGTGACCTGTGACCCCAGGCTTACAGTGACACACACCTGTCCTGTCATCACATGATGCAGTACCACACTTATTGCACTGACACTCTGAAACAGAAAGAGAGAGAGAGAGAGAGAGAGAGAGAGAGAGAGAGAGAGAGAGAGAGAGAGAGAGAGAGAGAGAGAGAGACATAATAACAACCCTCTAAACAAGAAATGCTGTAATGCACTTGAGCCATTAATATAAAACATACATGAAATATAGGAAACATATTTGGAACAATTTAACTGACAATATTGAATAAACCATTGACGTTAGTTTGGACGTGACTATCTATGGCCGATGGCTGGAGAGTTTGAAGAAATCGGTTTGAAATAATTAATTTTGCCATTCTGTTTGATTCAGCAAGAAAGGAATAAATTACACACATCTTTAAAGTCTTACCGCTATAGATTAGGAATCACTAGAACTACAGTCTAAACAATACTCCATATACTATAGGGTGACCAGACATCCTCGTTTACATTGGACAGTCCTGGTTTGACAGGGACTTTCAGCAATTCAGCTTGCAATGCATCTGGTTGCCAAAAGTCTTATATGCTGTATATCCCTTATAGCCTTATACCCTGTTGCACTCAGTGCATTGCTTGAACTAAGATGACGTCTCGGTTACGTATATAGCCCTCGTTCCCTGAAGGAGGGAACGGAGACGTACGTCGGAATTGACCAGCAAATTGGGGATCGCTTTGAGAGGCCAATCTACTTTGAGTGTAAGCTAAACGAGCCAATGGACATTGGCATGAGGTTCACGCATCCGACGCTCCGCCCCGCATTGCGGGTATAATAAGGAAGTGGATGCACCGCATCTTTTTTTTTCTGCTGAGGAGCCTGAACTTAGTGACCCGGCCGTACAGCAGAGGTACAGCAACCGACGGGACGTACATCTCAGTTCCCTCCTTCAGAGAACGAGGGTTACATACATAAAGTTCGACGTATGTCGGAACTGACCAACGAATTGGGGATATCTACCAACACGCCACTGTCGCTGGCCCTTCCAGCGCCCTGCTTGAGTCCCCTGGTCCGGCCCCAGCTGTTGAAGCAGAAATCAGGGCTCAAAGCAGAGAAGGTCAGTCACTGCTGTTCCGCAAGACCCACTCAGTGTGACTATTGGATAACACTGGAAAAGCGTGCCCTCTAGGGAAAAAGAACGCTGAGGAAGCCACATCCTGCCCGTAGGAAGGTGAAATGTGGAAGTTACACATATGGACTAGCCATGCAGGGTAGTACAACATATGGAAGTCTCTAGGGTGGTTCCAGCTTAGTTTTAAGGGGGGAAGAACACCAGCAGAGACGACAGAGCAGACTCTGTCAAGGGAAAGACGCAGGCTAGCCGAACAGGGTAGCCATACCATGGAATACACATATGGGCTCACCACAGAGATCACTACATATGGACACCCGCCTCCTCCGAGGGCAGCGCTTGCAGGTTCACTACCTGGTCCCTGAAGGGAGGGGTAGGAACCTTGGGCACGTATCCAGGCCGGGGTCTCAGGACAATGGACTCACCTTCGACTGCATCGTGATGTGCGCGATTGCAGCAACATACACTTTGAGGGAGACAGCCGTCTTTCCTTCTTGCAGGAAGGAAAGCACGACTCTGACCGGACATCTTCAGGGGTCTTCCCAGCGCATCACCACAGACCGCTCCACTGGGGGGAGCTCCACGTACCCTTTAGGTAGGGTAGTGAGGGAGGAAAAGGCACCAGACCAGTTTTGGGCAGAAAAAGGCCAGCGTGCTCTATCGGAATCTCCACGGCTATTAACCAAAGTAGGCTTCTTCTGGGGTGGCGCAGAAGAAGAATTAGATCATGGAATAGGCGAAGGGACTTTACCTCGTTTGAGGTACTCTAGTCTGGACCGCAACACTGCCACCTCAGAGTGCCTAAGGCCCAAGCATGAAAGACAGTGATCATGACCATCAGCCAGAGCCAGGTAATGACCGCATCCAGAAACACATGGTTTGAATGACATCTTGAAAAAGACACAGGGTCAAACCGTGTAAGCTTTTTCAGGAAACTCGCTCTCTCTGGTGCTGAAGCGCACAGGGAAATGGCCGCGGCTCACAACAGGACGATAGTGCAAGCCTGTTGTGAGCACTCACACTCTCATAGAAGGCGCAACCTCTGGTCATCTGATTTAACAGCGCTCTCGTTGCAGACGCACACTCTAGGAGAGCTGTGAAAACAGCTGTATTTGACAGCACTCTGTGAGACCGCGACCACCACTGTCTGCGCTGTAACACCCACACCAGCTTGAAGAGGCGTCCTCCTGAAGAGACAGACTCATATCAAACACTCTTTTTGATAGCAGAGCAGGAACAGTCCAACCATTCGGCTCCAAAGCGAAAACCAAAGATGTGGTGCATCCACTTCCTTATTATACCAGTGCGGCGGGTCGGATGGATGCGTGAACTGCATGCCAATGTCCATTGGCTCGTTTAGTTTACACTCAAAGTAGATTGGTCTTTCAAAGCGATCCTCAATTCATCGGTCAGTTCCGACGTATGTCGAACGTGATCGACTGAAAGGGAACAAAAGTTACCTTTGAAAAAAAAAGGGGGGGGGGGGAATAAATCTGTGAAATTTAAGGTTAAAAAAGGCAGCTGTGGTTGCCAGAACTTTACCATAAAAAAAACGGTAGCAACATTAGGTTTTACAGAATGAACTTAAATTGACAATAAAAAAAAATTTAATTAACTGAAATAATATTAACATACCAATTTACTAAAATTTATTACCTTTATAATAAACTGACAACCATATAAAAAAAAAACATAGGGGGTAAAGAGAAGCCAAATGATGAATCAAAGTTCATCACAAGTATACTGCAGTCAAGTCAAAACACATTTCACACAGCAGGATTTTGAATCGCAGACAGGTCCAGATATTTAGCATGCCAAATATCTCACGGGCATCGGCGACTCGTCAGCGATTCTCTCGGATCGCGTCTTTGATAATTTACACTATGTGATTGTCACTCGCGTAAACGAGCCTTTGCCGAAAGCCGAAGCTGAGACAAAAGAGTTATTTTGGAAAAGCATCAAATGTGGGCTGTCACTGAGAATTCTGGGAATGTCAATTTACAGTTTTTTACTGTAAATTATAATATGACTCTTTTCTTTTCACAGGTGGCAACCTGTGCAATAAGTCCATTGCAACCTGTGCAACCTGTACCACGCTTGAATTCACTGAGCTCCTGAGAGCGACCCATTCTTTCACAAATGTTTGTAGAAGCAGTCTGCATGCCTAGGTGCTTGATTTTATACACCTGTGGCCATGGAAGTGATTGGAACACCTAAATTCAATGATTTGGAGGGGTGTCCCAATACCTTTGGCAATATAGTGTATGTCGAGTCATGGGAGTAATCAAAAATATTTTGCCATAAAGTTTACAACTTTAGAAATTGAGGTATGTATTTGCGCTATTGTCTAGATAATCCAGATAACTTTTCACATGGTCAGCAACATATTTTACCGTTGCTAGCACCTACCCCGACAGTCCTTAGCAGTGATGGCATCACCATAGAAACCTGGAGCACATCTTTCACAGTTGTCACCAGTGGTGTTAGCCCAGCAGTTCAGGCACTGGCCCGTCACATTATTGCACTCATTGAAGATAAGGTTTGGGTCTGAGTTGCCATTACAATCACACTTTTTGCAGGAATTGCCCACCTCCATGGGATTGCCATAATAACCTGGAGCACATCTTGGTGGTGAGAGAAGGAAAATGTAATTAGGTAGTAAAATGCAAAAATCCAACCTTAAAACTGTATATATCATGCTATTTATCTGTGAAGATCCAACCTCTCGCAGTAGTGTCCAGCATATCCCTCCTGGCACACACATCTCAGAAAATTACCCCTCTTATCACAGTGAGTTGCAAAGCTGAGAAAAAAAAAAAAAAAAAACATTAGACATCCTTCAGGACACTATTACAGGATTTCCACACCTTTTGAACAACTCAGCACTCACAAAGAGCAATATCAGTAAATTAATTCTTGAAAATTCCATGACTTTTTTATATCTTTTTAATTTCCATGAGTTGGAAATATTTTGACATAATATGACAAAAATCACAGAAGGTTGTTTTTCATTTTAAAACTAATGCTTTTTTATTTTTTTATTAGGCCTAATACAAACAAGTAGGTCTACACAAAATATTACTACCCATATAAAAGGATACACAGGCCTATGAGGAAATAGCCTACAAGGCCTAATGTAATTATTTAAATATACTAAAGGTGTGTTCCAATCGACCATAAGTGGACCTCAAAATGGACTTCACAAGGTAATTTACCCACCAGTCACTGGACCCCAGTACTGTAAGGAATTGAGGCTCCAGTGTTTTTACCAAAAAAAAAAAAAACTGTTGTGCCTGCAAACACCTGAGGTAAATAATATGTAGTCAGTTTGGCTTTAAACATTTGGTCAGTGCGAACTGGCAGAATATGACTATTGTCTTCCTGCTCGATAACTTTCTTATTGTTTCTAATAATATAATTAGTCTTATGTTAGTTTAACATAAGTTCGCACATGTTTGTGTTATTGTCGTTGTGGAAGTTTAATCCTTAGTTTATATTTCACTGTCTTCTATTTTTTTTTTGTATTATAATTTCACTTTCTCCCAGGCGGCATAAAGTTAATTGTGGTTGTCTGTTAAAAAGGTATATGCACGTGTCTCGTTTGGGGAGATGCTTCTGCCGGGACGGGTGGGTGGTGGTGGGTGGGCTAAAGGGCCTTGTTGCTGTTTACACTCAAAATTTGATCCATATCGTGTATGACACAACCTAGAAGGACACAACATCTAGGTGGGAGGAGTTTCACATTTGTTAGTTGGAACTGTAATGGAGTGAACAAACCAGTTAAGCGTAGTAAGATATTACATCACCTCCAACATCTAGGGGCCCACATTGTCTATCTTCAGGAAACACATCTTAAAATTCATGACCACCTATTGTTAAGGAGAAGATGGGCTGGTCAGGTATTTCACTCCAGATTTCAGGGTAAAGCCAGGGATGCGGCAATTCTTATACACAGGTCAGTTCCCTTCATGTGCTCTGATGTCATAGCTGATTCTAATGGGAGATTTGTCATTGTCTCTGGTAAAATCAATAATTTTCCAGTTCTCCTTGCTAATGTCTATGCACCTAACTGGAATAATTGGGATTTTTTTCAGACATTTATTTTCTGTACTGCCTGATACCTCTTCGCATCATCTTATTTTGGAAGGGGATTTTAATTGCTGGATTAATCCCAAACTCGACCGCTTCTCTGTTAGACATAATACGCCATCAAAGTATGTACAAGTGATTCAGTCTTTTAATGGAGGAGTTTAAAGTCTCTGATCCTTGGCGTTTTTTTAACCCGTCTGGGAAAGAATACTCATTCTTTTCTCATGTGCATCATACTTTTACTCGGATTGAGTTTTTCTTAGATAACAGGTTAATTTCTTCTGTTGAGACATGCTCATACAACGCTATCGTTATTTCAGACCATGCACCGTGCATATTGAGAATGAGGAGTTACGTCAAGATGTTTTCACTCCGCGTTGCATTTCGGGAAGGCGCCGCCATATTGGGAGGATACGCTATCCATTGCCATGGTTATTTTTGATAGTGAGACCGAGAGAGCAGCTTGAGATTTGTTTGCATTTTTGAGATACAGCGCAGTTTCTTGGGGAGAAATGGAGAAGGAGGAAGTGAAAGGAAAGGTGCTATATCGGGAGAGACTAAATAACACTGCCAAGCAGCGTTATTTAGAGAAACTGCTTGACATCAACAACATCGACCCGTACAACCTGCCAGCTACAGAATGACGCTACCACCTCTCACACACCCTGACATCGTCAGTAACTTGGTTTATAGTATCAGTGTCTACACAATGCAAGCGTTCTGAAGCTTTAAGTCATTAGAAGTCATAACATGACCTGTTACACAACAAAAGAACATACATTTCATTCCATGCTACATTTCCAATTTCCCTTTGTCTGCAGCAATTGCCCATCTGCTTGCCATTCATTCAGCCTAATCACATCTGCATGTCTAAAGCTCCCATCACCAAACACATTAACTAGTCTATGACAGTAGGCGAAAATAATTTAATTTTTACAGTGAACGTATTACAATTATATTATTATATTTAACAATTTTATCTACAATAATAAGCATTAGAACTGTAAAAAACTTTAATAAAAGTGGAGTGCAACCTTACTTTGGCAAGTATGACTGAGCCCTTGCAGTTTACAGGTTTGTAAGTCTTGCACCCAACCGCAGCAGAATTGTTCATAATGCTTGCATTGTGTAGGCACTGATACCATAAACCAGATAATTGACGATGTCAGGGTGTGTGAGAGGTGTTAGTGCTTCTGTGTCTTTCGTCCATTCTGTAGCTGGCAGGTTGTACGGGTCGATGTTGTTGATGTCAAGCAGTTTCTCTAAATAACGCTGTTTGGCGGTGTTATTTAGTCTCTCCCGATAGAGCCCCTTTCCTTTCGCTTCCCCCTTCTCCATTTCTCCCCAAGAAACTGCGCCGTATTGCAAAAATTCAAACAAATCTCAAGCTGCTCTCTCGGTCTCACTATCAAAATAACCATGGCAATGGATAGCGTATCCTCCCAATATGGCGGTGCCTTCCCGAAATGCAACATGGAGTGAACAGCGTTATGTCACCTTCTCATTCCCAATAGACTAGTGTTTCTCAACGTGGGCGGTACCACCCCTCAGGGGGCGTTCGGAGAACATCGGGGGCCGCTGGAAGTAATATTTTTGAAAGGGGGGCGTTTGTTTAATGCAAGTTTACATCGAAGATTTACAGGCTTAAACTCTTGACTACATAAAATGGGCTGCAACATTCTAACACTGTCTACACCGGCGCATCCTTTGATACATCAATGCGAATGTTGCATAGCGCCACAGACACAATATAAAAACGATATGCTTTTTTCTTGTTGTTTTGTTCAGTTGGAAAAATGTATATAAAAGCTACTTGTTTGCTGATTGGCTGCAGTTTGTGATAATCTACGTTAAGTTTCAATGCCAAATTTCTAAAGCGTTTGTTCAACACTAATAAATATAATTTCAATTCACATGACGTTTTTTTTGCTCTTTGGGGTTGGGAAGCGAATGATAATGATATTCCAACTGTTCATTCAAATCAAATCTGTTATGTGGCATTCAATGACTAATAATAGTAATATTATTAATAATATATACCAAAATGTATCATAAATAAAAATCTATATTATACACTACTGCAAAAGTTTGGGGTCAGTAAGATGTTTTAAATGTTTTTTAAAGAAGTCTTTTCTGCTCACCAAGGCTGCATTTATTTGATCAAAAATGCAGTAATATTGAGAAATATTATTACAATTCAAAATAGCTGTTTTCTATTTGAATACTATATTTAATTTTACATTTTTTTTTTTTCCTGTGATGGAAAAGCTCTGTTACTCCAGTGTCACAAGATCCAAGGTCAGAAATCATTTTAATATGCTGATTTGCTGCTCAAGAAATATTTCTGATTATTATTATTATTATTATTATTAATATTGGCTGATAATGCTGACATGTGGAATGTGTAGTGTTTTTATCATGTTTTTTTATGAACATAAATATTTAAATATAAATATAAGAGAAATAGAAATGTGAATTATTTTAAAATATTTCAAGAAATGTTTATTAACACTATAAATGTATTTACTGTCTTTTTAAAATGTTTGTTGTACATTTTGCACATTTACGATGCAAGAAAGGCAGCAGCATACCTATATCATAAGGCACACCACATTTATAACAGCCAAAAAAGCATGATTTGAAATGGAATGGATTCAAGATTATTACAGAAATCTTTTAACATAGAGAAGCATAGGTTTTAGAATTTTGTTTTTTGAAGTATTTGAAACTGAAATATTCTCACAAAATCATTAAAAAGTAAAGTAGCTTTTACATTTCTCCCATTTACATATGTGAATGTGATATTTTCCCACCATTACCATGTTCACAAGGAACAAACTGAAAACTTATATGTAAAAATTCCACTATGGATATATCCCAAACAGAATTTTGTAGCAAGTCTTTTTAACCTTTGGGGCAGCAGGGTTTGTCAGATAGAAAAGGAACCTCAACATTGCCAAATGCTACAGCACTGAAAATCACCAAAAATGCTTAAAAGCTTTGTAAATCTTTTATTACATTCATTGTTGAATCAATTTAAGGAATCCTTGCTGAATGAAAGTATCATTTTCTTTAAAAACAAAAAACAAAAAAAGGAATTGCACTGACCCCAAACATTTGAATTGTAGTGTAAATATAGCCTAATTATAATAAACACAGAATAATAATCAACATTAAAATTCAGGGAAGACAATTAGACTACATATTATTTGATGGGGGGCGGTAGGGGACCTAGAGAATGGGTAGGGGGGCGCTGGCCCAAAAAAGGTTGAGAACCACTGATATAGACCATGCATATGTCAGGGTGCTTGATGGCACACGCCCACCTTGGCGTTTAAATACCCATTTGTTGTCAGACGAACATTTTGTGGAATTTGTGTCTAATCACCTAGATGTGTTTATATCAACAAACAAGTCTTCAGATGTTTCAGCATCCCTTCTTTGGGAAACTTTGAAGGCATACCTAAGAGGGGAAATCATTTCATACACTGCATATAGGGAAAAAATTAGGAAATGTAAAATATATGAGATCATTCAGAAAATTGCTCATATAGACAATATCTATGCAGTTTCTACTTCCCCGGATACATACAAGGAGCGTCTTGCTCTACAGGCTGAATTTGACATACTTTCATCATGTTATGCAGATAATTTAATGCTTAGATCCAGATACAAGTACTATGAAGAGGGTGATAAGTCAAGTAAGCTGCTGGCCCATCAATTAAACAGGATTCATCCTCTCATCTCATTCCTCAGATTCAAACATCGTCAGGGGTAACAACAAACCCCCAGCTAATTAATGATCATTTTAAAGAATATTTTATCTCTCTATATGCATCTGAACAAATTGATAACCCCCTTGCTTTTGATGTCTTTTTTTAGTGAACTGAACACACCCACTGTTAACTCTGCTGCTCAGTTAGAAGAACCTATCACTATAGAAGAACTCACTCGGGCTGTTACCTCTATGCAAAATGGTAAATGTCCAGGGCCGGATGGGTATCCAGTAGAGTTTTATAAAACATTTTTAGACAAACTGGCCCCCTTGATGATTGACATGTATTTTGAGTCATTTGATTCACTCAAGCTCCCTCAAACACTTAATCAGGCTTCTATCTCTTTAATTTTAAAGAAAAATAAAGATCCCTTTCATTGCACTTCTTACCGCCCGATCAGTCTCCTTAATGCTGACTTTAAACTCTTATCAAAGTTGTTGGCATTACATTTGGAATCCATCTTACAATCCATTATCTCTCTGGACCAGACTGGGTTTATTAAAAATAGATACTCTTTTTTTAATATTAGGAGACTGTTTAATATTGTATACAATCCCTCCTCTTCTATTGTCCCAGAGGCTGTAATTTCGTTAAATGCAGAAAAAGCCTTTGACCAGGTGGAGTGGAAGTATCTTTTTTACACTTTGGGTTTCGGTCGCAGATTTATTTCTTGGGTGAGGTGGTTACTATATTCTGCCCCACAAGCTTCTGTCAGGACCATAATACTCTTTCAGCATACTTCCCCCTCCACCGGTCCACTCGCCAGGGATGCCCTTTGAGTCCACTTCTCTTCGCCATTGCTATTGAGCCCCTCTCTATTGCACTGCGATCTAATTCTTCTATAATGGGCATAAAAAGGATGTGTACAGTGTCTTTGTATGCGGATGATCTCCTTCTCTACATTTCGGATTTGGATAGGTCAGTATCTGCAGCTCTTAATATCTTAAAATCCTTTGGGTTAATTTCTGGTTATAAGTTAAATCTAAGCAAGAGTGAGATTTTTCCACTAAACTCTGCAGCAAGGAACTACCCTTTGCATAACTTTCCATTTAAAATCTCACAACATAGATTTACTTATCTTGGAGTTAGCATCACAGATAAATTTAAAGACCTTTTTAAGTGTAACTTTGCTAATTTGCTACTCCAGATGGAGAAAGATTTTGAGCGCTGGTCACTGCTTCCCCTGTCCTTGGCTGGAAGAATTAACTCGGTTAAAATGAATATCCTTCCAAAATTCTCTTATTATTTTCCTTCCTCAACACTTTTTTCATAAAATTGATTTCCTGATTCTGGGATTCATTTGGAATAAAAATATCCCCAAAATTCACAAGGCATTCCTTCAGATAACTAAAATTCTTGGGGGTATGGCCTTACCTAATTTTCTGTTTTATTATTAGGCTACAAATCTTAGGGCCATGCAATACTGGTTAAATCAAGATCATTCTCATGATTCATCTGTGTTGCTTACCATGGAGGCTACTTCATGCATGCCCACTTCGCTAGCAGCATTATTACATGCTCCCATTAAATGCTCATCCTCTCCCTATACCAAAAATGTTATTGTTAAAACTACATTGAGAATTTGGAAGCAATTCAGACATCATTTTGGTTTGTAAACCTCTTCTATCTCTGCACCTATAGCAGCAAATTTTGTTTTCCCACATCATTAATGGATAGGACCTTCTCAGTGGTCAACATTGGGTATTACATTGTGGTACAACATTTAAGGATCTTTATATAGATTATGTATTTGCATCTTTCCAGCAACTACTAGAAAAATGTGCATTGCCAAAGCACCTTTTTTTTTAGATATTTGCAGGTTCGCAGTTTTGTTCGGGACGCACACCCTCAGTTTCCTAACCTCCCTGGTGTTACTCCCATTGACTCCTTCCTCAAATCTATCCACATTATGAAGGATATGATCTCCCATTTTTATGAAGCAATCTGCAACTTGCGAGAAAGCTCACTTGCATCTATTAAATATCAGTGGGAGGAGGATATAGGAGAAAATATTCCAGAAGAACAATTTGAAAAGATTTTACACTGTGTGCACTCCTCATCCTTCTGCGCCAGACATGGTCTGATGCAGTGTAAAATCCTTCATCGCACCCACTGGACCAAAGTTAAACTTTCTAAAATATATTCCGATGTGGATCCAATGTGTGATCGCTGTCATCAGGCCCCTGTGACTACTGGGCATATGTTTTGGTCCTGTCCATCTTTACACAAATATTGGTCTCAGATCTTTAAAACATTATCTGAAGCTCTTGGAATTCATGTTGAACCTTTGGCTGTCACAGCTTAATTTGGTACTCTCTCCCTTTCGCTTGTCATGCCAAAATATAAGACTGATTTTGTAGCTTTTGTTACACTCCTGGCAAGACGTCTAATTTTAATAAATTGGAAATCGCCTACACTCCCTACTCATTCTTCATGGATTAAAGATATTTTTCATTTCGTCAAACTAGAAAAAATCAGACATACAATGAAAGGTTCTTCCGATAACTTCTATAAAATTTGGGGTCCTTTCCTAGATTGCGTAGGAAAGTGAAATGTTCTTAAACACCTGTCTATCTATCTCCTCTGGCAGTGAAGAATCTTCTTCTTACACCTGTGATTTTAATTTGTATATGTTTTTTGGATGACCAAGTTTTTTATGGTTCCTTATTTATTTATTTTACTATCATTATTTTTTGTTTTTGTTTTTTTTGTTTTCTCGTTGTTGTTTTTTTTAGTTTATAGCTGCTGTTCTTGTGTATATTGTATGTACTTCTGATGTTTTTGTAAGGCTAAATATATGTATTATTATATGATATATATATATATATATATAATTGGGAGATTTATGAATAAATGGGATACAGTGGGTTAAAGTCTGGAATCTGTGTTCTTGTTCAAAAAACTTGATTGACTTCAGTGTTCATCTTTGTGTTTTCTGATTTGCTGAAGTGAAAGATGGTGTTGTTTTTCTCAGCGATGAGCACGAGAGTGAGTAAAAGAGAAGATTGTTCACAAGCTGCTTCTCTCCGGTGATTTATTTTATCATTTTGAGTGTGTCACGCAAAGTTAACGACCCGACTTTACATTATTTTATTCTCTTCTTCCCTTTATTTGTAGTTCATGTGGAATGCTGTTTGAATGCAATTCGCATCATATGACAGATCCATAATTGTATATCTCCTTTTTATTTTTTCTTAACTTAGAACTATCCTTGTTCTGTCTCCGTTTGCTGCATGCTTCTTTTTATTAACAAGAGAGACGGATCTCTTATACATATTAAGGACTATAATACATATATGGGACATTTCAATGGTATCTGTAATTGTGTGATGTATTCTGTTTATGTGGAGAAAATCGAAATAAATTGAGGAAAGAAAAAAAAAGAATGTTCAAGAATGCACATTTCAACATTTTCCAAGTTAACAGTCTATTTAAGACATTAAAGACTGGATGATCAGAAATTAGTTATTAAACAGAGATATTATTAATTGGACCAAAAACCTGTAGGCCTACACATAAGACCTCAGAAAACAATTTGCATCTTCTAGACCAGGGGGATTCCGGTTTGGATGGCAACATGTGAAGACGCGTTTGGCTAGTCTCCGTATTGAACTGTATTCGATTTAATTGTATTCTCTTTTTTTTGTTGGGCCAAACACGCTTGTATAACAGTCTGAAACGATTCTGATTCTAACCCACTCTGTCACTGAATCATCCGAAGCAGTTTTTCGGTCAGTAAAACAAACAGCCGTATATCAAGAGAACAAATAGCAGTTTTCAGTTGTTTCTCTAATTTGAACTACGCCCAGTGGATAACAGAACACAAGCTTACAGGAGCTGCGTTTACGCCCGGTTCTGGTCACCATTATTAAACAGCACTGTGATATCCAGTGAAAAGCATTTCAATTCGACACACTCCTCTCTGTTACAAACTATAAATCACTCGATTATTAAACTAGTTTTAAATCGGATGAAACAGCCTCAACATTTCCAACAAGACTAATGAGGAAAACGTCTCCGGTTACCTAACGTGACCTTGGTTCCCTGAGAGGAGGGAACGAGACACTGCATCACCAATAGGTGTCGCTATGGGGTTATCCCCTCCTTCTTTGAATCTACTGAAGCCTTATGAAATCTCACGGGCGTTGAAGCGCGCAAAATAGAGGAGGGCTCCCCCACACTATAGGGCGGTGCTGAACGCCATTACCTCAAAATCTTGGACTAAAGCAGAGTGCAGCCGACAAAGACAGTGAGCTATGTAAAACGGCAGTGTCTCGTTCCCTCCTCTCAGGGAACCGAGGTTATATTAGGTAACCAGAGACGTTTCCTTTGGAGTCGGTCTCTCGTCACTGCATCACCGATAGGTGTCGCTATGGGGATATATAAAATCCCGCCGTGTTGATAGTGAAGGTCCAGATCAGCTGCAAGCCAAGCCGTAGATCTAGCTAAAGAACTTCATGCAACGGAGACCTCATAAACTCAACGGCATAGCGGCTATAAGAGCACTCACTGCCAGCATTCATGTCGGCACTCGTCTCCGGACTGCATTAACAGCAGTAAAGCATGGTTAAGGCAGCAGAAACATTGATGCCAATCACCCAGTCAGTCATTTACACGACTTAGTCAAACACTGCCAACTTCGTGGCTGAAACAGCTTAAGACGAATACTGAACATAGATACAGTTAGCTTGATTCCTGCACAGACAATACATGCGTTGCAAGGAACATCCAGGTTATAAACACGTATAGGCCATACAACATGCATAGGTGCCCCATAGCCCACCTGGCATAGGTTTTCCGCAAAGGTTACTACCTGTGTGGGAGAACCACAAACAGTGATTCCTTGTCTGTGCTTTTACACCATGAATGTGTACAACAGCAATGCGCATAGATATAACCCAAAAGGGTGACCACTCGTGCAGAAAGGCAGCAGTGTCTGTGCCTGTAACAACAGACTGCGAATAGCTAAACAACCTAGTTGAACACCACTTTAGCAGGGGCGTCAACAACTGTCATAATAGTCAATTCAGACAATTCAGCCAATAGCGTTACCACTAGGAGTGCTCACAGCTGATAGGCAGAGCCAGACCAATGAGTTGCCAGCTGAGGTACACCAAAATATGCATACCAGATCAGAAGAGCAAGTTGCACTGAATACAGGGCAGCATAACAGCAGTAATCACACAACAGTATGCACATAAGCACAGCGTCAACAGCCCAAGCGGTAACAACTGTGTACAGAAGTAGTCAATAGAAGACTAGGAGATAAGTGAGGTTAATCACTCACCGAAAGCACTTGAGATGCCAACTTGCAAAACCTGGCAAAGGTGTTCTGTAAAGACCAGCCGGCTGCAAAACATATATCCCGAACAGACGTGCCTTTAGACCAGGCCCATGAAGAGGCGATAGCCCTCGTCGAGTGAGCTCTGATGTTAAGGGGGCATTCCTGTCCCTGGCTCGCCTAAGTCAAAGCGATAGTGTCCAGTATCCAGTGAGAGAGCCTCTGCTTAGATACTGCTCGTCCCTTAGTACAGCCACCATAGCACACGAAGAGCTGGTTCGACTGTCAAAAAGCGGCGAAGCGGTCTATATATCCCCGTAAGGCCCTGACAGCGTAATGTGAGGTTGACGGCTCAGAAGACAAAGTGGGAAGGGAAATGACCTGCGCTTTAAAGGGAGTAGAAAGAGATTAAGGCATGTAACCTGGTCTCGCTGCAAGGATGAAAAGCAAAAGATGATATGGAATAAAATACACTCTCTGAATGGACTATGATCAGTCGATCAGCCAGATTAATTCAGCAAGCGTGCTCCACTCATATAGAGGGAAGATAGTCGCGTTAGATAACCCATGAATGTTCTTCTTCTTTTGATGTTTTATGGCGGTTGGAAAACCACCCATGAATGTTTACACATAGTGTGTTCATTTGAAGGTCCTGTAGCACCCGCCTCACTTCGGCCGGGTACCGGACCTAGTTGAAACACCAGACATCTAGCTGGTAGAGGGCCAAGACGGCGTCTTGAACAACGTCCTACTACACACTAGGGTGGCCCTTATTGGGGGCTAATTTTTTTGGGGGGAAATGTTAACCTCTCACCCCCTCATTTGTTTCTCCATTAGATGTAATGTATGCAAAATACCATTCAGATAATTTGTCATTTAGGGTATGCTCAAAGAATGCATCTTTTTATCAACATGTATTTCAATATCTGATGTGATATTAGCTAAGGTTTCATTCACTGATACTTCTGACTGTTTCCGATATCAGATGGCCACTGTGCATAACCAGGATTCAAGATTCTTTATTGTCACTATACAAGGTACAGCGAAATTAGAGCAATCCTTCCAGTGCAGTCACATATACTTAGTGCAGCTAAAACATCTATATCCCATAAACAATACAACACAATACACACAAAACCAGTACAGCCAGGCGAATAGTCTAATATTGCACAGAAATATTGCACAGTAAGCAGTAAGTACTGCATGATATTGCACACAATAAAAGAGAGGTAGGTGCAACATAATGTAAACAGAACAGAATAAAGTGGAACGTATAAACGTATACTAAACAGACACCCTGAGATATACAAAAGGTGTTGTTAACTTGTAGGTTGACATATAAAATGCCCCATCAGATTGGTGCATTTCTCAGTTTATGTGTGTGTGTGTTTGTGCTGGAAGTGTTCAGCTCCCTTATGGCACTGGGGTAAAAACTGTTCTTGAGTCTATTGGTCTTTGATTTAATGGACCTAAAACGTTTACCAGAAGGCAGCAATTCAAACAAATGATGTCCAGGATGGAACGGATCCTTTAAAATGTTTTCTGCTCTTCTAAGGCAGCGTACAGTGTAAAGTTCCTTTAGGGAAGGCAGAGGGCAGCCAATGATTTTTTTGTGCTGAACTGATTACCCCCTGGAGAGCTTTCTTGTCTGCCGCTGAGCTGCTGGCATATCAGGTAGAGATACAGTAAGTTAGTACGCTCTCAATGGAACAGCGATAGAAGGACACTAGCAGCTGCTCTTGTAGGTGGTTCTTTCTGAGAATCCTCAAGAAATAAAGTTGCTGCTGTGCTTTTTTGACTGCTGCTGACGTGTTTGTGCTCCAGGTGAAATCCTCAGCTATGTTCATACCCAAGAATCTGAAGGCCGGAACCGTCTCTACGCAGACCCCACTAATGTGCAGTGGTGTGTGATTCATGTTGTGTTTTCGGAAGTCAATGATAAGCTCTTTGGTTTTAGACGCATTCAGGGCCAGGTTATTTACTCCACACCATTCTGTCAGTCTCTGAATTTCATCTCTGTAAGTTGATTCGTCTCCTCCTGAGATGAGTCCAACTACGGTCGTGTCATCTGCGAATTTGATGATAGTGTTGGTAGAATGGGTTGGGGAGCAGCACACAGCCTTGTGGGGCACCTGTGTTGAGAATTAAGGTGGAGGAGGAATGGGGCCTAACCTAACCGTCTGGGGGTGGTTGTTCAGGAAGTCCTTAATCCAGTGACAGATAGATGGAGAAAGACCTAAATCCAGCAATTTAGCTACCAGCCTGTCAGGGATGACTGTGTTAAATGCTGAACTATAGTCAATAAAAAGCATCCTCACATAGCTGCCTTGACGTTCTAGGTGGAACAATGCTGTGTGTAGGGCAGTAGTGATGGCATCTTCTGTGGACCTGTTGGTTCTGTATGCAAAGTGATGTGGTTCGAAGGTGTCTGGGAGGCTGGCTTTGATGTGCTGCTGGATCAGCCTCTCAAAGCACTTCTTAATAACTGGGGTAAGTGAAACCGGGCGGTAGTCGTTAAGACCACTGATGACTGTTTTCTTTGATACTGGGATAACTGTTGTTGTCTTCAGGCAAGATGGGATGGTGGCTGTTGACAGGGACAGGTTGAAGATCTTTGTGAAGACTGCAGAGAGCTGGTCTGCGTATTCTCTAAGCACACTTCCCGTCACTCCATCTGGGCCTGCCGCCTTCCTTGTGTTAACAACCCTGAGCATACTCCTCACCCTGTGTTCCTGTATTATGAACGGGGGTGCATGTCTGTTGGGGACGGGTATGGGGGGTGTGACCGTCTCTGTCGCTCTCACTTCAAAGTGGGCAAAGAAACAGTTGAGTTCTTCTGCCAACGAGGCATTAGCATCAGAGATTTTGTGAGTAATGCTTTTGAAGTTTGTGAGTCGTTGTGGGTCGTTGTGGGTGAAGTGGTCCTCAATCTCTCTTTTGTACTCTGCTTTTGCACTCTTGATGGCTCTCTTAGGGTTAGCTCTGGCTGCACTGTAGAGGGCTTTGTCTCCGGACCTGAAGGCAGCATTACGGTCTTTTAAGAGGGTCCTGACCTCTCTAGTCATCCAGGGCTTCTGGTTGGAGTAAATCCGGATGCGTTTGTCGACAGTGACATTGTCAACAAAGTTCTTAATATAGCAGAGTATTGTTGATGTATACACCTCCAAATCCTGATTGTCGAACACATCCCAATTGGTTCTTTCGAAACAGTCTTGAAGCTGAGAAGAGGCTCCTTCTGGCCATTTTTTCACAATCTTGGTAGTGGTGGGAGCTTTCCTTCTTAAAGGGGTGTCATGCTTGTCACGTGACACACCACAGCAACAATAGCGCTGTATGGCAGATGTATCGCTTTTATTTCAATTTTCCTTTTTTATTCAAAATATTCACAAACTTGCTGGCTACGTCATCAACTACCTGATATTCTGATTCTCAAATACATGTAAGTGAACGTGTTTTGTTGTCAAAAAAAATTGCTGTTGAAAAATATAATGATCATGTTAGTTGATCGATAATGCGTGATGGCCGTCGCCATGTTAGTTTGCGCCGCAGTTTAGAGAATCGGATCTGTCAGATTTACAACACGTCAATTCATCCACTTCTCCTGAAATACATGAAAGTAAGTGACCGGTGAGTTGGAAGAAGAATAGAGTAAACTTTATAGTTACTTACAAAATGTGTATCTGATATGAATACATCGTCAATGGATTGTTATTGCCGCTTCCATAGACATCACTGTGTATTTTACAAACTATAAATGTATTGTTTTGCTAGTACTTGCGTATTTAAATGTGTGAAATGTAAAATAAACCTTAAGTATGTGGTTGAAAACACTGAATAGTTGTCCTCAAGCGCTGAGCCGTCTCTGTCTGGCTCGCACCAATGCGACCGTGTGAAATTTTAACTCGCACATTATCAAAGAAATGACATGCCGTCATGTAAATAAGATAAATAACATAAAGGCTATTTAGTTTGTTTAATAAAAGAACAAGGTATAGACCTGGGCTGCATTTCCCGAAACCTTCTTAACGCTATGTCGT
This sequence comes from Coreius guichenoti, assembly GCA_039654105.1. Taxonomy (NCBI): domain Eukaryota; kingdom Metazoa; phylum Chordata; class Actinopteri; order Cypriniformes; family Gobionidae; genus Coreius; species Coreius guichenoti. The sequence goes on along the minus strand of CM077185.1, from coordinate 20,793,254 downwards.
TCTTAAGTTATACCTTAAGCTGTACCTTAATGTTAATACGTGTTTCCCGAAATGTTCTTAGTTAAGTATGCCTTCTGTAAATTATTCATTCGTAAGGTTGGTCTGGACTTAGCTATACCTTATCACTATTGACAGTTCATACAGCGAATAGTTGTGCTAAATAAAAGACGGCGCCATCCGCGGAGCCATTTAGTGTATGTTCACTATTTCATCCGTGAAAACTTTAGTCCCCTGGCTACCATGTCAGAAGCTGCAATTCATAATAAATTTCGCCTGCCACGGTGTCACATGTCTGTCTGCTTGTTTGGTCTTCCTGTTGAGTTTTGATTCTGTCACATGTTCCTTTGTCTTAGTTTCTCGCCACTTGTCTGTTTCCTAGGTTACCCTCGTTAGTTAGTTCTGTTCAGCTGTGTTTAGTTAATTATCTCTCTATCTATTTAAGTTCCTCTTGTTCACTCAGTCTTTATCTAGTCACTGTTATGTAAGGTTGTGTTTCCGTTGCCTGTCTGCATGTTTCTGTGAAGTTAAGATTAAAGTTTATGTTTGATTGTGATCTTCTGAGTCTTCAGCCTGTTCCTGGGTCACTAACTGTGACAGATGACTAGACCTAACAAGGATTCTACAATGGTCTCAGCTGGTGAGATCTTGTGTTCCATCTTTCAGAATGGCCGGACTATTGAAGCTTACCTAGAAGAGTTCTTACCATGTGCCCATCTTTCAACCTTGACTGACCACCAGATAATGGACCTGTTCTGGAGCGGGCTGGATCCACACGTTGTCCCATGGATACCAGTAGGTGATCCTAGTGACAGTCTTGGACATTATTTTGACATGGTGCTCTGGACATGTGGCTCTCACTACACAGTTGGTGTGTATTCATCACCTAAAGTTCCTATGTGTCCTAAATTCAACCTGGAGAGAGGGCTCCAGCCCCTGACCAGCGTCCAGTGAGGGCTCCAGCCCCTGACCAGCATCCAGAGAGGGCTCCAGCCCCTGACCAGCGTCCAGAGAGGGCTCCAGCCCCTGACCAGTGTCCAGAGATGGCTCCAGCCCCTGACCAGCGTCCAAGATCCACTCCAGACCATGACCCCATAGCTCTACCCAAGAAAGGGGGGGGGGGGTTCCTGTTGTGTTTAGATTCTGTCACATGTTCCTTTTGTCTTAATTTCCCGCCACTTGTCTGTTTCCTAGGTTACCCTCGTTAGTTTAGTTCTGTTCAAATGTTTAGTTAATTATCTCATTTCTGTCTGCTATTTCTGCTATGTCTTTGTCTAGTCACTTATGTAAGGTTGTGTTTCCGTTGCCTGTCTGCATGTTCCTGTGAAGTTAAGATTACAGTTTATGTTTGATTGTGATCTTCTGAGTCTTCAGCCTGTTCCTGGGTCACTAACCGAGACACACGTCAGCAAATTTAGCAGCTTTTAGATCTTGTTGGTCCAACTTCGTCAAGACAAACTTGACGGAGCTACCCCCTCAGCCCCAAAATTCAGCTGCTGGTGGCTCTTTCTTTTTTCTCCGCTATAGTAGCTGTTGAATGTTTTGCGTGTTGTGTTTTTATTAAGTAGGTCATCCAATAACAGAAATGAGTGATTTACACCAATAATGTGATGCGGGCAATTAACCCTGCTTGTGGAGTAAATGAACTATGGCAAAATATATTATAATATAAATGGCATACTGCCAGTTTGTGTAGTAGGTTCGCACAATCATTTCAAAATTATATAAAATATTCATGGTTGGATTTAGTTTGCAATTTGGATTATATTTATAAGATCTCACGAGTCCTGATAAATGCCATTTCAACTATTTCTGAAGTGCTTCTATTATTAAGAACACCGCTTTCTCACATAACGCAGTTAAACAGCCCCTGCATAGAGTGAATAATCGATTTTTGAGCCATTGATAAACCAATTCAGCACCACCACCACGGACAGCACCTGGTAATGTTGCACTTAAGAAGGTATACCTTAAGCAACCTCCTAAGATATAGTTTGGGGAACACGCCTAGGTATACCTTTAGTTGAGGAAATGGTATACCTTTAGTTGAGTTATACCTTTGTAGCGCACTAAGAGACAACGTCATTGGGAAATCCAGCCATTTTCTATAGGAAAGGTAACCTTAAATGACTTCTGTTGTGATCTGGAGCTATATAGAAAATAAAATTAAATAAAATTAACGACCTTCAAGGGGGGTGGGGGGTGGGTGGTGCCGTTGGGGGGGGGAGTGGGCAGTAAATACTGCAGATGTCTGTTAAAGAGGCACCGTTGGCTAAAACCCAGAAGGTACGCAACACATCTCATGGAGTGTACTCGAACTCTGAAGGGGCACGGCACATTCCCATAGCATCCACAATCCCGTGGCTCAAAAGGAGCTCTATGTGGGCCCAGCAAGACTACAGAGAGAACTCATGAGGGAATAAGGCGTGTCCTAGGAGAATTCAACCTCCTGACCATCCACTGTGTCGTGGCTATGGCAGCCACATACACTTTCAAGGTGGAAGTGGACAGCCGGCCCTCCAATCTGGACACTTGTTCTAAGGGAACCCCTGGCTGTAGAAATGCAAAGTCAGTCCAAGGGCTGAACGTATGGCAGCATATCAGCATGATAGCCACGCAACCACGGTGCCATGCCCAGACCCGTGTCTGAACCCAGTGCTGAAGCGGTCTCATATGCATCAGCCCTTGCTCTTTTCCCAGTTGACCTGAAGCCCCAATCGGCTGAGGTGTCTGAGCACCAGGTCCCTGTGTGCACAATAAATCTCGAGAGTGAGCTAGAATCAGCTAGTCGAGATAATTGAACATGTGGATGCTCACTTCCCTTAACGGGGCAAGGGCAGCCTCTGCAACTTTTGTGAAGACACAAGGTGACAGGGACAGCCTGAGGACCTTGTACTGATATGCCTGACCCTCGAAGGGAAACCGAAGAAACGGCCTGTGTTGGGACAAGATCGAGACATGCAATTTCGTGTCCTTCAAGTCTATCACCACAAACCAATCCTGATGACGAACAAATGTCAGAATGCGCTTCTGCATCAACATCTTGAACAGGAGCCTGTGCAGGGCCTGATTCAGAACTCGCAGATCTGGGATTAGTCGTAACCCACCACCTTTCTTTGGTAGAGTTAAGTAATGGCTATAAGAAACCCTTCATCTTATCTGGAGGGACAGGCTCTATTGCGTCCTTCGTCAACAAGACTGCAATTTTCACACAAAGGACAAGGTCATCTTTGCCTGCCACCGAGGTAAAGAGGAACCCATTGAACCTTGCATAGTCATGTTAAGTCACCTTTATTTATATAGCACTTTTTTACAATGCCGATTGTATCAAAGCAGCTTCAGTGTTAACAGGAAAATAATGCAATAGAATTTGATTCGGCTGTACAGCCGCTCTGGAGAAAACGGTGATGTCATCCAGCTAATTTCTATTATCATATAGTGTCAATGCGGGCAGATTAGTAATATAATTGAAATTTTAGTGTCCCCAACTGAGCAAGCCAAAAGACAAAGGCGACGGTGGCAAGGAACCAAAACTCCTTCAGTGGCCAGAATGGAGAAAAAAACCTTGGGAGAAACCAGGCTCAGTCAGGGTGACAGTTCTCCTCTGGCCGACGAACAAATAGTGTATGATTATGATTCTGGCAACATTACAGGTCTGAAGTCATATTAGATTGAAAGATATTCGCAAGATTATTCGAAAGATTGGAGTCGTCACGCTGGAGACGGGTTTAATGAGGATGTCGTGTCGATGAGGCATTTACAGGGTGGAGTTTAATTGAGATGGTCTCTGCAGACATTTCAGGGATGCGTTGGCCATGTCTAGGCGCAGGTCCACCATCTGTTCTGGATACGGCCCGGATAAGGCTGACTGCAGTAAACCTCGGGATAAACAGAGAGACTAACATTAGTGTAGATGCCATTCTTCTTATGATGTAACGAGTACATCAGGTGTTATGGGAAGTGTTCCCGGTTCTGGCTGACCTAATTAATGCAGCCTAAAACAATAATTTAACTGATTTGAATAATAGAAATTGATAATGTTCTATGGGTATGCCATAGTAAAGAGATGTGTTTTTAGTCTAGATTTAATCTGACAGAGTGTATCTGCTTCCCGAACAATGCTAGGAAGACTGTTCCTGAGTTTATGTGCTAAATAGGAAAAGGATCAACCGCCTGCAGTTGATTTTGATATTCTAGGTATTATCAACTGGCCAGAATTTTGAGACCGCATAGACAAGTCTGACTATCCTGACAAGCCAGCGTGACGGGTTGGGAAGCCCTAGCCAGGCTTTCAAACTCTGCACAAGTGGCACCAGAGAAGCAAACATGTTTGACATACGATAGGGCGATGGTGTGGAACGTAGGCTGCCATGTCAGGGAAGCTGTGCGTCCCAACCCCGTGGCTGTACTGGAACGCCTACTTTGCTCTGTGAACCCCGACTGGAACTGGCTGGTGGTTGGTGAAGAAGTGTTGCATCCTGGGAACGCGCCACGCTGACTTGTGTGAGGTTATGTGTGTGCTGTGGCCAGACATGAGGAGATGAGGGGTTTGTGTCCATCATGTTCGGGCCACAGGCTGTGTGACCAAGGGAGTGAAGAGGCTGCTCTTTCTTTGAAAATTTGGCAAAACAAAAACAAAAGGGAATCATTGATTCTCTTCCTGGCACTTCACCAGGGGAAGGGGTAACGCGTTCACCACCTCCTAGGAAAAAGCAGCTCCTGCTATCCCTGGGTCGCCCATCTCAGGGACGTTTTGAAGGCTTCTTGGGGTTCTTGGCGGACGCCTGAGGAATGGGCTGTGTTGTTTTACTGCAGGCGGCTCAATACTGCGGAGCCCAGCCGAGTCTTCCGCGTCAGAATGCATTAACTCATCCTCCAATGTTGCTGGATGTTATCCACTATTAAAGCAAATTGTCTGTCGTTCTTACTACTTTGAGTAATGATGAAGGATTGAGCAAGATTTGTTTTACAAACTTTAATGTTACATCAGTCATTCACATTAGTGCTCGGCTAATGTATGCACTGTTATTGATACAGTTCCCACATATGCACTGCAATAAATTAGAAATATACACATCGGTTTGTTGATGGACATACATTTGTTGCTGATGGTGAGGAATTATGTTAGGAGTTATGTTAATGGTTGTTTAGCTTCCGACATGTGCTGTAAGTGGTAGACCAGGGGTCTTCAACGTTTTTCAGGGCAAGGACCCCTTAGGCAATACAGACATGGAGCAGGGACCCCCGATGCAAAATGTGTCAAATAGAGCTACAAATTAAGCATATATAGCCTTAAATATTAATAGAAATTAACTACATTATTAAGAATAAGTTATACTATGTTAAAGGGTTAGTTCACCCAAAAATGAAAATTTTGTCATTAATTACTCACCCTCATATCATTCCAAACCCGTAAGAGCTTTCTGACCCCACACAGACAGCAACACAATGACCACTTTCATGGCCCAGAAAGGTAGTAAAGACAAAATAGTCCATGTGACTACAGTGGTTCAACCTTAATGTTGTGAAGTGACGAGAATACTTTTTTGTGTGCAAAAAAACAAACAAAAATAACAACTTTATATCTCTTCTCTTCCGTGTCAGTCTCTTACGCGATTCACGTAAGCACCACAAGGCATGCATGTGGTGCTCAGCCAATAGTGAGCCCGAGAGTGATGGAAGATTAGACATTGTTGAATAAAGTCATTATTTTTGTTTGTTTTTTGTGCACGTAAAGCATTCTCGTAGCTTCATAACATTAAGGTTGAACCACTGTAGTCACATGGGCTATTTTACCGATGTCTTTACTACCTCTACTACTTTTATTCAATGGATTAGTAGCAATATTAAGCCTGGAAAGCACAAAAGAGCGCTCACTTTACAGTCACTAAAAAGCTGTCACTCATCAATTATTTCTAAAAATTAACATTAAAGAGGTGTGTGAACTCGTAAGTACGATGGCAGCTAAAGTTTTTTGCTCTGGTCCCATCCCTGTTTGTCGGAGTGATGAGATACTTAGCAGACTATCATCACTCAATGGCTGGTTGTCTAAGTGGTGTCCGCAAAATAACATAGGGTTCATAGACAATTGGAAAAGCTTTTGGGGCAGACCTGACCTGTTAAAAAAAGATGGCATCCACCCTTCCTGGGATGGTGCCGCTCTTCTCTCTAGTAATTTGGCACATAGTCTTAGAGCTGAACCTTGACTAACTGGGGCCCAGGTCAGGAAGCAGACGGACTGGCTTAACCGACCGTCTGCTAGCTGTCTCACGTCACAGAAGTCAGATAAATCCAAACACATAGAGATTCTCACACCTAGATATTATCACATAGAGACTGTGTCTGTTCCCCGAATTAGTAAATACAAAAAACCATCAAAACCCTTTAACGGTAAAAATTTAATTGATGTCCAACAAATAAAAAACAGATATAATACAGATGAACAAATGATAAAGCTCGGGCTGCTGAATATTCGATCCCTTCCCCCAAAAGCGCTTATTGTTAATGATATGATTACAGATCATAATCTAAATGTGCTATGTTTGACAGAAACCTGGCTAAAACCTGACGATTACATTACTTTGAATGAGTCCACCCCCCAAGATTATTGTTATAAACACGAGCCGCGTCCGAAAGGCAAAGGGGGAGGGGTTGCTGTAATTTATAATAATATCTTCAGTATTACTCAGAAGTCTAGTTTCAAATATAATTCTTTTGAAGTTTTGGTGCTTTACGTAACGTTATGTAGTGTAAATGATAAATCCCGTTTGACATTTGTGCTGGCTACTGTATACAGGCCACCAGGGCACCATACAGACTTTATCAAAGAATTTGCTGATTTTCTATCAGAGTTAGTACTGGCTACAGATAAAGTCCTAATTGTTGGTGATTTTAATATCCATGTAGACAATGAAAAAGACGCATTGGGATTGGCATTTAGAGACATTCTAAACTCTATTGGAGTTAGGCAACATGTGTCAGGACCCACTCATCGCCGTATTCATACTTTAGACTTAATATTGTCACATGGAATAAATGTTGATACCGTTGAAATTCTGCAGCAGAGCGATGACATCTCAGATCATTACCTAGTATCGTGTATACTTAATTTAGCAAAGGCTGCAAAGCCGTCCCCTCGTTTCAAATATGGCAGGATTATCAACGCTGCCACTAAAGATTGCTTTGTAAATAATCTTCCTCATCAGTTTCATCTCCTCAGCATCCCAGATAGCCTAGAGGAACTCGATGTTGCAACAGAAACTACTGACGCTCTCTTTTCCAGCACTTTAGACACCGTTGATCCTCTGCGCTTAAAGAAGATTAAAGAAAATAGTCCAACGCCGTGGTACAACGAGCACACTCGGGCCCTTAAAACAGCAGCCAGAAAAATGGAGCGCAGCTGGAAGAAAACAAAACTGGAGTTTTTTCGCATTTCGTGGAAAGAGAGCATGATCGCATACAGAAAGACCGTAAAAACTGCTAGATCTGCTTATTTCTCGACTCTCTTAAAAGAAAACAAACACAACCCTAGGTATTTATTTGATACAGTGGCTAAATTAACAAGAAATAAAGCTTCAACTTCTGACGTTTGTAAACAGCACAGCTGTAATGACTTCTTTATGTGCAAGATTGATAATATTAGGAAAAAAATTATAACTATGCAACCATCTACTACAGTATCACATCATTGTAGTGTCACTGAGGAAAAATTCCACTCATTCACTGCTATAGGAGAAGAAGAATTGGCTAAACTCGCTAAATCATCTAAATCAACAACATCTATGCTCGACCCTATACCGACTAAGCTACTAAAAGAGATGCTTCCAGAGGTCATAGATCCTCTTCTTAATATCATTAATTCATCCTTGTCATTAGGATATGTACCGAAAACCTTTAAGTTGGCTATTATTAAACCACTTATTAAAAAACTGCAACTTGATCCTACAGAATTAGTCAATTACAGGCCAATCTCAAATCTACCCTTTCTGTCAAAAATACTACAAAAGGCAGTGTCCTCACAACTATGCTCCTTTTTAGAAAGAAATAGTATCTGTGAGGACTTCCAGTCAGGATTTAGACCGTATCATAGTACTGAGACTGCTCTCATCAGAGTTACAAATGATTTACTCTTATCATCCGATCGTGGTTGTATCTCTCTATTAGTGTTACTCGATCTTAGCACTGCATTCGATACTATCGACCACAACATTCTTTTGAATAGACTCGAAAATTATGTTGGCATTAGTGGAATTGCATTGGCATGGTTTAAATCATACTTATCTGACCATTATCAGTTTGTAGCAGTAAATGAAGAGATGTCACACCGATCACAAGTTCAGTATGGAGTACCGCAAGGCTCAGTGCTAGAACCGTTGCTTTTCACCCTGTATATGCTACCCTTGGGAGATATCATTAGGAAGCATGGTGTTAGTTTTCACTGTTATGCTAACGATACTCTCTATATAGCTCTATATTTCTTCACGCTCTGATGAAACTGACCAATTCACAAGATTAATGGAATGCATAGCTGATATAAAAAAATGGATGACTAGTAATTTCCTGCAACTTAATTCAGAAAAAACAGAATTTTTAATTATTGGTGTGCTATTTGATACCAATCTTTCATTTGAAAGCCACGTTTCTAGCATCTGTAAAACTGCATTCTACCATCTTAAAAATATATATCTAAATTACGGCACATGCTTTCAATGCAAAATGCTGAACAGTTAGTTCATGCGTTCATGACCTCAAGGCTAGATTATTGTAATGCTCTACTGGGTGGTTGCCCTGCTCGCTTAATAAATAAATTGCAGCTGATCCAAAACGCAGCAGCTCGAGTTCTTACTAGAATCAGGAAGTATGACCATATTAGCCCGGTTCTGTCAACACTGCACTGTTTCCCTATTAAACATCGTATAAATTTTAAAATCTTGCTAATTACTTACAAAGCACTAAATGGTTTAGCTCCCCAGTACTTGAGCGAGCTCTTAACGCATTATACTTCATCACACCTATTGCGGTCTCAAAATTCTGGCCAGTTGATAATACCTAGAATATCAAAATCAACTGCAGGCGGTCGATCCTTTTCTCTGGAACAGTCTTCCTAGCATTGTTCGGGAAGCAGACACACTCTGTCAGTTTAAATCTAGACTAAAAACACACCTTTTACTATGGCATACACATAGAACATTATCAATTTATATTATTCAAATCAGTTAAATGATTGTTTTTAGGCTGCATTAACTAGGTCAGCCGGAACCAGGAACACTTCCCACAACACCAAATGTACTCGTTACATCATAAAAAGAATGGCATCTACGCTAATGTTAGTCTCTCTGTTTATCCCGAGGTTTGCTGCAGTAAGCCGGATCCGGGACGTATCCAGATCAGATGGCGGACCTGCGCCTAGACATGACCAACGCATCCCTGAAATGTCTGCAGAGACCGTGTCAATTAGACTCCCCCCTGTAAATGCCTCATCGATACGACATCCTCAATAAACCCGTCTCCGGCGTGATGACTCCGATCTTTCGAATATTCCGATCTAATAAATGCCTCATCGACACGACATCCTCAATAAACCCGTCTCCGGCGTGATGACTCCGATCTTTCAAATATTCCGATCTAATAAATGCCTCATCGACACGACATCCTCAATAAACCGTCTCCGGCGTGATGACTCCGTTTTCTCCAGAGCGGCTGTACAGCCGAATCAAATTCTGTTGCATTATTTTCCTGTTTAACACTGTGAAGCTGCTTTGAAACAATCAGCATTGGGAAAAGCGCTATATAAATAAAGGTGACTTGACTTGACTTGACTTAAAGACTGAGTACAAGTATAGGCCAAATAGACTTTTCTGTCAGTATAAGTCAAGTTGTCAGGGTTCTGTCACTTCAGTCTAGCTTACTCTTGGTTTTGTGACAGAGCCCTGACACTCCTGTATTGTTTGTCCTGTGTGAGTGCGCAGCTTCGAGCATACTCAAGCTGCGTACTTTTCTGTCCTTGTGAGTTTTGTGTGCGGAGCGTGGTGTTCGGATCCCAGCACTTCGGTCTAGTTTGGTTTCGGTTTTGTGTTGGGATTCGGACATTCATGCTCCGCGTGTTTGTCTTCTGTCGTGAGCGCATGGAATGAGCATTCGCTTGTTCTCATGCGCTCTGTCTTGTCGTGTGAGCGTGCGCTCTTCTGTCCATGTGTGTTGTGTTCTGTGTAGCACGCGGTTCGTGTTTACATAGGCCATGTGCTTTCATGTTATGTTTTGTCTTGTGTTGTGTAGCACGCAGCTGGTGTTTTTCACTGGTTGCGTGCTTTCCTGTTGTCATGTTTTGTGTGAACACGCGGCTTATGAGTGTTCTCATTGGCTGCGTGTTCATGTCATGTTTTGTTTGGGCAGATGGCTTGAGATTTGTGTTTGCTGGCCATGTGCTCATGTGCTTGTCATGTGTTTCCTTGTGCCATGTGCTCTCCTGTCCATTGTCGTAACGCCCCGCCCATCTTGTTATCTGCTTATTGGTTTATTTGCCCCACCTGTCTTCCCTCATTACCCTCTTTTGTTTGCTTCCCTATTTATTCTCCTTGTGTTTGTAGTCCTGTGGTGGATCGTCATCATTTGTCACCTGTCTTATGTGTATCTGTTCCTCGTGTCGTGTCGTGTCGCTCCAGTGACTGTGCCATCGATCTGCTACCAGGAGCAACTCCCCCTAGGGGGAGAATATTCCCATTATCACAACCAGTCAGAATCCATGAAGTCTTACATCAAGGAAGAACTGGCAAAGGGCTTCATTAGACCCTCTACATCCCCAGCATCAGCTGGATTCTTCTTCGTCAAGAAAAAAGATGGCGGTCTGAGACCCTGCATTGATTATCACGGCCTTAATGACATCACCATTAAATTTCGATACCCCCTGCCTTTGGTTCCAGCTGCACTCAAACAACTCTGTCAAGCTAAATATTTCACTAAACTCAATCTGCACAGTGCATACAACCTAATCCGAATCAGAGAAGGCGCTGAGTGGAAACCCGCTTTCTCAACCTCCTCAGGGCACTACGAATATCTGGTCATGCCATTCGGCCTGGTGAACAGTCCTTCTGTGTTCCAGTCGTTCATCAATGACGTCTTCCGCGACAGATGCTCGACAGATGGGTAATAGTGTATATAGATGACATCTTGATCTACTCCAATTCTCTCGAGGAACACGTCCAGCATGTAAGATCAGTACTCAAACGCCTAATCCAGTATCAACTGTATGCCAAAGCAGAGAAGTGTGAATTCCACCAGACATCCACAGCCTTCCTGGGATACATCATCAGTCGAGAGGGGGTGGCAATGGATGAGAACAAGGTAAAAGCAGTGCTTGACTGTCCCCAACCACGCACAGTGAAGGAGCTACCGAGATTTCTTGGGTTCGCTAATTTCTATAGAAGATTCATAAGAGACTTCAGCACGGTCGCTGCTCCGCTAACCGTCATGACCACACGCTCTACTTCATGCCTCCTCTGGTCACATAACGCCCAACAAGCATTCAAGGACCTCAAGACACACTTCACATCGGCGCCCATTCTCCATCATCCTGACCCAGATCTTCCCTTCATTGTGGAGGTGGATGCTTCCAACACATAGGGGCATAGGGGCTATACTCTCTCAGCATCATGGGTCCCCTCTCCACTGCTACTGCTGTGTCTCGACCCTGTATTGTTTGACTCTGACCAAAATAAAGCTGCAAATGGATCATCATTCGGCTGACTCAGCGTTACAGAATGGAAGTGTTTTTAGGATTTCATTTTCAACCAAACTCCATAGCTCTTTTTTCTTTTTCAAATAGCCTATAACTAATGTGATGAGGAGCATAGTTTTACCTGCGACTGCCATGATCTTATGAATATCACAGATAGATTCTGGAAACTACAGTATAAACTATGGTAAACTGTCATAAGGTTAACTACAAGAAATAATTAAACAATTTTCTTAGAATAGCTTGAATTTAAGTGAATCTATGACTTTTTTTCTCTGTAAATATGTTAATTTCTAATAAAGTCTGTAAATAGTTTCAGTTTCAGAAAAAACCCTTTCATCTAAGTAAACAAATAAAATAAAAATTTCTGTTTTTTGTTCACGTTAGTACTATTTCCTTACTTTTAACAATCACTTCATTCAGTAGCAAATAATGCAAGAATGTTTCAAATCAGCCTTGTTGCTACATTAAAAATGTTACTGTAATACAGGCCACAGCTGTCAAATTAAAAATTACGTAACAGATAAAAATGCATAATAAAATGCATATTGTTTGTACTAATATCTATCCAGTGTGTTATCAAAAGGTGTGAAAATGATATGATGCCCTGTTGGCTTCATGGAGACTGGAACTAAACAGAGCGTTACAGACAGACTGGGAAGAGAGGTGCTGCAACAATGTCAAATATGAGGAAAAATAAGGTGTTACTGTGGATGAAACAAATGAAACATATTCTAAATTGTAGTGAAAAATATAGCCTATACTTTATTTTGTGTTTTGTACTAACATAATTGAAAATATGCTGAAATGCTTGAAAAAATGTGCATTGATGGTTGTGAGATGTAACGTAGAGATCCACTGGAGGCGAGTGTAGATGAACCCAAGTGCAGTTTTATTGCCAATAATCCAAAGTGAGCAAACAGAAACAATAACTTGACATGACAAAACAAAGAACTCACCAACAGCGGTTTACAGGAAACAATACTCAACAAACTGACAAGGCAAACATGAGGACTATATATACAGAGACTAGGGGAACACATGACTATGACAACCAATGAACAGCCAGAACTCAACCACATGACAAGACAATGAACCAATGAGAACTATGAACATGACTAGACCAACCAATGAGAACATGACACATAGAGAAGGGAACCAATCAGAATAAGACACATGAAACTATGGAAGCACATGACATGATCACATAAGGGCAAGGAGGTCACATGACAAGAACCAGGAAACATGACTGAGGGAAAATTACAAAATAAAAGACATGAAAACATAAACTAGAACCAAATCCCAATACCAAACGTGACATGAGATTAGCACTTTTTGAAAGAGTTTTAAAAAATTAATTTTAAAACTCACAAAAGTTTGTGAAAATGACACCAAAGCAATTAAAAAAACTGCAAGATATTAGTACGTTTACAGAATTAAATACAGCCCTGTATAAATAATAATATTATAAGTAAATTTACTTTACTGCTATCATGAAATGGCGAGGCCTGGTGATTTGAGGCAAGTATCTAAACGCAAGCAGTTCTTTATTAACAAAAACAAAACTCTGGAAGATGTTAATCCACACACACACTTAGTGAACATTGTTGTTATCATGTAAAATAAATAGTTTATACTGTAATTATTTCCTTGTATTTAGTTATCCGTTTCAGAAATTCGCTAACCACTTTTATAGAATTGATTTCTATAGAATATATATCCAATGTATTTACCAAATGATTAATCGATTAAATATCCACACCAAAGCTTCAACTTAGGAGTCGTTTGGGAAACACAAACACAGAATATGTGACAATTGCATCCTAACTCACAATCAATTATTTACTGTCAATTGTGCAATTTTATGTGACAATATGCAACATTAATATTGTTAACTTGCGATTCAGCAATATCTAGTGTTATTGATTTCTGTACATTATTTTATTTATTTTTCAATTTAATGGCTCTTAAGATGTTTAGGGAACATGTGGGCCAAATGGACTGGATTTTTACAGGGCCAAGTTTTAGTCCCAGTCCAGCCCTAACGAGAGATAAGGCTGTGTTAAAGGTAAAAAGAACCTTTTTACATTATGAAATCCAGGCCATGGATGTGTGTTCATGCTAAAAATATAAACACGACATAATCACACAAATAACAGTAATGAAGACAACTTTGTTGCTGCATGTAATATTAAACTTTTAACTGGATAAAAAGGACTCAAGTTATCTTAAAATAAGAGCAAGAACAGTTTTTTTTTTTCTTTTGTCCGTGTTGCTGTTATGGTTTGTGTCGCCATGATTTAGGTGTAAATGTCTGAGCTCAAGTCTGGACTTACTTGTTAGACTCCAGTGATAGCGGGCAGGCACATGGTCTACACATGAAGGTGCCATCGGGAAGAAACACAGGTAAAAATCCATCTTCACAGTACTCACAGAAATCTCCAACAGTGTGGTCCTGACATTCCTGAAACACAGGACGCAGAAAAGAAGTGAGGTACATTGTAGAAAAAAAAAGAAAAAAAAAGTCTAAACACAAAGTTTTCTGTTTAGCTTGTGTTTTTGTTAAAGCACTTATATTAAATAATTAAAAATGTTTATAATTTAAAGAGTTTGAAACTAATACTTACAATGCATATCCCAGTGATATCCTCACAGCTATCAGCATGGCCTTTACAGTTACAGGGGAGACAGGTTTCCTGTTCACTTAGGAAGAATCCTCGAGCACATACCTGCAATGAAGTCATGGCCAAACATGAACATGAATTATCAACACAGTCATGATATGTGCCATTTCTCTACTATATGAGGGTGTTCCTTCAACTACAGTCACTTCATGTTCCAGGTACTGATTTTTATATAAGTCATGCATGCTACGAAAAAATATTGGTATGATATTGCGATGATTAAATTTACACAGTAGCACACGTGCGATGCTGTTTTAAGCAGGGCATACACTGTGCGATTTCAGTACGGTTTTTGTTAAATACCAACTCTCACTGTATGAGCAAATCGAATGCGACGTAAAGCCATGTAAATGCTCATACTGCAGTCTGATCGTCAAGCTGCGACTTTACTGCTCACACTATATGGGTGTTTCTGCAACTACGGGCACTTTTGACTCTCCCAAATTGTATATATATAAAAAAAATTAAAAAAAATCAATGTATGAATTTTTTATTTTAACCATCACAGTCTGTAATACATATAAAAATGCACAAAAAATTTAATATAGTCGTTAAGATTTTAATCAGGAACGTTTATTTTTTATGGTTTTCTCCTCTTCTTTCAAAATGTCCTTGCCGCAACATTGCAATAACGTTAATCTTATACACTTTTCTTTTTAAATTTCTATAAAAAAAATTAAGACATTTACATAGTTACTTTCAAGATTTGTCCATTTTTGTAAATACTGATATTAAAAAAAAAAAAAGAAAAATTAAAATTAGGGGATTTTATGATTTTCTTTAGATATCAATTGTTTTCATACACACCAAAGATAAAATAGTTTTGCCATTTTAATGTGTAAATCATCTCTACTGAAGTGTTAAAATAATGTTTGCAAACAAAAAATCTGATTAATAACTAAAATAAACCATAGAAACTAGATCTGTTTGGCTTTGAACAAATGTCATATTAAAAGTCTTTTTCAGTGTTGCGGTAAGGACTCAAAAGTGTGGGACAGGTGCATTTAGGGGAAAAATCATAAATGATCAGTAAACAAAAAGAGAACTTTAAGATGGTGTAAAGTATATTTATATGAAACTAATTCATTTGAAATAGTCATGTTGTAAAAGAATTAGCTAATTTTAAGTATCTCAGCATTGTGTTGTGGGACATGAGCGAAAATGGTGTTTGAACCTATAAATGCTTCATAATTTTTCATTAAATCATATTATTCACTCATTATTTTTTATGTCAAGGTTTTATGTCAATCTTCATATTAAAACTTGATTTTCACCACAGGGGGTCTTTAAGACAATAAATTAAGACAGTTACACTGCCGTTCAAAAGTTTTTGATCTGTAAGATTTTTAATGTTTTTAGAAGAAGTCTCTTATGCTCAGCAAAGCTGCATTTATTTAATTAAAAATACAATTTTGATTTAATATCAAAAATATTTTCATCCAAATTAAAAGGATTATATATTATAAAGACCATATCACTGGAAAAAAATGTGTGTTGGATTTATGTGAATTGATTTATATGTACATTGGTTCCACACATGGGACTCTCAGGGCAAAGGATCGTGGGAAGCTGAAGCTTCCTGTTTGAGTCATCATTACGGCTTAAGAGGAACAGTGGGAAAAACCAGACCTCTTTTAGTGTGTGTTTGTGTATATGAGATTTTAGAGTCATGATTCATGATGTTTATGTTGTTAGGGTTATAATATGGTATATTTATTGTACAATAAGATACAGTACAATCTTTTTAATTTTACTGACCTGAAAAATATATTATATACTATTACATTACAATTATTATTATTATTATTATTTTACAATCCCTAGGACCAATTTCTCAATAATTAGGTCACTTTTTCAAAACTCTTCACACAGTGAGCACAACAGCAGTCTATGTGAGCTCTAAATGAACTGTGGATCATTTGTCATTTCTTTGGCACAAACTGCATTCAATGACTGCATCTTTCAAATTACATGAATTCTTTTCTCAGACACAACCACAGCCAAAACTCTACATACCTACAGGCCAATTTGCAGGTTTGCATACTTTTTTCAAAACTGAAGTTCAAAACCTATCATAATACAAAACTGAATAAAATGTTAAGGGCTCAGGGAACAAGGAGGCGAGAACCGGCAAATGGTCAACATAAGGTTTTATTCACAAAATAAACATAAATAACTAAATGAAAGTAAAGCGGCAGACCCTCAAAGACAACGGCCACATAAACTTAACAAAACACAAACACCTTCACTATCGTCACTCCTCCTTTTATCCTTCCGGAGCTCCTCAGTTGGACTGGTGTAGAGCACAGGTGACTTTCATTAGCACTTATACTACAGGGATGTTATACTAAGGTGTGCAATTATTTTCAGGAAACGCACAGCTAAAGTAGTTCAAGGTTTTGACCGCATTACAGTTCCATATCACGTCGCCAAATGATTTCAGTTATTTCAAAGTTCTTTACAGCCTACAACAGCAAAAGAACTAAAACTCACGCTGACCAAGCAAATAAATATAGTAAACAGGATAAAAACATCAAATTATTTCCACCATGTACTAAAAGCACATACTCTTTTTCTCCCGCTCTCTCTGCTCTCTCCCACTCAAAAGCACACACATATAGTATGGACACACACTCGTGCAGAAACGTGTTGTCAGCGCGGCTCTGACGATTTTATCAGTAAAATAGTTTAGCAACTTAAAAGCTACATGACACTTCTCACTAGAGAGGTAATAAAGGCGCTGTTCTTACAGTTTCGTAGTAGTAGACGCTGCTGCCAAACACTGTTGAAAGAGACGGGCAGACTAAGGTAATTCCCATACGCTCTCTCTCTCTCTCTCTCTCTCTCTCTCTCTCTTCTCTCTCTCTCTCTCTCTAATAACTCACTGCATTAATAACTGCATTAGTCTGCTATCAGTGGCTCAAGCCTCCGTTACTGGCTCTAAAATTACGTTTTGGAATTAGCAACAGAGGCTTGCCCTTAGGAAAAAGAAGTGTACTCAAGTGTTCTATTAGTATACTAAAAATAAGAAAGTATACTTTGTCTACTTTTTATATACTTCTCAGAAATATACTTAAAATTGCACTTAAGTATACTTGACTTATACTGACAGAAAAGTCTAAGTATATTTGGCCTATACTTGTACTAAATCTTTTGATCTAGATATACTTTAAAGTATAATTAAGTATTCAAAGTATACTTGGCTTGTAGTTGTGTTTAATCTTTTGATTGAGTAGCCTATTAAATATACTTTTTAACATAGTTTTACATACAGTCTTATTAAACTTACATTCATTGAAAATATTGATTAGAATATTTATGTAAAACAGATATGTTCCTAATTCTGCATATCTGAATTTTTGTGTAGGCTAGTCCACTGGTAGTGTACATAGGAATTGACTTAAAATCTACTTTACTCTTTCCCCGCCATTGACTGAATTTTCAGCTATCCGTGTTTTCACTGTTACTGTTTACAGTAGAGGGCGCTATGACACATCTAGTACAGAATCTTCTGATCAAAATACAGGAGAAGAAGAAGCTGAAACAAGTGATAGAAGATTGCTCACGCAAATAGGTATATTTCAAGTATAAAAAAAAAAATCTACATTTGAACATAGTAGTATACTGAAAGTGCAAAAATAATATATAAATAGTAAACTATAAGTATAATGTTATGTTCACTTAAAGAAAACTTTCAGTAAACTACTAATTTAGTAGTTTATACTGCGAGTACACTTCAAAGTGTACTTTCATAAACTAAAAAATGTACTACTTGTATTAAAATAGTAAACTACTAGTATACTTATAAGTTCACTTGTAGTACAGATGCAGTACAAATGAGAAACCTAGTTTTGCACTTAAAGTTTACTACTGTTACACTTATAATACACTTAAACATATACTTTTATATACTAAAAGTGGGCCAATTTAGTCCCAAGCGGTATTGAAATAGTACACTTACAAGTTTACTACTAGTACACATTGATATTAGTATACTTACTACATAAAGTATACTTGAACATTACTTAAGTATACTTCATAAAATGAACTTGAAGTATACTTCTTTTTCGTAAGGGTGGGTTTAGATGCGTAAGAAATCTAATCTCCAGTCGTGACCGCATTGCCACCTCGGGTGTGCATTATTTTTCTAATAATTCAATGGCCCGCAGTCAATTATTCCTTACTTACGCCACTCCGTTCCCACTGCTCTCGGCCCTGCTCTGCTTGCCACAAACAGTGATTTGCTACATTTATGCAGTAATACCATATTAAAATATATTCCAAATCTAAAAAATGAAATACTATCAAAACAATTAGAGTAACTGTTAGAGTAATTAGTAACTGAACACCAGTGGTGGAAAGAGTACTAATAATTGCACTTAAGTAAAAGTATTGCTTCTTAAAGGGGACATATTATGCAAAATTCACTTTTATAAGGTGTTTGAACACAGATGTGTGTCCACAATGTGTGTAAACAACCAGCCTATAATGGTAACAATCCACTCAATACTTTTTTTATAATCCCCATCAATCATTATCAATCTCTTACAACCCCTGGCAAAAATTATGGAAGCACCACACTTAGAGGATGTTCACTCAGCTTTTTTATTTTATAGCAAACAAACAAATCACAGATTTGACAAAAAAAAATGTTTTGTTCAATAGCTTAACATTCTGGCTTCACGAAACATACTTCAAAAAAAGTCACTGACAATTTATGTCTTTTTCCAGATCAAGTAGAGGAAAAAAGTATGGAATCACTCAATGTTGAGGAAAAAAATATGGAATCATCTTTTAATTTCCATTTCTAAAACAAATACCAGGACAAGTCTAAAAATGCTAATTAGTCAGCAGTTAAAAGGGAGTGCTTACACACCTTAACGAGCTGTTGGACTTGGCTAATTGAAAGGAAACATGGCCCTAACGAGAGAGTTGTCAGTTGAAACAATGGAAAGGATTATAAAACTCCTTCAACAAGGAATTTCAACATGGAGTGTGGCCAAAGAAGTTGGTTGCTCCCAGTCAGCTGTGTCTAAAATTTGGTGCAAGTATAAAATAAATGGGAAGGTTATAAAAGGAAAACATACAGGCAGACCAAGGAAGACGTCAAAGTGTCAGGATAGAAAACTCAAAGCAATATGCCTTGAAAATAGAAAATGCACAACAAAACAAATGAAAAACAAATGGGCAGAAACAGGAGTTAATGTTTGTGACAGAACTGTAAGAAACCAGCTGAATGAAATGGGATTTACCTATAGAAAAGCCAAACGAAAACCAGCACTAACATCAAAACAGAAGAAAACAAGGTTACAGTGGGCTAAGGAGAAGCAATCATGGAGTGTGGATGATTGGATGAAAGTGATATTCAGTGATGAATCACGAATCTGCATTGGTCAAGGAGATGATGCTGGAACTTTTGTCTGGTCCGTTCTAGTGAAACATGATGACTGCCTGATGAAAACAACCAAATTTTCCAACTCATTTATGATATGGGGTTGCATGACAGGTAAAGGACATGGGAAGATGGCCATCATTACCTCAACAGTCAATGCACAGGTGTACATTGAAATTTTGGACACTTTTCTCATTCCATCCATAGAAAATGGCTTTGGTGATGGTGAAGTCATTTTTCAGGATGACAATGCATCTTGTCACAGAGCAAAGAGCAAACAGTCCGGATCTCAATCCAATTGAAAATGTATGGTGGAAATAAAAAAAAATTGGTCCATGATAAGGCTCCATCCTCCAAAGCTGATCTGTCAACTGCTATTCAAGAAAGTTGGAACCAGATTGATGGGGAATATTGTTTTTCATTATTTAAGTCCATGCCTCTAAGGATTCAGGCTGTCATAAAGGCCAGAGGAGGAGCAACAAAGTACTAATTGTGATTTTTTTTTTTTTTTTTTTTTCCTCAACATTGAGTGATTCCATACTTTTTTGATCTGGAAAAAGACATGCCATTAATATATAAAGTGTCAGTGACTTTTTTTGAAGTATGTTTCATGAAGCCAGAATGTTAAGCTATTGAACAAATTTTTTTGTGTCATATCTGTGATTTGTTTGTTTGCTATAAAGTAAAAAAGCTGGGTGAACATCCTCTAAGTGTGGTGATTCCATAATTTTTGGCAGGGGTTGTATAATGCGCTGTTTCATATTTCCCCCTACTCCTACGTAAGAGTAGGGAAACTCCGCCCATGACTGTTGATGATCTGCCCTTTTAGCATAGACACACCCCTGAGTGAGAAGCACAGAGACCGCCTTTTTTGTTTACTCGCTGTATCAGCTAGCTAGAGTATTACAATGTCTGCGCCAAAACATTACAAATGTTCTGTTGTTGGATGTACCAACGAACATACGAGTCTCCATAGACTCCCGGCATTCAAGCCACTGAAGACACCATGGATGAATTTAATTTTTAAAGGAAATGTGCCGAAGAATGTCGGTAAAATGTTATATATTTGTGCAAATCATTTTACGCATGACTGCTTCACCAAGGAGGGTCAGTACAACACTGGATTTGTGAAAAAGTTGTTTCTGAAGGATGGGTCAAAACCAACGCTTCGTGCTCTAACTTCATATCCAGAACAAGTAAGGGTGGCACTTCATATTTTGTGGATGTTTGCAAGTTTCCTTTCTGAATGAGCTTTCTAGAATGCTGTACAGCTAATATGTCTAAAGTTACCATGGTCTCTGACTGTATTCACAGAGAATAGTATTCTCATTAGTTTTATCCTAAAACGCTCACCGTCTGCGTAATTCATAAACGCACATTTATTAAGCATTACACTCACCTAAAGGATTATTAGGAACACCTGTTCAATTTCTCATTAATGCAATTATCTAATCAACCAATCACATGGCAGTTGCTTCAATGCATTTAGGGGTGTGGTCCTGGTCAAGACAATCTCCTGAACTCCAAACTGAATGTCAGAATGGGAAAGAAAGGTGATTTAAGCAATTTTGAGCGTGGCATGGTTGTTGGTGCCAGACGGGCCGGTCTGAGTATTTCACAATCTGCTCAGTTACTGGGATTTTCACGCACAACCATTTCTAGAGTTTACAAAGAATGGTGTGAAAAGGGAAAAACATCCAGTATGCGGCAGTCCTGTGGGCGAAAATGCCTTGTTGATGCTAGAGGTCAGAGGAGAATGGGCCGACTGATTCAAGCTGATAGAAGAGCAACTTTGACTGAAATAACCACTCGTTACAACCGAGGTATGCAGCAAAGCATTTGTGAAGCCACAACACGCACAACCTTGAGGCGGATGGGCTACAACAGCAGAAGACCCCACCGGGTACCACTCATCTCCACTACAAATAGGAAAAAGAGGCTACAATTTGCACGAGCTCACCAAAATTGGACAGTTGAAGACTGGAAAAATGTTGCCTGGTCTGATGAGTCTCGATTTCTGTTGAGACATTCAGATGGTAGAGTCAGAATTTGGCGTAAACAGAATGAGAACATGGATCCATCATGCCTTGTTACCACTGTGCAGGCTGGTGGTGGTGGTGGTGTAATGGTGTGGGGGATGTTTTCTTGGCACACTTTAGGCCCCTTAGTGCCAATTGGGCATCGTTTAAATGCCACGGCCTACCTGAGCATTGTTTCTGACCATGTCCATCACTTTATGACCACCATGTACCCATCCTCTGATGGCTACTTTCAGCAGGATAATGCACCATGTCACAAAGCTCGAATCATTTCAAATTGGTTTCTTGAACATGACAATGAGTTCACTGTACTAAAATGGCCCCCACAGTCACCAGATCTCAACCCAATAGAGCATCTTTGGGATGTGGTGGAACGGGAGCTTCGTGCCCTGGATGTGCATCCCACAAATCTCCATCAACTGCAAGATGCTATCCTATCAATATGGGCCAACGTTTCTAAAGAATGCTTTCAGCACCTTGTTGAATCAATGCCACGTAGAATTAAGGCAGTTCTGAAGGCGAAAGGGGGTCAAACACAGTATTAGTATGGTGTTCCTAATAATCCTTTAGGTGAGTGTATATAGTTAGATGACAGACATTACGTTCCCACACAAGCACCTATACAACAATTTATAGATTAACATGACGGTACATGCTAGTCGATAAGTTAAATCAACGTAACTCCACAACAACTAACATTACATAAATGCATCCATTAACCATTCAGAAACATCCAGGTGCAGTCTAAAAGTTGCTGCCTCTTCCTGAGTCTCCATCAGTGTCCAACTCCGGTTCAAACATGTAAGGCTGCACTCCACAACTGGTTATTTCTGACATTTAGGCTGAGTGAGATTCACCTCTGTTTTGTTGTTGACGGAGTATCCAAAGCTTGTGTAAAGGATCCGCCCTATTCTGGAAGGGGGGCGGGGAGCAGCAGCTCATTTGCATTTAAAGGGACACACACAAAAACGCAGCGTTTTTGCTCACACTCAAATAGGGGCAAATTTGACAAGCTATAATAAATGATCTGGGTGATAATTTGAGCTGGAACTTCACAGACACATTCTGGGGACACCAGAGATTTATATTGCATCTTGTGAAAAGGGGCATAATATGTCCCCTTTAAGAAATAATTTGAGTACAAGTAGAAGTACTGAAACATAATATGACTCAAGAAAGAGTAAAAAAGTAGTTTGCTGAAAAACTACTCAAGTAGTACTTTAGTATTATTTTTCTATTTTTACCCAAAATGAGGTGATGTGAGCATTAAACACTCTCATGTAATTTCTGTTTCATTCATACTGGAAGCCCTCATGCAAAAGGTCCACAAGTGAGAGATTCATATATAGAATATTTTAATAGAAGTATTAATAATATTTAATAGACGGATTAAACTTATGACGTTTTAGGAAATACCTTATATGGACATCAGATATGGCTACAGCTGAATAGCATGCAGATAGAGACATTTCTGATGAAACATGAAGAAAATAAACACACAATTGCGATGATATATCTGTGATTTTCAAACCATATTGGGTATTTTCATAAGAATGATGTATAGGCTATCTTTAATGCAATGCTAATCGACATTTCTAATCGACATCGAATTTTATGAAATAATATATTTTCTGTCTCACATGGGACCACAATAGTTATTTCAGACTGAAGTAGGTCAGGGTTGCCAACTCTCACGCATTTGCCGTGAGACACATGCTTCAGGCTCTGTCTCACGTTCTCACTCTGCCCAAGTAAATCTCACGCCAAATTGGCAACCCTGCTTTTGATATGAAACAAAGTCTCAGCTTTCAAATTGATGGAGAGGCAACATGAATGTTAAAGTTTTTCTTGTATATAACCCTCAGGCTATTCCTTACTTATTGGTCACACTCATACTCCTTGGTGGTCAAATGTGACCATACACCTTAACTATTGTTCAATTAAATAAATGTTCTATATTTTAGTTAAAACTGGGAAAAGGGTTTTAAATTCCAATGCAAAGAGGCAAATTAGAGTAATTTTGTGGACAGAAAAATAATAATTGCCATGGTTTACCCACTAGGTGCCTGTATGGCTCTTTAATAAATATAAATGTATCCACTAGTCTGGTCATGAGTATTGCAGGTCATAACTGCTTATTTATTTTTAGGTTTTGCATTTGAATACATATTTAGACATGATCAAACACTAGATTTTTTTAAATGTGAAATTTAAGAAAGTTAATAACTTGCATCCTAATATTTTTTTAAAGATATTTGTACAACCACACACAAGTGAATATTAATGAATGCAAGCAAATACTGAATTTAACCCAAGAAAAGTTTAAAATAGTGCTAAAAAAGGCAAAGTGCATTCAACAAATAGTTTTCCCCTTATATGTACAGTAGGCTATATAAATATGAATTGATACTGAATTAAGATTGAAATCGATATTTGTGTTAATAACTAACTCCGTGCTGTATGTCTTTTGTTTATGTTCACATTACTTTTCATGAAAAAAATATTGTACATTGGAAAAAGTTAATTACACGAATTTTAAAATATTACGAAATAACTGCTTATTTACGTTTTACTGCTGGAAGCACTGCCATTTTTCACTGCTTCCGCTTGAGATGCAGCGGTCACGTGGTACAAGCCGTAATGCTGCGTTCACGCCACTGCGTAATTACCAGAATCTTGAGATGACAACACGTGACATTGTATTCGGAGCTGTTCACGTCCTCGAACTGGGGATTATCCGTTTCTATAGCGACAGTCAGCAAAATGAACCCGCATGAAAGAATGCTGTCATTTAGTTTAAGTAAAATGTAATAAAATGTAATTTAAGTACTAAGAAGGAGAAAAAACACAATAGAAGTAACATTGAAGTGTTATGATACAACAAATGAACAAATGATAAAGCTCGGGCTGCTGAATATTCGATCCCTTCCCCCAAAAGCGCTTATTGTTAATGATATGATTACAGATCATAATCTAGATGTGCTGTGTTTGACAGAAACCTGGCTAAAACCTGACGATTACATTACTTTAAATGAGTCCACTCCTCAAGATTATTGTTATAAAGACGAGCCGCACCTGAAAGGCAGAGGGGGAGGGGTTGCTGTAATTTATAATAATATCTTCGGTATTACTCAGAAGTCTAGTTTCAGATATAATTCTTTTGAAGTTTTGGTGCTTTACGTAACGTTATGTACAAACCCGATTCCAAAAAAGTTGGGACACTGTACAAATTGTGAATAAAAAAGGAATGCAATAATTTACAAATCTCATAAACTTATATTTTATTCACAATAGAATATAGATAACATATCAAATGTTGAAAGTGAGACATTTTGAAATGTCATGCCAAATATTGGCTCATTTTGGATTTCATGAGAGCTACACATTCCAAAAAAGTTGGGACAGGTAGCAATAAGAGGCCGGAAAAGTTAAATGTACATATAAGGAACAGCTGGAGGACCAATTTGCAACTTATTAGGTCAATTGGCAACATGATTGGGTATAAAAAGAGCCTCTCAGAGTGGCAGTGTCTCTCAGAAGTCAAGATGGGCAGAGGATCACCAAGTCCCCCAATTCTGCGGCGAAAAATAGTGGAGCAATATCAGAAAGGAGTTTCTCAGAGAAAAATTGCAAAGAGTTTGAAGTTATCATCATCTACAGTGCATAATATCATCCAAAGATTCAGAGAATCTAGAACAATCTCTGTGCGTAAGGGTCAAGGCCGGAAAACCATACTGGATGCCCGTGATCTTCGGGCCCTTAGACGGCACTGCATCACATACATGAATGCTACTGTAATGGAAATCACAACATGGACTCAGGAATACTTCCAGAAAACATTGTCGGTGAACACAATCCACCGTGCCATTCGCCGTTGCCGGCTAAAACGCTATAGGTCAAAAAAGAAGCCATATCTAAACATGATCCAGGAGCGCAGGCGTTTTCTCTGGGCCAAGGCTCATTTAAAATGGACTGTGGCAAAGTGGAAAACTGTTCTGTGGTCAGACAAATCAAAATTTGAAGTTCTTTTTGGAAAACTGGGACGCCATGTCATCCGGACTAAAGAGGACAAGGACAACCCAAGTTGTTATCAGCGCTCAGTTCAGAAGCCTGCATCTCTGATGGTATGGGGTTGCATGAGTGCGTGTGGCATGGGCAGCTTACACATCTGGAAAGGCACCATCAATGCTGAAAGGTATATCCAAGTTCTAGAACAACATATGCTCCCATCCAGACATCGTCTCTTTCAGGGAAGACCTTGCATTTTCCAACATGACAATGCCAGACCACATACTGCATCAATTACAACATCATGGCTGCGTAGAAGAAGGATCCGGGTACTGAAATGGCCAGTCTGCAGTCCAGATCTTTCACCCATAGAAAACATTTGGCACATCATAAAGAGGAAGATGCGACAAAGAAGACCTAAGACAGTTGAGCAACTAGAAGCCTGTATTAGACAAGAATGGGACAACATTCTCATTCCTAAACTTGAGCAACTTGTCTCCTCAGTCCCCAGACGTTTGCAGACTGTTATAAAAAGAGGGGATGCCACACAGTGGTAAACATGGCCTTGTCCCAACTTTTTTGAGATGTGTTGATGCCATGAAATTTAAAATCAACTTATTTTTCCCTTAAAATGATACATTTTCTCAGTTTAAACATTTGATATGTCATCTATGTTGTATTCTGAATAAAATATTGAAATTTGAAACTTCCACATCATTGCATTCTGTTTTTATTCACAATTTGTACAGTGTCCCAACTTTTTTGGAATCGGGTTTGTAGTATAAATGATAAATCCTGTTTGACCTTTGTGCTGGCTACTGTATACAGGCCACCAGGGCACCATACAGACTTTATCAAAGAATTTGCTGATTTTCTATCAGAGTTAGTACTGGCTACAGATAAAATCCTAATTGTTGGTGATTTTAATATCCATGTAGACAATGAAAAAGACGCATTGGGATTGGCATTTAGAGACATTCTAAACTCTATTGGAGTTAGGCAACATGTGTCAGGACCCACTCATCGCCGTAATCATACTTTAGATCTAATATTGTCACATGGAATAAATGTTGATACCGTTGAAGTTCTGTAGCAGAGCGATGACATCTCAGATCATTACCTAGTATCGTGTATACTTAATCTAGCAAAGGCTGCAAAGCCTTCCCCTTGTTTCAAATATGGCAGGACTATCACCGCTGCCACTAAAGATTGCTTTGTAAATAATCTTCCTCAGTTTCATCTCCTCAGCATCCCAGATAGCCTAGAGGAACTCTATGTTGCAACAGAAACTATTGACTCTCTCTTTTCCAGCACTTTAGACACAGTTGCTCCTCTGCACTTAAAGAAGATTAAAGAAAATAGTCCAACGCCGTGGTACAACGAGCACACCCGGGCCAGAAACAGCAGCCAGAAAAATGGAGCGCAGCAAAAAACAAAACTGGAGGTTTTTCGCATTTCGTGGAAAGAGGGCATGATTGCATACATAAAGGCAGTAAAAACTGCTAGATCTGCTTATTTCTCGACTCTCTTAGAAGAAAACAAACACAACCCTAGGTATTTATTTGATACAGTGGCTAAATTAACAAGAAATAAAGCTTCAACTTCTGACGTTTGCAAACAGCACAGCAATGACTTTATTAACTTCTTTACGTGCAAGATTGATAATATTAGGAAAATTATAAACTATAAAATTATAACTATACAACCATCTACTACAGTATCACTTCAGACAGAAAAAATTCAGAAAAATTCCACTCATTCACTGCTATAGGAGAGGAAGAATTGGCTAAACTCGTTAAATCATGTAAATCGACAACATGTATGCTCGATCCTATACCGACTAAGCTACTAAAAGAGATGCTTCCAGAGGTCATAGATCCTCTTCTTAATATCATTAATTCATCCTTGTCATTAGGATATGTACCGAAAACTTTTGAGTTGGCTATTATTAAACCACTTATTAAAAAAAACGCAACTTGATCCTACAGAATTAGTTAATTACAGGCCAATCTCAAATCTACCCTTTCTGTCAAAAATACTAGAAAATACTGTCCTCACAACTATGCTCCTTTTTAAAAAGAAATGGTATCTGTGAGGATTTCCAGTCAGGATTTACACCGTATCATAGTACTGAGACTGCTCTAATCAGAGTAACAAATGATTTACTCTTCATCTGATCGTGGTTGTATATCTCTATTAGGGTTACCCGATCTTAGCGCTGCATTCGATACTATCGACCACAACATTCTTTTGAATAGACTCGAAAATTATGTTGGTATTAGTGGAATTGCATTGGCATGGTTTAAATCATACTTATCTGATCGTTATCAGTTTGTAGCAGTAAATGAAGAGATGTCACACCGATCACAAGTTCAGTATGGAGTACCGCAAGGCTCAGTGCTAGGACCGTTGCTTTTCACCCTGTACATGCTACCACTGTGAGATATCATTAGGAAGCATGGCGTTAGTTTTCATTGTTATGCTGACAATACTCAGCTCTATATTTCTTCACACCCTGACGAAACTTACCAATTCACAAGATTAACGGAATGCATAGCTGATATAAAAAATTGGATGACTAGTAATTTCCTGCAACTTAATTCAGAAAAAACTGAATTTTTAATTATTGGACAAAAAAACTCCACAAGTAGTAACCTAGAATACTGTCTAACACTTGATGGCTGCTCTGTCAAGTCCTCATCGTCAGTTAGGAACCTGGGTGTGCTCTTTGATACCAATCTTTAATTTGAAAGCCACGTTTCTAGCATCTGTAAAACTGCATTCTACTATCTAAATTACGGCACATGCTTTCAATACAAAATGCTGAACAGATAGTTCATGCGTTCATGACCTCAAGGCTAGATTATTGTAATGCTCTACTGGGTGGTTGCCCTGCTCGCTTAATAAATAAATTGCAGCTGGTCCAAAACGCAGCAGCTCGAGTTCTTACTAGAATCAGGAAGTATGACCATATTAGCCCGGTTCTGTCAACACTGCACTGGCTACCTATTAAACATCGTGTAAATTTTAAAATCTCGCTAATTACTTACAAAGCACTAAATGGTTTAGCTCCCCAGTACTTGAGCGAGCTCTTAACGCATTATACTCCATCACGTCTATTGCGTTCTCAAAATTCTGGCCAGTTGATAATACCTAGAATATTAAAATCAACTGCAGGCGGTCGATCCTTTTCCTATTTAGCACCTAAACTCTGGAACAGTCTTCCTAGCATTGTTCGGGAAGCAGACACACTCTGTCAGTTTAAATCTAGACTAAAAATGCATCTCTTTACTATGGCATACACATAGAACATTATCAATTTATATTATTCAAATCAGTTAAATGATTGTTTTAGGCTGCATTAACTAGGTCAGCCGGAACCGGGAACACTTCCCATAACACCTGATGTACTCGTTACATCATAAGAAGAATGGCATCTACGCTAATGTTGTCTCTCTGTTTATTCCGAGGTTTACTGCAGTCAGCCGGATCCGGGCCGTATCCAGATCAGATGGTGGACCTGCGCCTAGACATGACCAACGCATTCCTGAAATGTCTGCAGAGAGCGTGTCAATTAAACTCCCCCCTGTAAATGCCGCATCGACACGACATCCTCATTAAACCCGTCTCCGGCGTGACGACTCCAATCTTTCGAATAATCTTTTGAATATCTTTCGATCTAATATGACTTCTGACCTGTAATGTTGCCAGAATCATAATCATACACTGTTTGTTCGTTGGCCAGAGGAGAACTGGCACCCCGACTGAGCCTGGTTTCTCCCAAGGTTTTTTCTCCATTCTGGCCCCTGAAGGAGTTTTGGTTCCTTGCCACTGTCGCCTTTGGCTTTTGGCTTGCTCAGTTGGGGACACTAAATTTTCAACTATATTACTGATCTGCCCGCATTGACACTATATGATAATTGAAATGAGCTGGATGACATCACTGTTTTCTCAAGAATGACTGTACAGCCGAATCAAATTCTGTTGCATTATTTTCCTGTTTAACACTGTGAAGCTGCTTTGAAACAATCGGCATTGTAAAAAGCGTTATATAAATAAAGGTGACTTGACTTGACTTATGCAAATGTGTTATTATTACACTTTTGATTATTTAGGTTGTCATTACAAGAATAGCCTAGATATCTAACTCCGTGCTGCATGTCTTTTGTTTATGTTAACATTACTTTTGCATGAAAAAATTGTGTACATTGGCAAAAGTTAATTACATGAATTATAATATTACGAAATAACTGCTTATTTACGTTTTACTGGTGGAAGCGCTGCTATTTTTCTCTGCTTCCGCGTGAGGTGCAGCGGTCACGTGGTACAAGCCGTAACTCTCAGAAAATTCCCAGCCTACAAGCTGTAATTACGAGCTCTACGAGGACGTGAACACTTTTTACAAGCTAGAATCTCGTGATTACAGGAATTACGAGGTGGCGTGAACGCACCTAATGCCAGCTCGCCCTGTCGCACTCGTACCATCAGAACCTTTGTCAAGGTACTTTGTACTTTTAATGAAAAATAAATGTAGCGAAGTTGAATACTTTATTTTTATTAAAAGCATGTAAGAGTAAAAGTACCACAATTTAATTATACTCTTTAAAAATAAAAAATGTACTCAAGTACTGTAACGAAAGTATTTGTAATTACTTACTTTCCACCTCTGTTGAACACTTACACAGGTGTTAGTTAGTCCTTCAATTTTATTATCATCTATACCAAAGGGGACAACCATTTTTTACTGTAATGTAAACTTTGGCCATGTACTGTAACACAGTATACTACAATGAATTCTATAGAGAGAAAGTGTCATTCTTGTTTTGTAAAGAAATTTTACAGAAGAAAACCTTATAATGCTACAGTATACTACAATGAATTATATACAGAAAGTGTCATTCTTGTTTTGTAAAGAATAATTATTAAAGAATATTATTTTGTAATAACCGTATAATGCTATCTGTTGTTAGTGTTTGTGTTATTATGTGTTAGTGTTAGCATGAGTGACAAAGTGTGTCTATTGCATGACAACCTGTTATGTAAGACATGAATGAGGTGTTTTGTTGGTTTTAGTGCATTTTGGATATGAAATTTGCTGCTGTGCCAAGCTGGAAGTTGGTAAGGAGAACTGCATGTTGAAGATGTAGCGAATTAGCTCAGAGGGGAAATATTAATAATTATTCTTAACTCATTATGATTATGCATTATGATTAATTATGAATATTTAAATCAGTTAATGAGATTAACTTGATGTAGCTACATTAACATTACAATCAATCAATCAGTTCATCCTGTGAACGCTCAGTATTGATTATTAATTAATTCTAAGAAAAGGATATTTTTCATGGCCACAGAAAAATAATTCTTCCTTTGTATTTACAGTGCTTAGAGCGCATAACAAGATCGATCATTTAAGTGACAATTTGTGTGCACAAATTTTATTAACTAAATCACGAATACGACTAAACTAAACAGAAAACGTACAGATCATACATACATTAGTAAGATGCAAAGTTAAAGTGGTTGAAGAACCGGGTCAGAACAGGTGGATGAAGCTATGAAAACACCTGGGAGAGCCATCAGTGACTACAAGCTCCTTTGTCTGAACAAAGGGTTTTATAGCTTTTACTAACTACACAGCGATTTGTATATCGTACGTTACTTGCATTTAGCCTGAGCTGTTGAAGAGCGTCCGATGTAAAATCACAGGAGAAAGTCTTGATAGTTCGGTCCAAGGGTGTTGAAGTTGCAATCGATTTCTTCTGCGTTGACTGAAGAAGATATGAGTTGCAGTTATTTCGCCTCCGTCGAGGTCGAGGAAGTTGCACATGGCTTGAGGTGTTGGGCCTGCCGGCCTGTGACCATGTGCTCCGATCGGGTTTCCTGTCCCACACACGCACAGCAACCAGGAGTGGCAGGAAGAGTGCTGATGGTTTCTCAGTGCGGTGACGGCGAAGTTGCAATTTCCTTCCGAGTTGGAGTGAGGAAATCTCAGTCTGACTCTTTTGGAAGAGTCCTCTCTCCTGGGTGGAGAGTGAAGAGTCCCCCCATGCCCATCAACCAGACAGGAGCAGCCTTAGAAGGAAGAAACGAGAGAGGGCAGAACTGCGCGGAGCCTTTTAACCTCTCCTTCAAGTGGTCAGTGAGCCAATCGTACTTAGGCTTTTGGAGGGAAAGTTTTACGTTCCTTTGTCTCAAGCAGATCGTTTGTATATGTAACTGGATTGGTTGCTGATGAAGGAACTATTAAAGATTCTAGTAATACTAATATGTTGCACAGGTATCGACATATCATATACACAATCATTCAGATCTTTAAATTACAACTTCGTAGACACCAAACATGACATTCACATGATTTTAGTTAACCATAGTATGCAATTCTGAAACATAAATCTAACAGAGATTGAATTAATACATAGGCCAAACCCTATAAAAGAAAAATCATGAGATGGATACTGTATATGTTTATATATTAATCAAGTGGTTATATATAGGATACAAACCCGATTCCAAAAAAGTTGGGACACTGTACAAATTGTGAATAAAAACAGAATGCAATGATGTGGAATTTTCAAATTTCAATATTTTATTCAGAATACAACATAGATGACATATCAAATGTTTAAACTGAGAAAATGTATAATTTTAAGGGAAAAATAAGTTGATTTTAAATTTCATGGCATCAACACATCTCAAAAAAGTTGGGACAAGGCCATGTTTACCACTGTGTGGCATCCCCTCTTCTTTTTATAACAGTCTGCAAACGTCTGGGGACTGAGGAGACAAGTTGCTCAAGTTTAGGAATAGGAATGTTGTCCCATTCTTGTCTAATACAGGCTTCTAGTTGCTCAACTGTCTTAGGTCTTCTTTGTCGCATCTTCCTCTTTATGATGCGCCAAATGTTTTCTATGGGTGAAAGATCTGGACTGCAGGCTGGCCATTTCAGTACCCGGATCCTTCTTCTACGCAGCCATGATGTTGTAATTGATGCAGTATGTGGTCTGGCATTGTCATGTTGGAAAATGCAAGGTCTTCCCTGAAAGAGACGACGTCTGGATGGGAGCATATGTTGTTCTAGAACTTGGATATACCTTTCAGCATTGATGGTGCCTTTCCAGATGTGTAAGCTGCCCATGCCACACGCACTCATGCAACCCCATACCATCAGAGATGCAGGCTTCTGAACTAAGAGCTGATAACAACTTGGGTTGTCCTTGTCCTCTTTAGTCCGGATGACATGGCGTCCCAGTTTTCCAAAAAGAACTTCAAATTTTGATTCGTCTGACCACAGAACAGTTTTCCACTTTGCCACAGTCCATTTTAAATGAGCCTTGGCCCAGAGAAAACGCCTGCGCTTCTGGATCATGTTTAGATATGGCTTCTTTTTTGACCTATAGAGTTTTAGCCGGCAATGGCGAATGGCACGGTGGATTGTGTTCACCGACAATGTTTTCTGGAAGTATTCCTGAGCCCATGTTGTGATTTCCATTACAGTAGCATTCCTGTATGTGATGCAGTGCCGTCTAAGGGCCCGAAGATCACGGGCATCCAGTATGGTTTTCCGGCCTTGACCCTTACGCATAGAGATTGTTCCAGATTCTCTGAATCTTTGGATGATATTATGCACTGTAGATGATGATAACTTCAAACTCTTTGCAATTTTTCTCTGAGAAACTCCTTTCTGATATTGCTCCACTATTTTTCACTGCAGCATTGGGGGAATTGGTGATCCTCTGCCCATCTTGACTTCTGAGAGACACTGCCACTCTGAGAGGCTCTTTTTATACCCAATCATGTTGCCAATTGACCTAATAAGTTGCAAATTGGTCCTCCAGCTGTTCCTTATATGTACATTTAGCTTTTCCGGCCTCTTATTGCTACCTGTCCCAACTTTTTTGGAATGTGTAGCTCTCATGAAATCCAAAATGAGCCAATATTTGGCATGACATTTCAAAATGTCTCACTTTCAACATTTGATATGTTATCTATATTCTATTGTGAATAAAATATAAGTTTATGAGATTTGTAAATTATTGCATTCCTTTTTTATTCACAATTTGTACAGTGTCCCAACTTTTTTGGAATCGGGTTTGTATATGGGTTTAAGATGGTTTATTTGAAGAATTTTTTAAGAAGAATTAAGTGAGAGTCACAAGTCTCAGGCAAATTCCTTTTGGTTATAAACCTAATCAGTTCCCATTTGTCCTGTAACCAGAGGCCTCTTCTTGCTCTTATGGGTCTTTTGGGGGATGGGTTCATAGACCCCAGAGTGAGTTTTAAAGATTATTTGTTAAGTTGGACAAATAATTGTGTCTGATTTGTCTCAGTCGCTACAAAGAGTTTTGAAAAAGTGAGAAATTGTAAAAAACTGTCATTTTCATATTATTTCTATGTACATTGACATTTTTGTCCCCTCCACATATCCAAATGCCCACCCCAGGAAAGCATCCTATAATGCTACTGCTTGGCCTGATAATGTTGGTACTGTATAGTGTTTAATTCAATAAGCTCCCACTGCAAGGCAGAACAAAGCTGACCTTCATATATCACACCCTCTGACTGTTTCACTTCTGAACTGTCTGGAACGCACAACGACTAAAAGTGGAGTAAATAGTAAGTCCTTGACCCCACAACCCATCATGCTAGAACCAACTAGGTCCGCAACACAGATATAGAACTCCTTACACAGACCTTAACTAGTAAGACTGTTGTGCAAACCGATAAGCCAGTTGTCTGCCAGTACTCAGGGCCGGATTTATGCATAGGCATTAGGCATGTGCCTATGCTCCCACGTCCAGGGGGGGTCCAATTACAATGAGAAGAAATAATTTATTATTATTATTATTATTATTATTATTATTATTAATATTATTATTATTATTATTATTTCACTCTAATGGTAAAACACTTTAAGACATATCATTCAGAAAACAGTCAATAGTGTCTTAAATAGCCATAGCACTTCACAGAATAAAATGAGATTTTGGAAAAATGGCAGAAAAAACTGAGCACCCACATAGCTACAGTAAACTTTATAACCTGTAAGTTGATGTAAGAGTAAAGACTACAACCCCACCTCAATGATCTCACCCAATTCTGTTGTGGCCCATGCCAGTCTAACAAGCAAAAGGAGCAGCTTTAAAAAATGTAATAACTTCGGTCTACAAAAACATTGACTGCTGTAGCTTGAAATCATCATTCAGCTTATTTTCGTTGTATTAGGCCAGAGGAGAACCCTGTCCCAACCCTCCCTGACTGAGCCTGGTTTCTCTCAAGGATTTTTTTCCCCCACTACTTTCTGGAGTTTTTGTTCCTTGCCACTGTCACACTTTGGCTTGATCAATAGGTGCTAAAAAGACAATTAATATTAAGTTAACTGCACTGAAACTATCGAATGAGAACAGAATAATTTAATTTAATTAACCCTTGTGCATCCTTATGGTTATTTTGTCCTTTTCAGTTTGTCACGTATAGTTTTGGGTTTTGTTTCATGTTCATGTTTCTTGTCTTTATTTTGAAGTTTATCACAGTCATGGTTCCTGTTAGCCATATCACCCTGTAACCCAAGACTGGTTTTCCACTGAAGCTAAGCAGGGCTGAGCCTGGTCAGTACCTGGATGGGAGACCTCCTGGGAAAACCAGGTTGCTGCTGGAAGAGGTGTTAGTGAGGCCAGCAGGGGGTGCTCACCCTGTGGTCTGTGTGGGTCCTAACACCGCAGTATAGTGATGGGGACACTATACTGTCAAAGAGCACCGTCCTTCGGATGAGACGTTAAACCGAGGTCCTGACTCTCTGTGGTCATAAAAAATCCCAGGATGTCCTTCGGAAAAAGAGTAGAGGTGTAAAATTTGGCCGGCATCCTGGCCAAATTTGCCCATTGGCCTCTGTCCATAATGGCCTCCTAATAATCCCCATATACTGATTGGCTTCATCACTCTGTCTCCTCACCACCAATCAGCTGGTGTGGTGGCCGTTCTGGCGCAATATGGCTGCCGTCGCATCATCCAGGTGGATGCTGCACATTGGTGGTGGTTGAGGAGATTCCCCCCTTCTATATGTAAAGCGCTATATAAATGTAACTAATTATTATTATTATTATGTGATTCCCTTGCCCTCATGTGATCTTGTCATGTGCTTCTCATTGGTTTATTGTCTTGATTGTGCACAGGTGTCCCTTGTCTTTTTATTAGTAGTAGTAGTAGCTGGCCCAGTGTGTTGTGATTGGCACCACTTAGCACGTGTTCGGGAAATGTCTCGTAATTATTATAAATATTAAGTATGCCGTCAATTTCAAACCAATTCAAGCCTGATTCAGACTTAAGAATGTTAACAAACAAGAGGATCGTCCAGAATGGATTTTATGCACAGACTTTGCAAGCACAGATTTTACAGGACGTTTCAGAGTGGTATGTTTGTTTTTTGTAATTTTCTTATAATTTTTTCGTTTGGGCTCTGTGGTGGACGTCGAGTCATTGAGTGTTCTAGTTTTGCCACTCGAGGTCCTGTTTTTGTTGGATTTATGTTTTGATTGTAAAGTGCTTTGAGCTCTGGAAAAGCGCTGTATAAAGCCCAGAAAAAATGTGTTGTAGTCCAAACGAGCCGTTCATTGTAGTTCTTGGAAAGTGAATTCTGTTAAATAAAATATCTCCCTTTGGAGTGGACTTTGAGCTTTGTAACTTTGCAGATCTTTTTTATGCTCAAACAGCAACATTACACACCAACTAAAGTTGACCTTTAAACATTAAATAGATGTAAACCAGAGTTGGCTTGAGTTTAAAGTCATATTTGAAGGACATTTTGAGTGCTCAAATCACTTGCACATGCAAAATCCTCCAAGCCAAAAGTATACTTCCCTTGTCCATGTTCCGCTTCATGACATAATTTTCGCCAGGACCATAATCCGCAGATGTCTGCACACAAAAATTGGGCTGATTGCAAACAGTATGCACGGACATCACAGACTGTGGCGACATAAAATTTCATAATAGAGCAGAATGTGAAAAAGGGAAGTATACTTTCTGCTTAAGAAGGCAGTTATTGGACAGAATAAACAACAGTGGACCAGACTTTATGCCGACAGCCAAAAGTCTGGCTACACAAGAATATTAGTGACATGACTGGCTATAAGTGTCAGGATTGGCTCCTGCATAAGTTACAATCTAATTTGGTATGGTTGTAACCATATTGGATATGGTAATTTGTAATCAAAAATGTCATCAGTCCCAAACTGGAATAGTAGGGGTCCACAGCAACACACATGATTATGCATTCCTGTAGCTCAAACAGTAGAACATGGCGGAAACAATGCCATGGTCATGAGTTTGAGTCCCAGGGAATGCATGAGCTCATAAAATGTAAACTTGTAACATTACAAATGTGTGTTACTTAGGTTAAAATGTAAATAAATGGGTAAATGTAAATTCACAAAAGCTCTCAGCGATTTCCTTCTTGCTTTT
Source organism: Coreius guichenoti (assembly GCA_039654105.1). Taxonomy (NCBI): domain Eukaryota; kingdom Metazoa; phylum Chordata; class Actinopteri; order Cypriniformes; family Gobionidae; genus Coreius; species Coreius guichenoti. Next base: position 20,755,943 of record CM077185.1, on the reverse strand, counting down.
AACTCTCTAACTTTCTCTCTCCTCTCTCACAGTGTTTACATTTACTCCAGTGAAACCCCACACCATGTAAGAAACACATACCAGATCATAAAAACAGAGGACAACTGAATTTCAGAACTGTTTGCATACTGTATTTGAATTCTCTTTGGTCAATTTATAGTTTAGGAGTGTAATTCTTAGTTTTGGTCCTCAAATTTGATTGGCCAAGCAGTGTTCTAAGACAGATATAGATATAGAATATAACAACAATGGGATATTTGTGTTCAAGGCATTCCAGACTATGCATGAATAGTACTGAATAGCATGAAAGCAAAGCTATGTGATATTTTTTTTTTATTTCATAATACTGACTTTATTCTCAGAATTGCGTGTTTATATCTTGTATATGATTTACTTCCTCAACAAGTGAGGGCCTGAGTCTGAGTTACATTTACACAAATCACATCACAGTTGTCATCAGGGACATGTTCTGTTTGCTTTGTGTTCTAGGTTTGGTTTTACCTGCCTGCCCATCTGTCTGTGTGCTTTCCTTGGTTACTGATTTAAGTCACACCTGTTCTGAGTTATGTTAATCATCTCTCTGTGTATTTATAGCCTTGGTTTTGATTCAGTCTTTGTCTGTTCTCTTCTTACTATGTTGGTTGTTCCGTTCATGTTTTTGAGATTTCTGAGTGTTTTTGTTACATCTTGAGTTTAAAAATCGAATTACTGCTGCGACTAAATCCAGCCTTTGATTTCATCCCTGCTGCAACCCAATGCTGATTACAGTTCTATTGCGACCAAAGTCAGACAACCTCCTACAATTAGTCTCAGGTTCGGGGCCGCAGTGCACTTCACGGTCTCCATGACAGCAGTCAGATTACTAATCTTTCATGCAAACATTGCTCTGTTTCGAACTAAACTGCCAGTGTGAAAGCCCTTTGCATAGTATCACATCTACAGTACATTGTCTAGCTTCACAAAACAATGTTTATGTTGGTAACAATGCCAATCTCTAAACCAGTTTCTACATTGGTATTTTGGCCTGTAAAAACCCATTTATAACAGTTTCCGAATATTTTTTTTTTTTTTTTTTTTTTTACAATGTTAGCATGTTGCTAAGCTAACAGCCTAATAAGCATAACATACACAGCCCACCAATATTGGATAAAGTTGATTACTGTAATTAAATTGTAATTAAACATTAGGTATTCAATGAAATATGAAATATAACGAACATTTGCTATCTTAGAATTTGTCTAATCAAGGTTACTTAGAAGGCAGCATCATTTTGCTGCCTACTTTGAGAAACAGCCTTTGTATCAGAAACATGTCTATAATGCCATAAAATTGTCTTGCTTACTAGGCTTTGGAGCACAACTTGAATTTGTTCTGATCCACAGGGAATGTATCAGTAAGGAAGTTTTCCCACTCTCTTGGGTACACACTAGAGCATTATGTCCCCCCCCACCCCAACAGATGGCCTCCATTCGCTCTCTGTTGCATTTCCGGTGGGGAGTGACTATTAGACCTTCTAGACTCTCAACAGCTGCTGGTTGGGTAGGTGGGGGTGGGAGCAAATTTATAAAGCATAAGACGTATAAAACCTTCACTCCATATAGACCATTTTAAAATGTTTGTTTTCATAGCATATTTAACACTGAACCTGATGTTTAATGTAGCGTTAAATTTAACACAAGCCCACACCCAAACAGCCAAGTAAAACATTTTCTCTAGACAAACAACTTTTGACGACTTTCAATATCTCCAGTAAGATCAGCCCATAGAAAAATGCTATTGCTCTAAAGTTGCTCTTGAAGTTCTGATTTTTTGTTTAATTTAAGTTAAATTTATTTATATAGCTTAGCGCTTTTCATAATAAACATTGGTTTAAAGCAGCAACTTTATCTCTGATATTTTCCCTATAATTCTTCAGGAGAGATAAAAACACAAAAGAGGTACTCACTGACGTACAATACGAACTAGCATAGCCTAAAAGAGCGTACTGAAATCTCTTTTTGATTGCTGTCTTTAGTATCTGATAATTCTGAGCACAGACAGAGCTAAAAAGAATGCAACACTATTAAGGAAATTGCTCTGGCTCGAGCATCTGCAAACAAGTATAACATGTAATAAAGAAACTCAAGTGAATAATTTTAGTTGTATGTTTATTTTGAAACCTTTGGCATGTGATGCTAAATCAGACATTTCTTTTTTTCTCAGCCATAAAGAGAGGACTTACCCTGTAGACTGTGTTAAACTGTTGCGAGGAATCTGTATGCGTGAGTGCTGACAAGATGTAGAGAACACAGATAGATCCCAACCGCAGAGAGGCCATGATTCCCCCTGCAACAACTCTAAAAGCCCAGTGTGGTTGTGTTCCCTGCTGTAGAGTCTTTCTCACATCTACTTCTTCCCAGGCTATTTTTTGTCCTAACTCAAGCCTATGTAGTTTGCACTGCTGTTCTCTTCTTCTCTCGCTTACGCCCTGCCCTGCCAAGCTGGACTTCCTCCCTCGAACACCCCCGGCCCCCCTCTTCCTCACACACACATTTCCCTCTCAAGATCTTAAATGGAGCTGAGAAAAAAATGGGGGGGGGTCATCTTTATGTATTCTACTGTAACTTCTGCTGTTGTTACCCTAAAGGCGAATATAATGTTGCCAGATTGGCAGAGAGAAAGTAATTGTTAACTTACACTACCCTTTGACCTTGGCTGTGGCCCTCCCCCTCCCTGTGGATGTCTCTTAACCTCTCTAACCCACTGGAAATACCATCTCCTACAACACACACATTCAGATGAAATGCATGACAACATATCAGGTACACAAAACAGGGGCGGTTTTCTGCTCTTGTGTGTTTTGGTTGTTCGTCCAGTGATTCTTAGTTCATGGATTCCTCTCAGTTCTTGGTGACTCGCCGCTCTGCACATTTTAAATGTTTCTCTTATCTGACACTCTCCTAATAAGCTGATGATCTGAATTAGGTGTGTTAGATAAGAGAGGCATACAAAATGTGCAGAGCAGTGGGACACCAAGAATGGAATTGAGAACCACTAGTCACTTATGAAAAGTGTAAAATCTGTGATTTATAGTTTGTAGTCTCTCTCTGAGATTTTAATGTTTAATTACTCACCCTCATGACATTCCATTTCGTTCATCTTCGAAATACAAGTGAAGATATTTTAAATGAAATCTGAGAAATTTTTGTCCCTCTGTTGAGTCCACGCAACTACCACTTGCGTCGCTTCAAAAAGTTCACAAATAGATTGTAAAACTAATCCATATGAATCAAGCGGTTTAGTCCACATTTTCTAAAGAGACTTTATATGATGAACAGATTGAATGTAGACTTTTATTCACATATAAACATTGATCAGCGAACATAAACAAAACACAAGAACAAACCACATTGGTTCTTGCAGAAGCTCAAACGTGCTGCGTAACACACAAGAATGAACCTCATTGGTTCCCAAACATCAAGCAAGCATGCTTGAGCTTCCGCTTACCATATCTGATGTGTGCGTTGAATGTTTATATGTGAATAAAAACCTACATTAAATCTGTCGTCATATAAAGCAACCCTGTCTCTTCAGAAAATTTGGACTAAACCTCTCAATTCATATGGATTAGTTTTACGATCTTTTTATTAACTTTTTGAAGCGTCAACGTGGTAGTAGCATGGACTGTCATTGAAGGACAGAAATCTCTCAGATTTCATTAAAATATATCTTCATATGTGTTTCAAAGATGAACGAAAGTCTTACTGGTTTGGAAAGACATGAGGGTGAGTAAATGGTCACAGAATTTTCATTTCTGAGTGAACAAACCCTTTAAGAAATACTCCAAATTCAAAAAAAAGAAACCTTGAACAAATTATTTCACATTTTCATTGAAAATTCTGTCATTATTTATTCACTCTCATGTCATTGCTTAACAGTATGCTGCTTTTTGTTTGTTTGTTTTTCGTTGAACTAAAATTTTCGGTAATAATTCCATTTTGTATACAGAAAACTTTAGAATATATACAGTAGCACACAAGTTGTATGGAATTCTATTATGGTACTTTTTTGGAGCTTGACAGACATGATCACTATGTGTGTGAAAGAGCTTTAAGAAGAATATGCAAAACAATATCCACTGGGGAAAAAAAATGGCATTTGGCTATGAAATAAAAGTGGATAAAAAAAATATTCCTTGAAAGTGATAGTTCACCCAAAATTAACATTTTCATAATTTACTTCCCCTCATGTTGTTCCAAATCTGTATGACTTTCTTTCGTCTGTGTTTGTAATGAAACAGTATTGGTGACTTCCTGTCATGGTTTCCCCCAGTTTTCCCTCACAATCATCATCCTCACTCTGCTCAGGTTCACATGACTGATCGGCTACACCTGGCTGCACTCAGCATCTAGTCAAGGACTGCACAAAACACCAGCACTCTCACCCAGTCTCTGTCTGCTATTGTAGCTGAATGTGACCTACACATACTACAGACTCTTATTGTTTGTTAAAGGGGTCATGAATTGAGAAATCAACTTTCCCTTGAGCTTTTGATATATAAAAGGTCATGGTAATATAAGAATATCCTGTAAGTTTCAGAGCAGAAAACTTCCTTGTTAGTCAAAGAAAAGCTTTTATTGACAGTTGGCTCAGAAAACGATCAATCTGCGAATGTGCTTCTCTGTGACGTCAGAGTGCAGTGAAATGCCGCCTCAACAGAAGAAGAACGCCTAATTCTGTAGCCCCGCCCACCGACTCGTGCATGACATGTTATAGATAAATAACATAGGCCTACGTGGAGCTAAACCGGATCGAACTTCCAAGCAATAAACATGCCGCATAAACATCATTCGGATTCCAATATTAGGAATGCATGGTTGAACTTTATTTTTAATGAAGATCCAGCTCACGTGGGTAAGACATTTTACGCATTTGTAAAAAAAAAATTTTATATGTGACAGTATTGCATTGTTACAGATCGTTTGATATCTACTGATTATGTGTACGTGTCTAACTAAATATAATTAATGATAACTTACCATGCTGTCACAGGCTCTTCTGAGCCCCAGGCTTTGTCTCGGTCCCGCAAGCCTGTGGCTCCACCTTGGTCCGCCAGTCCAGCGGTGATGCCCTGGGACTTCCCTTCATTCTCTCCTGGCTCCGCCTCAGTTAGTTGATTCACCTGGTTCTGCCTGGACCCACCCTTAACTCCTCCCTCCATCTGCTCCAACATGGGCTCTCCTTCCACCGGCTTATCTGTGGTCTTTCCCTCCTCCTAAGCCCCTCTGGTGATCTCCAGTCCTCCATCCCGTTGCCAATACAGTCACTGTTTTACACAGTTCTTTCTCACAATTGTCATCCTAAAGCCGGGTGCACACTGTATGATTTTGGCCGTCTGGGACCAATTTTGCAAATCCTAAAATATTCCTCTGATCCTAGGTTAAAATCTGAAGTCTTTTATCGTTATTTTGACATGTTCACAGACAGCCGATTAATGACTGTTGCAATAAATTTTTTACCTCCGACAAAATTCTGGCAGTGTCAGAAGATTTGACTCGCAGTCCTGCAGTGTGGCATCTCGTACAACTGTCAAATTGTCTTCATTTTTCAAGACAAGCCATGACCAAAATTACCGTTAGAGATTTCTTTGAAGCCACCATTTCAATTCCTGCATGCAATGGATAAATGTGAACGTGTCATTGATTGATGTAAAACTACGTACGAGTTTTAACACGCATTGACAGTCTTACAGTCTTACACAGAGTCAAGTCTCCTGCTAATATGGTTAAATTTAAAGGATTTGTTTTGGGGTGAGGGGAATTAAAATAGATGTTTACAGTGTTTATAAGCCTAATGTTTGTGCATTATATAACATTTCGCTTTATGTAGCCGGTATTATTTCTGAATGTAATAAAATGTGACTTACAGTGGGGAGAACAAGTATTTGATACGATTTTGCAGGTTTGCCCACTTAGAAAGCATGTAGAGGTCTGTAATTTTTATCATAGGTACACTTCAACTGTGAGAGATGGAATCTAAAAAAAATCCAGAAAATCACATTGTATGATTTTTAAATAATTAATTTGCATTTTATTGCATGACATAAGTATTTGATCACCTACCAACCAGTAAGAATTCCGGCTCTCACAGACCTGTTAGTTTTTCTTTAAGAAGCCCTCCTGTTCTCCACTCATTACCTGTATTAACTGCACCTGTTTGAACTCGTTACCTGTATAAAAGACACCTGTCCACACACTCAATCAAACAGACTCCAACCTCTCCACAATGGCCAAGACCAGAGAGCTGTGTAAGGACATCAGGGATAAAATTGTAGACCTGAACAAGGCTGGGATGGGCTACAGGACAATAGGCAAGCAGCTTGGTGAGAAGGCAACAACTGTTGCACAATTATTAGAAAATGGAAGAAGTTCAAGATGACGGTCAATCTCCCTCGGTCTGGGGTACCATGCAAGATCTCACCTCGTGGGGCATCAATGATCATGAGGAAGGTGAGGGATCAGCCCAGAACTACACGGCAGGACCTGGTCAATGACCTGAAGAGAGCTGGGACCACAGTCTCAAAGAAAACCATTAGTAACACACTACGCCGTCATGGATTAAAATCCTGCAGCGCACGCAAGGTCCCCCTGCTCAAGCCAGCGCATGTCCAGGCCCGTCTGAAGTTTGCCAATGACCATCTGGATGATCCAGAGGAGGAATGGAAGAAGGTCATGTGGTCTGATGAGACAAAAATAGAGCTTTTTGGTCTAAACTCCACTCGCCGTGTTTGGAGGAAGAAGAAGGATGAGTACAACCCCAAGAACACCATGCCAACCATGAAGCATGGAGGTGGAAACATCATTCTTTGGGGATGCTTTTCTGCAAAGGGGACAGGACGACTGCACCGTATTGAGGGGAGGATGGATGGGGCCATGTATCGCGAGATCTTGGCCAACAACCTCCGTCCCTCAGTAAGAGCATTGAAGATGGGTCGTGGCTGGGTCTTCCAGCATGACAATGAGCCGAAACACACAGCCAGGGCAACTAAGGAGTGGCTCCGTAAGAAGCATCTCAAGGTCCTGGAGTGGCCTAGCCAGTCTCCAGACCTGAACCCAATAGAAAATCTTTGGAGGGAGCTGAAAGTCCGTATTGCCCAGCGACAGCCCCAAAACCTGAAGAATCTGGAGAAGGTCTGTATGGAGGAGTGGGCCAAAATCCCTGCTGCAGTGTGTGCAAACCTGGTCAAGAACTACAGGAAACGTATGATCTTTGTAATTGCAAACAAACGTTTCTGTACCAAATATTAAGTTCTGCTTTTCTGATGTATCAAATACTTATGTCATGCAATAAAATGCAAATTAATTATTTAAAAATCATACAATGTGATTTTCTGGATTTTTGTTTTAGATTCCGTCACTCACAGTTGAAGAGTACCTATGATAAAAATTACAGACTTCTACATGCTTTGTAAGTGGGCAAACCTGCAAAATCGGCAGTGTATCAAATACTTGTTCTCCCCACTGTATATGTGACTTACCTGTTTTTTTTCGCTAAAAAAACAAAAAAAATATGTCTAGCGTGTTTTTTAATCATGGAGCAAACAATATAGGCTATTAATCTGTTAAAGATTCTTACTGTCGGTTAATGGTTATTAGTATTCTTATGCTTGGCTTGGCTTATGGTTGTATATATGGGTCGCGTCACTTTGTGAGCTCTGGCGCCGACCCTGCAGCCAGTTCCCCAGCCCTGGTACCACTGGTTTCTTTCTGTCCTTCGGCTCATCCTTAGTTAAATCCATCTGGTGGTGTGGATCCGCCTCGGACCAGCTCTCCATCCCTTCAGTTCTGCCTTGGCTTCATGCTCCCTCGTCTCCACTGTGGTTCATCATCCCACCAGCTCTGCCAGGCTCCCTCGTCCCTCACAGAATGTCACCATCCCTTCAGCTCAACGAGCTCCGCCTTCCCTCTGACCTCTCGCTCCCATGAGCTGTCAGCTCCACCTTGGCCCTCCGGACCTGCAGTGTCACGCTGGGTCTGTGTCTCCTCCACTCCGTCTGGGTCTCCACCACGACCGGCTACTCCTGCTCCTGGCTCCCCCTGGCTCCTTCCACCCTCCACTCCCCCATGGACTGTTGTCTGTCTCTGTTTTCACCCCTCTCCAGCTCTACGTCCTCCACCAGAGCACAAAAGAGCACACCCAGGTTCCTAACTGACAACAAAGACTTGACAGAACATCCATCAAGTGTTAGGCAGTATTCTAGTAGGTGCGTAGTGTTTCTTTACAAAGTGACATCGACAGCTACTGGCCTGCCATAAAATACATTGTTTTTAGTCGTTTTCAAAGATCTAAGTGAATGGGGATAATTTTGACAACGGTGTCGTCTGTACACAAAAATTGCAAAGGGAAAACTTTTTAGTATATCAGGCCCGTCTTTAGTACATAATTATCGTGTAAACATACCCATAAACTGTAACTCCAGATAAGTGTTCGCCACCCCTTTTCCCTGGCAAGTCGTTCCATCACCACCGCAACACATCACACCGACGCTGCAAGTCCCCTTCAGCAGTGAGGGCTGACTGCGTGTTGCTTCCTCTTTCTGTTTTTCAGCACCAATGTAAAACAGTTAACTTTTTTAAAACTTTTGTAAAACAGTTAGTTTTTAGGGGGAAAACTTTTTTTGTTTGTTTTTACATACATTTATGCTTTTCAAAAGGTTTTGTGATCAAAATAATGTGGCCAAAAAGTGATGTCCAGCCTAGGAAAATTGACATCTTCACCCTTTATTAAAATATTATTAAAAATGTAGTTAAAGAGATAACACTTTACAATAAGGTTTCATTTGTTAACATTAATTAATGTATTAACTAACATGAACTAAACATGAGCAATACATTTGTTACAGTATTTATTAATCTTTGTTAATGTTAGTTAATAAAAATACAGCTGTTCATTGTTTGTTACTTCACACAGTGCATTAACTAATGTTAACAGATACAACTTTTGATTTTAATGTGTTAGTAAATGTTGAAATTAACATTATCAAAGATAAATACATGCTTTAGAAGTGCAGTTCATTATTAGTTCATGTTAACTAATGCAGTTAACTAACGAAACCTTATTGTAAAGTGTTTCCGTTAAAGATTTTGTAAGCATTTTGCATAGCATATTGCATCAATTGTTTTATTTGTGATAACGCAATGAAACATGCAAACACAAGAGAGAACCAACAAAACATTAATAACTGATTACATTGTAGTCAATGTATGCTTTTTTGCTTAGTTATAGCTGTAGTTTGCCTATTTTTGTGCCAAATAATTGTGTCAAATAAATACCTTAAACAAGTTAAGACCATAATCCCTCATATTTAAAATAGTTCGGTACGAGCGGTACAGTTCAGTACGGTACGCAAATTTTGCCGTTTCCATTGTTAGAAGTTGTGAGTGGTACCCTAATTCCGAACCATACCGTACCACTTTTTTGGCACCCTTCCATTGGGGTACCTAGCACAGTAGTCCGGTACTAAAGGGTGGAGCTAGACTCACTGCTGAACGTTGATTGGTTGACAGAGAATCGTCACTTCCGCGTGCTTGTGTTTTTCCTTGCAGCTTGCAGCCTGCAGCCTGCAGCCTTGGCTCAAACAAAGCGTGTCTTCTTCTTGACAAACAGTCACATGCCAAGAAGCAAGAACAAGATCTGCTGTATGTCCTCCATTGTTGTTTACTGTGATGCTTTCTTCTTCTCGTGAGAATGACGTTGATTGCTACACCACGCCTATCATAAGGGTACTGTTGGCAGTGGAAACGCAAGCCACATCAGGGTTTACGGTCCTGAATCTTACTGTGCTGTGCTGTACTGAACCGTACTGCTCGGTGGATAAATAAACTTTGCCAGTAAACTTTGCAGATTGGTGGGTTGCCAGGAACGGAATTTAGAACCACTGCAATTGATGCTAAAAAAAATAATTATAATGATCATGATAATTATTTAAAAGGCATATATTTCTTTTTTTATATTGTTGAAGACATTATGTTGATTCATTGTACAGATCTTGATAAAACTTCAACATTGATTTATAAGTAATTTAAAAGTACCTTTTTACAACCATTTAGCATTAAATGTTGTTTCAATGTTGAAACAAAAACTGTCATATTTCAATCACATTTTAGCATTGAAGGTCAGTTACATGCTGGTTAGGAAGGTTGAAACTTCTCAGACCAGTCATCTGTGTACACCTCATGTTGTGTTATTTTGGCATGTTGGGAGATTACAATTGTAAATATTATCCAGCTAAACTTGTTTATCTTTAAGTCAGTGGTTCTCAATTCCAGTCTTGGAACCCACCGCTCTGCACATTTTGTATGTCTCTCGTAACTGACACACTCATACTGCTGTTTCACTGGGGCTGGTGCCAGTGCCTGGCAGTAAGAACCACTGATGCCACGTGTAAACATGCTGTGGGTGGTTTATTAGTGTGCTGTCTGAGGCTGAGACTAGTAATTGTATGGTTTTTAGCTAAATGAGCTATCACCATTTTGTCCTTAATCTAGACACTAACTCTAACCCTAACCTCAGGTTATGACAGGGGGACTGCTAAATGCACAACTTACATTTTGGGCTCCGATACCGCCATTATTTGCCGGATCGGGTATCGGTCAGACAGGACAGATCCAAATCCGATACTGTGCATATATATATAAATATTCTGTGTTATTGTTAAGCCATTGTGCCCCACAAAAGGCACAAAAACATTATAAAGCATCATCAACGCTTTGTGCACTATATTAAGTGTTCTGAAGCCATTCCATAGTTTAATGTGAGGTACAGATAAATATTTAAGTCATTAAATTCAAGTTCACGTAAATGCTTCCCTCTGCTGCAGCTGCCAGTCTGTCTCCATTCAGCATTCAAACTGTGTGTCGCGTTCGGTAACGGTTATGACAGTCAAAACGATGAAACTCTCTCCAAGATGATTCAATGTTCCTGTTATTATGCTTGATCTGTAGATAACGCACTATGGTTTCGCATAAAATGACTTGCGCTTTGTGCCGCTCTGTATTGGAGCCTTTCGTATTTATAATACTTTTGCGCAATGAAAGATTATTAATAGCCTTTCTTGTTCTGCCCTATCTATAATATGTTGCCAGAGGTGTCAAGTAACGAAGTAAAAATACTTCGTTACCTTACTTAAGTAGAAATTTTGGGTATCTATACTTTACTGGAATAATTATTTTTCAGCCGACTTTTTACTTCTACTCCTTACATTTTCACGCAATTATCTGTACTTTCTACTCCTTACATTTTAAAAATAGCCTCGTTACTCCTATTTCATTTCGGCTTGTTTTCATTCCGGCTTGTCGAAAAAACCTATTCAGATAAATCGTGCCATCCGGAGTTAATTTGATTGTGGTTGGATGAGAAGTATAAACATATACCATTCCGACACCCTATTGGTTTGTATACAATCCATCACACCTGCACATGACACAAATCACATAATTCTCAGTAGTACACATATATGGTTCTTTAATGTATTTGCATTGTACTAAAATGCGTTCATTTTCAATGGGCATTGATGCGGCTGAAACAGGTAGCCTAGTGCATCCCAAATTTTTCAACATTAACATTTTAATATAACATTAGTCATTATGGCCTTTAGAAAATTTTTTTTTGAGGAAGTGGGGTAGTGCACAATAGGCCCCTGTGGCGCAGCCTAAGCTTTTGTCCTTAATGGCATTTTTTTCCCTTACATTTACTTTTATACATAAAGTAGTTTTGAAACCAGTACTTTTACACTTTTACTTGAGTAAAAAGCTTGAGTTGATACTTCAACACAAGTCTTTTTAAACCCTAGTATATATACTTCTACCTGAGTAATGAATGTGAATACTTTTGACACCTCTGTATGTGTTACAGTTGTGTGTACAAGAACAGGCAGAAGACTCAGGAGATGCAATCCAAACGTGTTTTAATAGAAATAAACGTATATTACGTTTATATTATTTTATATTTTACGATGTATATTATTTTATACATTTAAAATAAATGTCTTTTAATTTCTTAGTATATAGACCCTGTTTCTATAAATATATTTACTTGTTTTTCATGAATGTATTTTACAACAATGTGTAACATTTTACCAGATTTAGTGCTACACTTATTCACTTTTTTTTGTTCCCCACTAAATTTTTTTTTCACTAAATGTTTAGATTTTTATACAATTATTGTGCACTCATGATTTTTCTAGAGTAACTTTTGCTGCTGAATTATCCACTAATCTAGTTTATCCACCATCTAGTTTATAGTAGTATTTTTGTCATAGATTTATATATTTTTTTAATTTGTTGTTTTTCTTTATAATGAAGTTGTCTGTATTTAGTAGATTGTGTTTAACACACAAAAGAGTGATTATCAGTTCAACACACTGAGGTATAGAAATTCTACATTGAATTTTTAAACAAAACTGCACTGGTATCGGATTGGTATCGGTATCAGCCGATACTCAGAATTTTTGGTATCGGATCGGTTCTGAAAAAATGGTATCGGTGCATCCCTAATTTTGTTGAGTCTGGTTGTTTTCCGGCTCTGCAGTCAGCAGGGTCTTTCATCCTTACCTGAAAGGACTAACACTCCAATATGGGTGGCGCACAAAGTATCCATCTGTTCACACAAAGAGAACTTCCTGTCTCTCATTAGATAAGTAATATCCCATATATAGATCTGTGAGTCTTTTCCTCTGCTTCTCTGCACACCTGAAAAAACAGGAAATGGATTGATGAATCTGCAGCTGGATGGTTTTTTAAAGGGTTTTTTTAGACATATTTCATCAAATTCTAAATATTTATCTATTTAATTATGGCTAGGATAATACATCCCTTGTGAAAAAGTAACAAATATAATGTTCTCTGTTTTTTTTATTTATTTTTTTTATTATAGCTTAAATTCAGATGAAATACAATTAGTTAAAATTTAGAACAGAGGTCTTCAGCCCTGCTCCTGGGGACCCACTGTCCTGTAGAGTTTAGCTCCAGCCCTAATCAAAAACACCTGAACCAGCTATTTAAGCTTTCAGGATCACTTTAAAAAAATCTCAGGCTGGTATGCTGAAGCAGGTTAGAAATAAAGTTTGCAGGACAGTGGGTCTCCAGGAACAGGGTTGAAGATACTTTAAAATGCTTTTTTTAAGTAGGACTTAAGTACATATTTCTATGTAAATTCATAATTACATCACCATTAAATGTGATTAAAGTGTGCTACTGACTGCACTGACAAATAGTTATGGTAAATTAAAATGTACTTCAGTGTCATTTCTATTGAAGATACACATTCAATTAATGTGAACATAAAAACTTGAAGTGCACATTCAATACAGTAATACACACTTATTTTACAAAAGGGTTCCTTTGTAAGGCCATTAATATTAGTCTAAAATTAGATTATTGAGTGAGAGATTATTTATTATTCAATGTATGATGTCTGTGTGGAGAGCCCATCAATAAAGCCAAATCTCAGACATTTTGGTAAATTTTGAAAAAAATCTGGAAAAAAAGTATGTATAGTTAAGTGGCAGGATCCTGTTTACAATTTGGCTCAGGTTTTTCAAATTTGTTGATCTGAAGGGATGGAATATTAACTGTTTTGCTCACTCTTGTGGCTTGTGGAATTGTTTTTCTCTTGGAACTGGAACAGGAATTTAAACACTGTCTGCTCTAATTAATATCAGATGTGAGGGATCAGTGAAAAGAGAGAATAGACCTTAATGCACAGCAGTAAGTCATTTATTTGTGTGTGACCACAGTAATGGAATAAAGAACAGACAGTATTGTAGACTGACAGAAGAATGCCTTGATATCACTGTCAATGAGTCCATTCATCTGGAGGAGCAAATACTTGTAGTATTCAATGTCAAAGGTCAGACCATGAAGCTGCCGTCACACACATTGTGTCTACTGTATTACATAAAATGGGCTCATATAGGGAGGAACTCCGTGGCAGCCCTTGGATTATAATACTGACACCAACATTCCCCTCTGTGACCTCTGACCTCTAACCCTACAACACAGATATTTTAAACTATGGTTTAGAATTCACTAGCTGTCTTGTGACTTTATCTTATGAAACAGTTGCGATGTTCAGGCACCTAAGTTTAACTATGAATTGACATTACAAAATAGTTAATTTGGTAACACTTTAGAATAATTGTCCGTCATTAATAAGTAACTATGCAGGAAGTAATGCAGGACAAATATTATTACATTAAAGGGATCGTTCACCCAAGATGAAAATTTTGTCATCATTTACTCACTCTCATGTTGTTCCAAACCCGTAAGACTTTCATTCATCTTCGGAACACAAATTAAGATCTTTTTAATGAAATCTGAGCGATTTCCCTCCATTGACAGCTAAGCAACTACCACTTTGACGCTTCAAAAAGTTCAAAAGTTCAGTTCACTAATTCATATGAATTGAGTGGTTTAGTACAATTTTTCTGAAGAGACATGATCCCTTTATATGATGAACATATTGAATTTAGGCTTTTATTCACATATAAGCATGGATCAGCGAACAAACAGAAGCTTAACCGAATCAGCTTGATGCGCAAGAACAAACCTCACTGGTTCTTGCGGAAGCTCAGACATGTTGTGTTATAACTGATTCTCTGTCTCTCAAACAAAAAAACAGCTATACAAATATATGAAGGAGGGATCAACTGTATTACTTCAAAATATACTCAGCTACATCAATAAAGATTTTTTTCATTGAGATTTTTGTGAATTGAATTCTTGTTTATATGCAAAAATTACATATGCAAGGTCTACACACATCAATGACTTGATTCCACTATTTACACCATATATGAATAACACATATTTGAGCAGACCTTCTCATCATTACATCAATACAAATAATGATCAAACAAACAAAAAGAAAAGGGAAAAAAAAACAATAGTAGAACTCAGACAAAAACCCATAAATGAGGTAAATCACAGAACGTCTTATTGGGGGAAAGAATGCTTGTACTTGTGATAAAGTCCAGACACATAATGTAGAAAATGTCCCATATGCCCTGGCACATCAGTCTCTTCATCAATGATAGCACCTCCACATTATTCCCATAGCATGGGCAGATGAAAAAGGAAATACAAAAAATACGTTATGTGAATGACAACCTTAAGGTATAATAACCATTGCCTCAGAACTACATTTCACATATACAAACATCTATCAAAGTCAAAGCTGTTTAGAGTAGACTATTAATTAATGGTTACAATCAAACATTACTTACAATTGAGCAGCAAACGTCTCGGTTATGTATGTAACCCTCGTTCCCTGAAGGAAGGGAACGGAGATGTTACGTCAGTTACTGGCGAAATGTTTCGCTTAGAAGCCAATCGCCTTTGAGCTCTACAAAACGAGCCAATGGCATGAAGATGCCATGGGTCTGCGGAATTTGCATAACGCAACCCCGCCCCACCGCGTGAGTATAAAGGGCGTTGCGTGGCAATCTCGCATTATGTTACCTGCTGAAGAGCCGAGGCATGAGCGTCCGGCCGTTCCAGTGGTACAGCGGAAGTGGCATGGGGACGTAACGTCTCCGTTCCCTTCCTTCAGGGAACGAGGGTTACATACGTAACCGAGACGTTCCCTTTCAGTCAGTACACTACGAGTGCAGTCAGTTACTGACGAAATGGGGGTCCCAATACAATCTCGCCACGACGGCTGTCTTCCAGCGTCCTGCGCTGACCAGAGCTCCCTGCCGTGAGTCTTAGCACGAACAAGGGGCTAGGCTCAATGCCGATACCAAGGTACACTGGGAAGCATGTCCCATGTGGAGAAATGCAACACAACGCCTGCCCGAAGGGAGGACTTAAGAATACACATATGACCCCCGTAGGGACTGCATATGGAGCACTCTATGGGGTATCCAGCCGCAGGTGGAAAATTTTTCAACCCCAGGTGTGGCAAGGTGTCTTACCAAGGAAGACACGTGCTCAGAGAGACTTACCGTGGAAATACACATGTGGGGGTTGCCCAATGGGGGAACCATGCACACGGAGGCACCTAGCCGAACAGGAGGGCTGACCAAGCGGGCATGCACTCTGGTGTCAACATTAGCAGTGCTGGAGGAGCTCAGGGCTTACTGGGAAGCTCACCTGTGAGAAAATGCGCACGCATCCAGTCCGTGGAGTGGAATGGCGCAGCAAGCGAAGACACCTGAGCCTGTCCAGTTACTGGCCACTTGGGGCGAGTACACGAGCGGACACAGGCTCCACTCGGAGATTATAAAATCTTGCAAATGTGTTGGGTGTTGCCCAGCCTGCAGCTCTACAAATGTCTGTCAGCGAGGCGGCATGCGCTAAAGCCCAAGAGGAAGCAACACTCCTAGTGGAGTGTGCTCTAACCCCAAGGGGGCATGGCATGCCCTGAACCTGAGAGCCTTCCCTTTCTGCTGCCCTCCGTAACAGACAAAGAGCTGGTCTGAGGTCCTGAAACACTGCGTCCGGTCTACGTAAGCGCGAAGGGCGCGTACTGGACAGAGCAGTGCCAAGGCTGGGTCTGCCTCCTCCACAGGCAGCGCTTGCAGGTTCACCACCTGATCCCTGAAGGGAGTGGTGGGAACCTTGGGCACGTATCCAGGCCGGGGTCTCAGGATCACGTGAGAATTAGCCGGCCCGAATTCCAGGCACGCTTTATCAACCGAAAATGCCTGCAGGTCCCCTACCCTCTTGATGGAAGAGCAATCAAGAGCGCCACTTTCATTGAAAGGAACTTCCGCTCCACAGACTGCAGAGGCTCAAAGGGAGCTTTCTGCAGGGCAGATAAAACCACTGCAAGATCCCAAGAGGGTATTTGAAGAGGGCGAGGAGGATTTAATCTCCTCGCCCCTCTAAGGAACCTGCTGACCAGGTTGTGCTGACCTACTGTTTTTGAGTCCACCAGGTCATGGTGAGCCGAAATCGTGGCCACATAGACCTTCAGGGTGGAGGGAGACAGCCTTCGCTCCAACCCTTCTTGGAGGAAGGAAAGCACGGACCCCCTTTGAGCATTTCGTGGGGTCTTCTCGGCGAGAAGAGCACCAGGTGACGAAGAGGTTCCACTTCAACGCATAGGCCTGTCTCATGGACAAGGCCCTAGCGGAAGTGATGGTAGCCGCCACCTGAGGTGGCAGGGTACTCAAACCTACCGCGTCCCGTCCAGGTCCCACACGTGTAGGTTCCAAAGGTCAAGACGTGGGTGCCATACGGTGCCCCGTCTCTGAGTAAGGAGGTCCTTCCTCAGAGGGATCGACCAGGGAGGGGCTGTCGCAAGGAGTACGAGTTCTGAGAACCAGGTCCGGCCGGGCCAATATGGGGCGACCAAAAGGACCTGCTCCCTGTCCTCCCTGATCTTGCACAGAACCTGTGCGAGAAGGCTCACTGGGGGAAACGTATACTTGCGTGGACCCCGCGGCCAGCTGTGCGCTAGTGCATCCGAGCCGAGGGTCCCCTCGGTCAGGGAGTAATAACAGCGGCAATGGGAAGAGTCGTGGGAGGCAAACAGATCTATCTGTGCATCGCCGAACTGTTCCCAAATCAGCTGAACCGTCTGGGGATGGAGTCTCCATTCCCCCGGAAGCGGCTGAAACCGTGACAGCTCGTCGGCTGCACGATTCAGTTCTCCCGGGATGTGAACGGCACGAAGCAACCTCAGATGCTTCTGACTCCATAGGAGGAGATGGCGGGCGAGTTGCGACATCCGGCGGGAGCATAGACCACCTTGTCGGTTGATGTACGCTACTGTCGCCGTGCTGTCTGAATGGACCAGTACGTGCTTGTCCTTGAGCAGGGCTCGGAAGCGGTGCAGGGCAAGACGTACGGCCAGCAACTCGAGGCAATTGACATGCCATAGGCGCTGGGGTCCTCTCCAGGAGCCCGCGGCAGCATGTCCATTGCACATGGCGCCCCAGCCCGTGGCAGAGGCATCTGTTGATACAACAACATGCCTGGAAACTCGTTCTAGGGGAACACCTGCCCGTAGAAAACTGAGGTTCGCCCACGGGGTGAAGGTTTGACGGCAGGCCCGAGTCACTGGGACCCGGAGCGTGCCTTGTTGCCATGCCCATCTCGGGACTCGATCGCGAAGCCAATGCTGAAGCGGTCTCATATGAAGCAAACCGAGCGGCGTTACCGCGGCTGCGGATGCCATATGCCCCAGGAGCCTCTGAAAATATTTCAGTGGAACCGCACTCTTGCCCTCGAACTGGCGAAGACAAGTCAGCAGTGACTGCGCGCGCTCGCTCGTAAGCTGCGCGTACATGGCGACTGAGTCGATTTCCATACCGAGAAAAGAGATCCTCTGCACTGGGGAGAGTTTGCTCTTTTCCCAGTTGACCCAAAGGCCCAGACGGGCGAGGTGCTGAAGCACCAGGTCCCTGTGTTCGCAAACCTGATCCCGAGAGTGGCCTAGAATCAGCCAGTCGTTGAGATAGTTCAGGATGGGAACCCCGTGTTGCCTGAGCGGCACAAGGGCTGCCTCGACGACCTTTGTAAAGGGCTAGCCCGAATGGGAGAACCGTGTACTGATATGCCTGCCCCTCGAAGGCAAACTGTAGAAACGGTCTGTGTCGAGGAAGAATGGAGACATGAAAGTACGCATCCTTCAGGTTGATTGCTGCAAACCAATCCAATGGATGAACGCATTCGAAAATGCGTTTGGCTGTCAACATCCTGAATGGAAGCCTGTGAAGGGTTCGGTTCAAGATGCGCAGGTCCAGGATTGGCCGTAACCCACCGGTTTTCTTGGGTACAATGAAGTAAGGGCTGTAGAAGCCGGACTCCATCTCGGCTGGAGGGACGATCTCGACCGCACCCTTCGCCAGTAGGGTGGCGACCTCCGCACGCATGACAGGGGCATTGCCACCCACCATGGTATAGCGGACTCCCCGAAAGCAGGGAGGAGACCGTGCGAACTGAATCGCATAGCCGAACCTGATGGTGCGAGCGAGCCAGCTGGACAGATTGGGAAGCGCTAGCCAGGCTCCCAGAAACTGTACCAGCGGGATCATGCGAACCACAGGCGTACCCCCGATGGGGCAGTGAGGCGGAATGACCGGCCCAGACATGGGAGGCGTGGGAGCATCCCGAGGTGTGGGCGGGGTCAAATTCCGCGCCCTGACAGAGGAGACCAGGGAAGGACCAGCGTTCCACGGGGATCTCGTCTGCCAGGGGGCTGGCGACAGAGGGGGCCGAGAGTGGCGAGGCTGCTTGGCGTCGCACACTGCCAGCCGCGCCCTCTTGAGGCTCGGAGGTGAAAATGTCAGTTCTTTCTTTACAAGGATTCTCCCCCGGCCCCCCACCGGGGGAAGGAGTGGCCCTGCTACCATCTCCTGGGAAAGAACCGAGTTCACCTCCGAGCCGCCGTCTCAGGATCGCCGCTTAGACTGCCGTTTAGCAGGCTGGGGGGCTGGGACGGGCGGGGCTGCCTTCCTGCGGCATCCTCCACGCCTTGGCCCGGGTGAAGGCTGCTGCTGGGGCTGAGCGGGAGGGGCGGGAGCCGCAGGAGGGCAGCCTCGGCGGGGAGCAGACTGAGGCTTCTGAGCCGGCGGCTGGGTGGAGGCAGCAGCAGGCCGCCGGGGCAGAATATGTTTGATCGCCTCAGTCTGTTTCTGAGCGGTCGAGAACTGTTGGGCGAAGTCCTGGACCGCCCCGCCGAATAGCCCATCCTGGGAAATGGGAGAATTGAGGAAACGGGTTCGCTCAGATTCACCCACATCAACCAGGTTGAGCCATAAGTGGCGCTCCTGGACCACAGAAGTGGACATCACCTGACCGAGAGAGCGAGCGGTCACCTTCGTCGCTCGTAGAGCGAGGTCGGTGGCCGCCCGCAGCTCCTGCATTAATGCGGGGTCAGCATTGCCCACGTGCATGTCTCTGAGCACCTTGGCCTGGTAGACCTGAAGGGTGGCCATCGCATGCAGGGCGGACGCGGCCTGGCCCGCAGCTCTGTAGGTCTTCGCCACCAAAGTAGACGTAAACCTACAGGCCTTGGACGGGTGCTTTGGGTCACCACGCCATGTCGCAGCGCTCTGCGGACACAGTTGCATCGCAACAGAGCGCTCAACAGGGGGAACCCCAGTGTACCCTTTCACCGCGCCGCCGTCGAGGGCAGTGAAGGCGGAAGTGGCTGCCGAATGATCACGAAAAGTCAAGGGAGACTTCCACGACTTCGACACCTCTTCATGCACTTCCGGGAAGAAGGGCACTGGGGGCTGACGGGCGCCTTCGGCACGGGCCGCCCCCAGATACCAATCATCTAGCCGAGAGCGCTCGGGACATGGCGGAGGGTTCCACACAAGCCCAAGAGCCTCGGCCGCCCAGGAAAGCATGGCTGTGAGCTCTGGATCAGACTCGGGCAATGCTGGAACTCCCGAAGGAGGCAACACAGCCGAATCGTCATCTCCAGAAGAATCCAGCCCACCTTGTGATGCGGCGATCGACATAGTATCCTCCGCCGGTGCGCCAAATGAAACGCAGGGCCCAGGACGGGAAACACCTGCGCCCTCATCTGGCAACACCACAGGTTGCAGTGTGCTAGAAGGGGGTGTGGCCCGAGGAGGATTCGTCGGGTTGGCCCACACCGTCACCCTCAAGTCACCCTGACCACCAGCCAAAGTATTCCCTCTCATGGAGGGAATAGATTGGGGTGTGGTAGAGGGGACCCTCCCTCCAGTGCGGAGATCATGGAGTCTTGACCGCAGCACTGCAATGGCCATGTTCCCGCAGTGGGAACATGACTCATCCATGAACGCACGCTCGGCGTGCACGAGGCCCAAGCACGCCAAACAGCGATCATGCCCGTCAAACGGAGGAACCAGCCGACCGCACCCAGAAACAGAGCACGGGCGAGACATCTTGAAAAAGACGTGCCGCGTGCAGCTCTTTTAGAGAGGAGTCTTTGCTCTGCAGAAATGCTGAAGCGCCTAGGGAGAACACACACGCTGTGCTAGGTCACTGCACAGATCAGACAGGAATGAGGAACTCGCTAGAACACGCCATAACACCAACACTCTGGAGAGACACTCGTCTTGAAGAGAGAAAACGCTCAGGCAGTAACACTCGGCTCTGAAGCAGAAACATAATGCGAGATTGCCACACAACGCCCTTTATACCCACGCGGTGGGGCGGGGTTGCAATATGCAAATTCCGCAGACCCATGGCATCTTCATGCCATTGGCTCGTTTTGTAGAGCTCAAAGGCGATTGGCTTCTAAGCAAAACCCCCATTTCGTCAGTAACTGACGTAACTCGTAGTGTACTGACTGAAAGGGAACCAAAGTTTCTCAACAAGGATGGTCTTTCAGGGCAGAGTAGGAACACAAAGCACACCATGCTGTCCTCTATCTTACTCTTTATTACTTTTTTATTTTTTATGGCGGTTGGCAAACAACTTTCTCTATCTTACTCTACGACTGCATCCGAAAACCTAGGCAGCTGACTTGTTGCCTCGCTGCCTTATCTGGCAATGACTTGTAAGGCAGCGTGAGTGCCCGAAGGTACCTCACAAACGGATTTCAGACTGACTTCTGAGGCAGCATAACAGTTTAATGATCTACAGCAAAATAAAGCAAGCTTTGGTGAGAACTAAACAAATATTTAATTACTACAGTAGTAATTTCTCGCTAGAAATGACATCAGATGTGGAAAACTGACCAGCAACCGCAACTTTCAGATGCCATCTTTCTTTTTCTAGTTCAACTGTCATCAAATGGAATGCATAGGATTGTGGGATATCAAAGGCATTAAAGGATACATATATGCTGCCTTCAAAAACCAATCAGATGAAGGCATCTCAGGAGGCAGGAAGGGAAGCTAACAATGGATTCGGACGTGCCTTGATGCCTTCCTACCTTGAAATGTGTCCTCCGAAGGCAGCATTTTCCAGTTTTCGGATGCAGCCTACTAATGCCTCATCTTTTATCATGAATATTGCCTACCACATTAAATCTGACACCGCTAGCTTTTAATCTAAATCACTATCACGCGTTAGCATTTCGCTAGCCTGTTAGCTTGCCATCTCTGCACTCGGGTCTCTTGTTTTCTGAGTTCATTAAACAACTGTGGTGAGTTGGATTAGTAAATAGACTCCATCAAACAACTGTGGTAAATTGGATTAATCAACAAATACGGTAAGCCATGTCTTCTTCTCCTGTCATTGTCACTTGCATTGCATGTTACATGTTTAGTATATCTTTCTCCGTTGGCGAACAGGGCTTCACATGTGATAAATGTAAGGAGATAGTCAGGCTGACGGAAAAGATTTCAGAATTAGAGACACGCATCCAGACTTTATTTGAGAGTAGTGAGAATGTAACAGCTTTAGACACTGCTTTGGATGCGACTACCTTAGTGAACTCTGTACATTGTTCGGTTCCGGCTGTAGAGCCCGTGCAGCAGGGCAACTGGGTGACGGTGAGACGGCATAGTCGCGGATCAAAAAACCACTCTTCCGTTCCGATTAGAACATCAAACAGGTTCTCCCCACTCAGTGATGCACCCACTGAGAATCCTGCTGAAAATGCCCTAGTTATTGGCGATTCTATTACACGGAACGTGAAAATAGAGACACCAGCCACCATAGTCACATGTTTACTGGGAGCCAGAGCGCCTGACATCAAAGCAAATTTAAAAGTGCTGGCTAATGCTAATCATAAATTCTCTAAGATTATTATTCACGTCGGCACAAATGATGTTCGACTTCGCCAGTCGGAGATCACCAAAATTAACATTAAAGAGGTGTGTAAACTCGCAAGTACAATGGCAGATGACGTTTTTTGCTCTGGTCCCCTCCCCGTTAAAAGGAGTGATGAGATACTTAGCAGACTATCATCACTCAATGGCTGGTTGTCTAAGTGGTGTCCGCAAAATAACATAGGGTTCATGGACAATTGGAAAAGCTTTTGGGGCAGACCTGACCTGTTGAAAAAAGATGGTATTCATCCTTCCTGGGATGGTGCCGCTCTTCTCTCTAGTAATTTGGCACATAGTCTTAGAGCTAAACATTGACTAACTGAGGCCCAGGTCAGGAAGCAGACGGACTGGCTTACCCGACCGCGTGCTAGCTGTCTCACGTCACAGAATTCAGATAAATCCCAGCACATAGAGACTCTTTCACCTAGATATTATCACATAGAGACTGTGTCTGTTCCACGAATTAGTAAATACAAAAAACCATCAAAACCATTCAACGGTAAAAATTTAATTGATGTCCAACAAATAAACAACAGATATAATACAGATGATCAAATGATAAAGCTCGGGCTGCTGAATATTCGATCCCTTTCCTCAAAAGCGCTTATTGTTAATGATATGATTACAGATCATAACCTAGATGTGCTGTGTTTGACAGAAACCTGGCTAAAACCTGACGATTACATTACTTTAAATGAGTCCACCCCCCAAGATTATTGTTATAAACACAAGCCGCGTCTGAAAGGTAAAGGGGGAGGTGTTGCTGTAATTTATAATAATATCTTCGGTATTACTCAGAAGTGTAGTTTCAAATATAATTCCTTTGAAGTTTTGGTGCTTTATGTGACGTTATGTAGTGAAATTGATAAATCCCGTTTGACATTTGTGCTGGCTACTGTATACAGGCCACCAGGGCACCATACAGACTTTACCAGAGAATTTGCTGATTTTCTATCAGAGTTAGTACTGGCTGCAGGTAAAGTCCTAATTGTTGGTGATTTTAATATCCATGTAGACAATGAAAAAGACGCATTGGGATTGGCATTTAGAGACATTCTAAACTCTATTGGAGTAAGGCAACACGTGTCAGGACCCACTCATCGCCGTAATCATACGTTAGACCTAATACTGTCACATGGAATAAATGTTGATACCATTGAAATTCTGCAGCAGAGCGATGACATCTCAGATCTACCTAGTATCATGTACACTTAATTTAGCAAAGGCTGCAAAGCCGTCCCCTCGCTTCAAATATGGCAGGACTATCACTGCTGCGACTAAAGATTGCTTTGTAAATAATCTTCCTCATCAGTTTCATCTCCTCAGCATCCCAGATAGCCTAGAGGAACTCGATGTTGCAACAGAAACTATTGACTCTCTCTTTCCCAGCA